>CM021108.1:258180283-258442158 GCA_007115665.2 Sequoiadendron giganteum | reverse complement strand
TTTTTGGAAATAGGAGACGGGGGTACTTGGAGATGCCATTTTTTTTTTAATATAAAAATTTATAATATATAGAAAATCTGAAAATATAATGACATTGAACTTTCAAAACAATAGTAGTAGTAAAGTTTAAGAATGAACATTAACTTTAAATACACAAAATGTCAAAATTCAAATCTAAATGTCATTGTCACATTGTGTCAAAGAGCCAAAGAGTTCATACTTCAAATTCCATAATCATAGTTTTAACTTCTAAGTTCACATTTGACATTACATATTCAATTACATATTGAAATCAGAAATATTTATAGTTCGATTGGCTGATATGCAAACAAAAAACAAAAATCAGAAATCTATCTCATATCTCATATCATCTACATCACATCAATATCATCCATGTCAAGGTCCTCAGTTATGAGGCTCTCCAAATACTCATCACTCTCTAACTCAGGTTCCTCTGCTGGTAGTAGAACTGGGGGTAAATCAATAAGGCCATCTGGTTCAACCACTTCATCCACTATGGCTGCAACATCTTCATCAGGTGAAATTTGGTCCCATTTTGCTGAAGGACCCTCATTGTATGCAGGATCTACACGAGAGAGAAGGCGAAGTGAGCTATGAATGTACACCAGGTTCTCTGCTTTCTTTGACCCCAATCGGTTCCTCTTTAGTGAATGAATAAAACCATAAGTACTCCAATTTCTCTCACAAGATGAAGAGCTAGCTACTTGTGAGAGTAATCTTATAGCAAATGATTGCAATTCAGGTGTTTCACCTCCATGGTTCCACCACCACTCTATAGGGTCTTTCTGTGCTCGCATATCATATAAAGCTTCCACGGAAGAAAAGTCACCATGCCCACGTGAAAACTTATTCCATTGACTCCTCATAACTGATGCTTCCTCACCTCGGCCATATATCTTTTTTATTGCAGCCCAAAACCCCTTCATTACCTCTCTATCCTCATATGGAGCCCTCTTATTGGTCTCTTGTATATTATGCCATTTAGGATTTAAGGCATAGGCAACACAATGAAGGGGTGTGTTAAGTTTGTTCCATCTTCCATGTAACTTTTCTTCTATCAAAGGATATAGTGAAGGATCTTTTGCATCTGTTATGTTCTTAATTCTTTCACACATGGAATCTATTTCTTCATAAATTTCCCCCAAACATGGCTTGTCTGAATCTGCAAATTTGATCACCTCACATATGGGCTGAATAAAGTCCACAACAAATCTAACATCAGCCCAAAAACGGTCATCAAGTATCATACCTCTCACCTCAACTGCATCATTTGATGTAGATTGCCTCCAAGCTGCCCATGCATCACTAACAACCGTGGAACACAAAGCACCTTTCACTTCACAAAGACGGTGAAGAAGAATAAAATAAGAAGCAAACCTTGTATCAGCTGGTTTGAGAAGCTCCACCTTGGCAAATTTTCGATAAATAGCTTGTGTTTGGTGATGGTTGCATATAAACATTTGAATTTTTCTGCCCTTTTCTATGAGAGTTGAAACCCACTCAAACTTGCCAATATCTTTGAGTGCATTATTCAACGAATGCACACAACATGGTGTCCAAAATATATGCTTTTATTTCTTTTGCACCAACATGCCTGCTGCTTTACAAACAGGGGCAGCATCTGTAACAATTTGGACTACATGTGATGCCCCTACCTCCTCAATGCCGTCACATAGCTGGTTAAAAAGATACTCTGCATTTTTTTCTTGCCCCGAACAATCTAATGCCTTCAAAAAATAAGGCCCTTTGTTGCATGTTACCATGATATTAAGTAGTGGACGGTTTCTAGTATCCGTCCACCCATCCATCACAATGCTGCATCCTTCTGAAGCCCACACTCTTTTCAATGGTGCAGTTTGTTGCTCTAATCGAATTTTTTCTTTATCAACTAGAGTAGTGCGAAGCTTTTCATACATAGGTGATCTATATCCAACTGGTGCATTGTTGATTGCTTGGACCATCTCTGTATAGAAAGGTGATCGAGCAACATTAAACGGTATTCCATTGGCATAAAAAAAGCGTGCAACTGCTGCATCAACTGCTTCTCAACCTTGCACATCAAATAATCTGCCAATGGGGTTTGAGCTACCAATGTGTGGCCTCTTGTGAGATTGAGAACTTTCTCCTGCTACATCTCTTGAAGACACATCCAACTCTGCCTCTCTAATTTGAGTTTGATTTGCAGCAACTGCCCCTGTTACCCCTATTGTTGAAGTGTGAGAGCTCATATTAGAAACTTTACCATCATCCCTTTCTTGATCCCTCACAGCCTCGTATCGGTCCACCTCATTTATACAAGGATCAACACCTTTTCCAGGTATGTGAAGGAAATGAGCCCTCACCCTCGTGTAAGTACCTTGCCATGACATTGGGCATAATTTACATGAGATCGTGGATGTTCCACCTGTACCCTTCGGCCCCTTAACATGATCTACATACTTCCACAACGGATACAAGTTGGCTTGTTTGTTTCCCCCACTCGACATTCTTGATTCAATGATTCAAAGAATCAAATTCTACACACAAAAAAAAACAAAAAGACATTATGATTAGAAATGGCTGTAGCTAAAGTTATGAAAAATAAAAAACTGAAAGGAAACAAAAAATAATAAATTTAAAAAACAATGAAAAATTGAAATGGCTGTAGGATGTAGCTAAAGTTATGAAAAAGGAAACAAAAAAAATTTAAAAAACATGTCTTTGAGGAAATTATTTAAATGAATCATAATTGCACAATGCAGTATGCACACAGCATGAGCAATAGCACACTCAAAATGAATCATGAAGGCCATGAAATCTTTATTTTCAATCCAGTATTAATTTATAGTGCAAGCCTATTTTTCAAATTGTTTTATTTAGCATCACCGAGTGAATCAATCTCCGCAAGGGCATTGCCCCTGTTTAAAATCGCGGAATATCATAGTGCAAGCCTATTTTTCAGATTGTTTTATTTAGCATCACCGATTCACAGGCACAACAATCTTCGCAAGGGCATTGCCTCTGTTTAAAATCACAGAATAGATATTCTGCGATTTTAAACAGGGGCAATGCCCTTGCGAAGATTGCCGGGATAAGCACGGGAGAGTGAAAATTTCAAAAACCAAATAATAAATTTTAAATAATACTTACCAATGTTGTCGCCCTCTCTAGTCGCCTTCAGTCGCCTCTCAGTCATGTGCTAAATGATAGGATACAGTTTAAAAAATGCACCTGAGTTGTTTCCTTTTATGTTTTCGCCTTTGCACGCGGGAGACTTCACGGGAGACGTGATTTTTTTGACCCGGAGACGTAGGAGACGGCAGGAGACGTTTGAAAAGTTTTCGAGCTCAAAATGAAGTCTCTGGGTACTGGTGCGGTGTCAGAGATGTGTCTCCGTCTCCGAGACGCATCTCAGAGGGGGGGAGACGCGTCTCCCGACAACTATGTAATTTGTCAACATTTTAGGTGGATGACTCGCTTTGAAAGAATTTTTTGGCATTCATACCTGTGCTTATGCCTCCTATAATGTTTGAATAAGCCATCTAGGCTTCTTGGTTGTTTTAGGTATCACTAAGGTATCTTCTACTTTATTGGAACTTTGCCAATCTATTATTTGTACTATTGGATTTTGTTGATCAAAACTTGGAACATCAACCTATTCACGATCATCAACCTCCATGGGAGGCTCTTGAGACTTAGAGGACCAAGCATCCTCATCAAATTTCATATCTCGGCTTACTATTATCTTTTGTTGGGATGAAACATAGACCTTGTAAGCCTTGGAAGATTCATTTTATTCCACAAAGACACCCTTTAGGCTAGAGGTTCAAATCTAGTTCTTTTTTCTTTTGGCACATGAATTTAAATAGCACTCTCAAACACCACATTTGAGAAGCATCAAGTTTCTCTCTTGTGAAGGCTTTCTCTAGAGTCTTTTTCTTCAACACCCTATGAAGACACATGTTTGATATGTGCACAACACAACTGCATGCTTTGGCCCTAAAAAATATGGGTAAATTAAGGTCATGAATCATAACCTTTTTTGTCTCTATAATGGACCTGTTCTTCCTCTTTGCAACTCCACTTTTCTGAGAGTTATAAAGCGCAACTAGCTCACTCTTGATCCTTACATCTTTATGAAAGACATTGAAGTCCTTGGAGATTAACTCACATCAAATTTTTAACCCTTCTACTTATTTGTTTTTTCACAAGAGCTTTGAACTCTTGAAATTTCACAAAGACCGCATCTATAAATCTAGATCTTTCATGAAGAATCACCAATAAATGAAACATAGCAAATATCTTTTTCCAAAGAAGTTTTTGATATAAGTCCACAAACATTTGAATGAATCAAATCTAGAAGCTCCTTTGATCTATGTTCAATGCTAGGAAGAGTAGTCTTGATGTGCTTGCCAAGTGCACATGCCTCACATATCCCAGTCTTCTCTACCTTGAAGTTAAGCAATTCATGCACCATATCCTTTGAGAGAGGTAGAGCTTCATAGTGCAAGTGGCCAAATCTCTTGTGCTAAAACTCATGCAATTTGTTATTGTCATGTTATCAAGGCATCTTTTTTTATCAGATCACCAATCAATCTATAAAGACCCGCCTTTTGAATACATTTGGCCAATATTTGACTAGCTTCATAGCTACAATTATTGATTATAACTTGTTGATCATCAAACTTAGCCACACAATCATATTTGTCATGGTTGAAACTAAAGTGGATTATTAGTTAATATAGGAATATAGAAGATGTCATGAAGTTCAAGAACATGATCTAAAGGAATGTGGAAAGAAAGTTCTAGTCTTTGTAATGGGAAATGTGGAATCATCACCAAGGTCTACTTGTATACATGCCTTCTACTTTAGAAATTTGCTGAAAGCCTTCTTATTGAAGGTTATGTATTTTAATGCTCCATTGTCCACATACCACCCTACACCAAAAATGGTGTTAGTGGATAAATATGACACCACGGAGAAGGTTTTCTCAAGCTTAGATGAACATTTATCTATCGTTAAAGCTTTTACACTCCCTACAATTTGTTTTTTCTATTGCTACTTTCCCTTCCTCTTTTTCTTCCTAAGATATTGAGAAGCATAGTGGCCATTCATTTGGCATTTGAAACACTTTATATGGCTCAAGTATTTCTTCCCCTATTGAGAATAATTTGATTCCTCCTTTTCTTTCTTACCCTTCTCAATACTTTTTGCCACATTTTCTCATCTTTCTAATGATTGATGAGGACTCAGTTTTGACTATTGTCCATTCCAATTGAATCAGATTCAAGTTAGGTTTCTTTTTGGATGAAATTATCCCAAAACATATCACAAGTTGAAAGCTTCTTATTAGCACAAAAACTCCAAACAAAAAGATCCCAAGATGGAGAGAACCCATTTAAGGCTACGAGCACCAACTCTTCATCTTCCACCTTTACCTTGATTGCATAAAGTTGATTATGAAGTTTTGTGATCTTCATTCAGTAGGTAGATACTATGTCTATGTCACTCATATGTGTGGCACAAAGCTTTTTCTTCAACAACACCATACTGGAGATGTTCACACTCTCATATAGAGTGGTCAAGGCATCACAAATCTATTTTGCTATCTTCTTCTTTGCTATGTGAGGGATCAAATTTCATTTGGTAGGTAGCTACTGTATCTATGCCACTCATATGTGTGGCACTAAACTTGTTCTTCGACAACATCATATGGAAGATGTTCACAGTAATCTAGAGTTGTCAAGGCATCATACATATTTTTTGTTGTCTTCTTCTTTGCTATGTGAGGGATCCTTCATTGAATCTAAAATAATTCACTTTGCCCTGGGCATCTTTTTGTTATGTTTAGCCAACATGACAACGTCAATAGGAGGTACAAATTTAGTGTCCACATAGATCCAAAGCTCAACTTTTTCCAATAGCATTTTCATTGTGCACTTCCAAGTTGTGAAGTTGGAAGCGCCCTGTAGGCTGTCATGGTCTTTGGTACTGATACTAATCATGTTTGTAGCTGCTAGAACATACTGAAACTAAACAAATCAGTTGAAAATAATTCAGATTAGCAGCCTATCATAGGTGCCAATCAACACTCTAATCACTAAAGCACTTAGGGCATGACACCTTACAACCTCTCACAAGTCTAGATTACTTCAATTGCTCAAGTAAGAGTACACAAATCTTTTGGAAACTCCCTCTCACAGGTAGCAGAGTTAGTAGCAATGGAGTAGAATATTTCAGTTATCATGCTTTGATATCATGTTTAAATTCAAACTATGGTAACTAAATTCTTCTCTCAGAAAATAACCCTGATTGCAAACTGAAACTTTAATAAAAACTGCTATCTTCTAAGCATGTTAACTTGCAAAACAAATCTGTTGAAAATACAAACACCAATGAGTCGGATGAAATCACAACAATATTACTTGTTTGAGTATTCTTCTTGTTTTGATTTTTTCTGTGTTAAAAAAGTGAATGCCCATTGTCATTAAATAGACATGTTGACTTGGGCACTCAAAATAGAACAAAAGCACTAATTAAAATTGGAGCCCTATCCCCTTTTCCATGTTGACTTGGGCACCCAAAACAGGACCAAAGCACTAATTACACTGGAGCCTTATCCTCTTTTCCATCATTTTGAATATCTCTAAAAACAGAAAGGCTAATTGCCCCTATACCTAGAACAAAAATAAAAAAGGAAAAGAAATGAAAAAAATTTAAAATGTGAAAAAGTCAACTAGACACTTGTGCTTAAATTTATGAAAGCTAACACTAAATATAGTATCCTTAAGTTAGGAATGCTATCACTAAATAAAAGTGTCCATCGATAGCAATTTTATTCACTATAGATAGGATGTTTCTGTCCCAACTTTAAGACTAACTGCTACTGCAATGCTAAACACAAGATGTTTATGTGCCTAGCTTCGCTGCTACTCCAACAGCTATTAAAAGAACAGCAGCTGAGTGATACAAAATTAACATAAAAGTGTTTCTAGAGTGTCCTTCAGTAAAATAAAAATTTCCAAATTTACATCAAAAGAGTAAATAAACGTGCTAACAAGTCATTGTAATATAATTTTTCTTTTCTTTATTGATCATATATGAACAAGATATCATATTAAAATTACAATAAAGATTCCATTCCATAACAATAACTTCACAAGTATAAGGAATGAGAAAACGTACCTTAACTAACTTAGCTCCAATGAGCTTTAGAACAAATAGTAGTAAGAAGGTCCAGGAATCCGCCTTTCAAATCTTGGTGCTCCAATAGCCTGATGAGGAGGAGAAGCATCACTTGGGTGTTTTTCCACTAACCACGGACTTATAATGCGGTCCCCCGCACATCTATCATTCAATAGATGGCCCTCCCTTCGACGAAGAGATTGGTAGAGTAACCGATACTGTTAACTAGCTGAGCATAGTGGTGTGTCCTACTTAACTAGATTCTGTGCAATCCGGAAAAATCTCACTCTAGTATGTAATATGGGATCACGGTGAACTGATAATGTAATCATCGCCCAGTCTAAGAGGATGTAGGTACATTACATTACTTTGATCAAAGTGTTTCATACAATATTTCTACTGAGGGTCATCTATCACATACACCATTCAAGGTCAATTTGACTTAGGGCTATCTTACACCACGCGTAGGTTATGTCCTTTAATGGATAATCAGTCACCCCAGACAATCCTACATCATATTGTACTGCTAGAAAGGAATCAGCATAATCAAGTAATTCACATATCCCCTTCTATACTGGAAATCTTTATCCTAGGAGTAACTCAACTTACCTAAGTTAACCCAATAACTAAAGCTGAAGAATTTACTTGACTCCTATCCTCATCTCAATCGTAGTATATAGTAACTAATGAGAACAATACTCTCCTTTTATGGAGATAATATAATTAATGCAGAATACAACTAGAATGCAACCATTCATTTCCTATGTACCAACGGTAAATACAAACATAAAACATCCTATGTCCCAACATAGCTAGTATACTTAAATACTTATGTTGTACTTTATGTAATATAGTTGAATTCCTCAATCAAGTACTTTCTCCTTTCATGGAGTACTTAAAACACATTATAATAGCAGCTCCAAGGTTTCAATACCTTTTTATCTGAAAACAAACAAGCTCAACAAATAGTATTCGTGCAAACAACATTCTCTTACTATGGAGATTGTTCAATTAATGCAATCTCACAAGTATGCATCCTTCACAACAAGTATATGCCTATTATACTTTTACAGTATGTATGCATTTTTAAACCTTTCATAACAAGTATATGCCTATTATACTTTCACAGTGTGTATGCATCTTCCATGCTTTAAACAACATATTCACTATATGCAAGCTACTGTACAGATTATTGAACAATAACCTTTTTCAACAAACAACAATAGTTTATAAAACAAGTCCCTATCTACGCACATACAGTAAACATAATTCCAGAATAATTTAAAGATTCTTAAATGAGATTGATGGTAGAAGAATTTCCCATGCCTGGTTTTCAGCTTTTTTCCATCTGGTGAAAAATCAATCTATTTCTCAACACTTCCAGTAATCGACAATTCCCTTCCAAGTCTCAATTTCCTCTCTCAAAATTTATCTCTTAGAATTGATGAATCTGATTGGTAATGGTTGCAGTGTGATTGGGATATAGATCTCTCAGGTGAAATTGATGCTAAATCTCAACTTCTTGATCAAATTCGGCTTCCATAAAATTACAAAATTGCACTTTCACAGAATGAATAATGCGTCTGGTTGTTGGTTGAAAATTTTGTATACTGGAGAGAGTGTACAAAATTGTGGTTTCAACCATAGTATTGTTGTGACCTTTTCACACATCACCCCATCCAAGATGGGGACTCCCTAAATTTTGCTCCATTCTGGTCTTTTGGCTTGGGTTCTCTCTCTCTCTCTGGTCTTTGTCCTTCCGGGGATGTCCCGTTTGACCTAGGTTGAAATGATAGCTAAGTCTGTGAAATTAGGGTTTTTATCCTTCAGGCTTATTTGAGGTCAAATAAAGTTATCAAGGTAAAATTTGAGTGTAGCAGTACAGTCAAAAGGCTCAAGGCAGGATCCCACTGAAATCTTACTGAAATCTGACAACTTACTATTTTTAGTAAGTACCTAATATGAGGCCTTTTCCTCAGGATTTCAAGATTCTGACCACTTCAACACATCTAGGTAACTTCAGGGTGCCTACACATCAAATTTGAACAAATTCAGACAACTGGCTATTTTTAGCAGTTCAGGCTTCAGGAGCCATTTTCAAGGTTTGAACATATGATTTTCCAATGCATGATTGGAGAATGTATCTGGGTTTTTCAAGACGTTCACAATGGTGTGACATGCAAATCAAGATGGTGACTTTCGGCGATACAACCTTCAAAGGCTATTTTTAGGGTTTGCATGTAGAGATTTTTGGTGCATGTCCGGATATTCCTTATGGGTTTTGCGAGAGCTTCACAGTGATGTGACTAGCGAACATAATGGATCAGTTTTCAGGGACTTACTATTTTTAGCCAGTGCCCGCATGTTGACCAATTTTTTGGGTTTTTCTGGGTTTTTTGAGATCCCACGGGCAGTTTAACATGCAAACTCATCCCACATCAGATTGACCGCTTTCCGGACACTTACTATAAATAGTAGTTTCACTCCAGCAGCCACCCAACACTTTAGTTCAGCATGAATAACGACAGGCAACAGAGATCGAGACAAGTGGAAGCAGTTTAGGGCACATGCAAGTAAAATTAGAGTTTCCACTGCTATGCCTAAAAATAGGGGGAATGAAATACAGAGTTGTCAAAACGAAGCACACCACTATGATCAACATCTTTCAGGTTGCCTGTTGGCAAAAATTGAGCACAATCTGAATACTTACTATTTTTAGTAAGTCACTTCACGGCTATAAATAGCACGTATATGCCAAAGGCAGGTGTGAACAGGACACTTAGGTCATCAAGATCAAGTGGAGCGAATTTCAGGTCAAATGGAGCCACGAAGATCAATCAATTTTAGGGTTTGCTAAAAATAGAAAATGGCTAAAAATAGCATACCAGCGTGGACAGAGGGTATAAACAAGGTGGCAAGGTCAGTGGAAGCACAACCACACCTACTCCAGCTCAGAACAGATAAAATGCATGGAAGTCCTCACTTCTTCGGATTTGCTAAAAATAGAAGGCCAAGGCATGGCTAGGGCGTTGGAAATTTATAGATAAAAATTGGCATGAAAACAGGGGAAATGCGCCCAAGGGAGGTGAAGAGGTTTAAAAATTGCTAAGGATAAAAATTCCTCCACACTATGCTATTTGCACCCAAGGTATGAGAAACTTAGCAAAAAATTTCTAAGTCATGAAATTCCCTCATACTACCCCATATGCGCCCAAGAATGGAAGTAGCCTAGGCTAAATGCGCCCACAAGAGGAAAAGGCATGAAAGTTTCTAAGGCGTGGTGGAAATTCCTTCACCACCCTTCAAATGTGCCCTCATGTGGAAGTCCACATGCTCAAATGCGCCCTCAAGGTAAAAGTGGAGGTAGCCTAGGTAAAATGCGCCCAAGGTAGGTGAAGAGTCACTAAGGCATGGGAAATTCCTCCCCACCCCTTCAAATGTTCCCACCAATTCCTTCACCCTATGCTAAATGCGCCCCAAGGTGAAGAAGGCAAGAAGAAAAATGCGCTAAGGCAAGAAAGTTTCCCCCACCACACATGAAATGCGCCCTCATATGGAATTTGACATGGTGATATGCGCCCAAGGCTACAAAGTAACGTGGGAAAAACATGGAGAAGGTAAGGATAAAATTTCCTATGGAAAGAAAGTTCCTTCACACTAGGTGAAATGCGCCTAAGGTTGAGCAAGTTCCTTCTCACCATGTCAATTGCGCCCAAAGGAGTTAAGACTTGAGGAGGAAAATTGCTAAGTGTAAGGTAAAATTGCTAAGGCATGGAAAGATAAAGAAGGTAAAGTGGAAGTTCATGCCCTCAAATGTGCCCCCCATGGGTGATTTAAAATTTAATTATTTTCTAAGGGTGAGAAATATGCCTAAGGCTGAGATGAAGTTGGAAATTTTCGAGAACAAGTGTGAAGTGCGCCCAGAGCCAGACAGGAAATTTTTCAGGAAAATCAAAGAAGGTGCCAAGGCAGAGAAATTCAAGATTGCAGGTGTGGAAGGCATCTAGAATAAAAATGGGTGAACCTTAGCAATTTTATTATTTTTTTCAAAATAATAAAAATTAAATGTACCCCTTCGTCCGGATACACATGAAAACAATGAGTTCTGACGGGAATTTTCTTCTGGGTATTGAAATTTTTCAATCAAGAGATGATCTAAGCTTGTTCCACACCTCGCTCGTGTCGTTTTGATAGAGAATTTTGCCCGGTGCCTGTTTGATGGATTTCCTAAGGCAAATTTAAAATTTCTCTAAGGCAAATGAGATAAATGTGTTTTCACAAAGTGTTTTTGCTTGAGAATTGAACTGGATGAATGGAGTAAGTTTACTGAAGCGAGCATGAAATAAAATGACTTAGCCAGATGAAATAAAATTGTTCATGGAGATGATTGATTTAATATTTTAAAAGAAGCAAATAAGATGAAGCAAGCCTGCGCAAGAGTGATGAATTTTGGAAATTCTAGAAGTTAAAGATTCTGATGCTCCGGATGACAAGTGTTGCAACTGGTAAAGGAGGGAAAGTGGAATTCGAAAATTTGCTAAGTTTAGCCTCCCCTGGATTTTGACCTGGCTATAAGATTTTAAGTTCTTTTCATTCTTCCCACAAGTTGTTGAGTGCAAAGCATTCTTTGAGGCTGAAGTACGGATTTGAAAAAGGAGTTTGAAGTTGCTGAGAAATCCGAATTTGAGTGAAAGTGTGGATTTGCTGAGAAGTAAGAGTTTACAAAGTGAGAGTTTGAAGTTGTTGAAGAATTCGAGCTTGTGAAGGCTTGAGGTTGCTGAAGTGCGGACTTCTAAGTCTCAAGTTGCTAAATACTGAAAAGTGCGATTTGAAGGTGGAGTCCTAAATTGATTGCTGAAGTTCGAACCTGAGTTGGAAGCTTCTCAAATTGCTGAAGTACGAATTTGAGGAAGGAAAGTTTGAGATTGCTGAAAGTGCAAGTTTAAAGAGTGTTGAAGTGCGAACTTGTGAAGAGGCTTCTAAGTTGTTGAGAGGTGCAAAGTTGTGAGAAAGTTTTGAACTGCTGAAAGTGAATTTGCTGCAAGCAAATACTTCCACATATTGGACTTTGTGTTGCTGCAAGTAGAGAAATTTCAGAGTATTGAGGTTTGCAGCTGAAAGTGACAAAGTGTTGCAGCCTTTTTATTTAAAATCTGCTGGCACCCTCAAAAGTGATATATTGTTTTAATCTTGTTTTCTAATAACTCTCTTGCCTTTTTGCAGAATGGCCGAATCAAGCAAAAGAGTTCTAGGCAGAGGGAACCACGCTGAATCCACGAGAGCAAGCACATCAAGGCAGGCAGTGATAAAAAAATTAAGCAAATCCTTCTTGCCAGAATCAAAGTTTTCTTCAAGGTGGGACAAATTGAGTGACACAAACATTGGCTCGTTCAACTTGGAGACATTCAGGAGAAGAATAATGGGAACTGGAGGTCATCGCCCATTAGTTACTTCGCATAACATTGTAAGGAGCGGAATTTTGGAGTTGTCAGTTTTCCTCCAACCATCCGGTGTCCAGAGCTAATCGTGGAATGTGCCAACTACTACAACACAGAGTAGAGGACGATCGTTTCGCCAGATGGCAAGATATTGGCCAACCTTACACTAGAGGCAATCGGGGAGGCGTTTGGAATACCAGTCCATGAGAAGATGATTTATAAAACAAGGGAGAGGGTTGAAAAGATGTATTCGTCCACGTTTGATCGATGTGCTGATTTGATAAATACCAAGTGGATGAACAAGCCCAAGCCAACTCGCACAACATTGCCCAAGCAAATAATTTCAGAAGATTTGAGGCAAGAGTTTTGTGACTTGATAATGATGCTGAGCAGAGTTGGAGGGTGCCCCCAAACGTTCATCTTTGAACCTTGGATGTTTTATTATGTCAACTTGGTGCTAGAAGGCAAGGATTACGTAGACTGGGCATTGATGATCAGTGACAACTTACATGAGCAGCTCTGTGGTTTGAGGAGAACAAAACCATTCTACATGAGCTCTTACATTGTCTACATGCTGGCCCGAATGACAAAGTACAGAGGAATTTCATATAAAGAACCAATCGGGTGTGGCTCCCATCAGTTTAGAATACATGAGTCTTGTCCGCAATTGCATTTGACAAGCACCACCAACTACAAAAGGGTCAACGATGCCTTCACCATGCACATAATGAGGACCTTGCAGCAAAGGACTCACCACATAATATCTAGAGAGGCACATGAGCTGATTGAGAAGTTCTGATGTTGGTTTATCCAGTTTCTGAAGTTTACCTACATAAGGCTGCAAGGATTTTCCTCCTATCCATACAGATTGCCCTGGTATCCCACAAAAAAAATCGTGATGCTGGAGATATCTAGGCAACTTATTGCCTATGATAAGATCCAAAAGAAGAAGAAGAAAGGTGGACTTGGATTGCCAATTACCATGGGGAATTCTGATGAAGTCTGTCCATCACTACAAGAAGCAAGGGAGGCAGAAAACGAACTCCAGTTCTTCCACCTCTCCTACCATACCAACAGGCAGCACTATGATCCCCACAGAAATATTAGATGGATATTGTCCGAAGAGTTGAGGCACAAAGCGCAGATTGAGGACTATTGGGCAAGTGCAGTGGATGAGATCGAGGTTAGGAGGAGAATGTTTTCTCGGATACCATTGGGGATGATCAGGGAATGCGAAATTGTCCTAGTGCCGGACCAAATTGAAGAAGATATAAATGTTGTACAAACTGATTATGAGACAGTGAGGGACACGCCTTTACCACTCCCGGATTGGTCAGAGCCGGAGATTACCAACTTGGATACACTTTGTATCCCAGTCTTAACATTCACACGGAATTGGGTAGAGTGGCATGTGAGTCGACTCAAGGGCAAATCAATTCCCCTCACATACAATTTGATGGGAGATCACAAGTCACCGGCAGCTAGACAGAGAAGGCAGGTTGATCCAGCTCCAGAGCCAAGAGGAAAAGAACCGGTTCGACCTGAGCCTCTGAGAATTGAGGAATCCATGCATACAACATCTCGGGCACATTCTCCGAGTATGTAGGAAATGTCATTGTTTGTTGATCAGAGAGAAAGATTAAATACAGAGCAGGCAGTGCAAGCAGCAAGTCAACCACCTTGTAGAGAGTCTATGGGCCAGAGCATCAACATGCCTAGGGAGGAAAACCAGTAGGAGACAGATGAGGGGACGACCACTGATACCCAATTTCAGTAGGAAATTGAGGCAGCTCTTGAGGATGGTGCTACTTCAGATCAAGATGCCCAGAGCTCGGGAGATGCTGAGCCTATAGACGATGATGAGCCTTGTCAGCTCGAGGGCAGGGAGGAATTTCATGAGGTTGAGGCCGAGGTCGAGCAACCTTTCATTATTTCAGACTTACGACAGGAGGTGCTGGAATGGCTAAGGGACAGGATGAGACATGATCCTGTTGATGAATGATCCTGTAGCTGAGATGGAGGAATTATTGCGAAGGATCAATGCACCTCCAACAAAGAAGAAGGCCAAGAAGTTCTCTAAGATCTCAACAGATGAGGATGGCTCTCAAATTTTGCATGTGGCAGTGCCTAGAGTGGAGTGTGATCGGGATGAGGCCGTTCCGAAAAATTATGTGATTACAACTGTGGAACTTGGCCGCCCTACTGGAGCACAGGTGGGTGAGGAGTGCGATAATTCATATCAGGCACTCAAAGATATATTTTCCTATATCGAGGGAAAATATAAGAAATTGAAGGTAGAGCACAAAACACTGATTGGCTATGTGCAACACTTGTCCTGTCCTTGTGGGCAAGAAAACCCGGCGATTCAGCTTCCAGCTGAATTTTCCAAAGAATCAATCAGTGGCTTAGAGGATTTGAAAAGAATGGCACAGTAGGCAGACAAGTGAGTTTCCAACGTTCGTGTCGAAACATAAAAGTTTATGGAGGATCTTGCACATGCCTATCGACAAGCCTCCGACATTATGGCAAGGATGGATGTAGTCAACCATGCTTGGGGTGAGGCTCATATCTATCAAACGAGAGTTCTTCTTCGTTTAGGAGCTTTGATGCACACACCTCTATAGGTTTTGGTTGAGGGAGGTGTGATTCAGGAGGGAGATAGATATGATTTCACCGGATGGTACTCTTTAGTGGTCATAGGCCGAGGGTTCTACGATGCATCACAGACAGATTCGGTCAGGGTCAGAAAGGCTATGACAAACATCTTTGATGGGGTCCTCAATACGTTGGAGGCTATCTTTGCCAGGAGGCTGACTTCTGATGAGGTGACCACGGACGGTTTGAAGAATAGATTAACACCATTCTTTTCTGAGGTAAAGGCCTTCGTCCAGGACGATTTCGAGAATACTTCTATGTTCTCCAGTATTATTCAGAACACGCAGGACGCCCTTGTTGCCTGGAAGAAATCTTGTGCCTGGCATGGGCAAACAGATACAGTATTAGAGTTTCAATTGGATCACATTCCTCCCATTTTCGATTAGGAAGTTGAGGCGGTGTTGCCCAGATTCATCAGGTTTGCTGCCAGCGAAAAGGAGAAAGGAAACACCCTTCTGGATGATGATCTTCTGGAAGGAGATGATGTGCATTGATTGCAGATAGTGGTTCCTGATTAGGAGAGGAGAATCTCCAGCGCATTCATTGCCCCACTCCTCTCAGTGGTGGTTTTTAGGGCTAGAACCCTAATAAGGGCTTAGGTGGCTCAATCTGAGCCTTCCATTGTATTTGAATCTCAGTCGTCCACTGGACTGGGCTTGATATAAAAAGGGGTATCCCCCCTCATTTGTAACATATAGAATAGATATTAGATCAGAGCTAGACAGAATTGGAGATAGAAGTTAGAGAGTAGAGCTAGAAGTTAACTTAGTTTGAAAAAGAAAGAAAAGCTTTCCCTTTGAAGGTTTTTGTAAAAGATTGTTGTGGAAGACTCTCATAATATAAAGATTTTCATTGATTGGTGATTCTATCTTTCATTGTGGGTAGTTGACAAGGCTTTTTCATTTTTCCAATTCAAGTAGATTAGAGTAAAGTAGACTTTATTTTATGCAAGTAGTTGTTAATTGTGGAGTGTGGCGTTTGGTTTGGGCAAGTCTTCTTTCATCCATAGTACATACCACTAGTGGGCTTGTTGATGGTAAGTCTGCCCTGCGTGGTCAACTGGAATATTGGTACTTAACTTCAGTTGTGATTCGTATGTTCACTTGCATTGTTGTGATGGTGTGTGCATGCTGAATCATAATTTGAATATCTTACTCGTCCTTTGAAAATTGCACCAACTTTGTCAGAGTTGTCCGAAGGGAGGCAAAGCAAAGTCTGGTTTGAAGATTGCCAAAGTCAGTCCTCGCATTCCACCCTTTAGAAATAGATTATAGAATCCCTACCCCCTTATCCTTTTGAATTCAGCATTCCTCGGTTAGTTTAGAAATCAGAGCATCACAGTCAAATATTTCATCTGCTCCAAGAACTTGAACAATTACGTAAGTTCACTTGGAATACCCAACATATTCACATCAACCAACTGAGTCTATTCGCGATAAAAGGAACCTTGGAGTTGAACGCATGATCTTTCACACAATCTTAGCATGTAGAATACTTTGATCAAGAGAGAATAGGGTGACTGTTGGACATTTTATTCTGTGTTGGTGCGGTCATAAAAGACCTGTCAACAAGTACGTGAGATAAACTCTCCTATTTTCAAAGGGAAGGCTCCCCCTTCGCTTTCTATATTACCAATTCAGAAATTAATTCTAGCTACAAATCTATTCTAAACCTGGGTGAAACTCTTGACTTGTTCTCTTTTTTCAGAAAAGACAATTTATCCTTTTCTCTTATTTCAGAAAAGAATCACAATTGAAAGCATATATGATTACTGAAGTAAAGAAAGAAGCAAAGTTTCCATGAAGGCACAAAGTCCTCCGTTGCTCCTTCGGGACGGGAAAACAATCTCCAAGCCCAAAGTTTTGAGGATGAGGATTCCTATCTACCTTTTCAAAATAATACTGTGAGGTAACATACAACAACACAAAGTCTGTAAATATAATGCACTCGTGAGTCACAACTCCTAATTGTAAATCAATTTAATTTAACCCTTCAAACTTGAAGTACAAAGACTGCAAAAAATCAGACTAAAGTCTTTTCACAATAATTCCACAATCTCTCAAGAAGAACTCAAAAAATTACATTACCATGACATAAGAACACAGTAATGAAATGCAACAAGATTCAACACAAAGTCTGAAATCTTTATGCCTTCCTTATACCACTTGAAAATTAAGTTCACACACACAAAGCACAAAGTCTCTTTGCTGTAAATTTCTGCAGAGATTTTTCTATTGCCAAAAAGATGATTGTTACAATAGACCACCTCAAGTATTTATAGGAGAGAGGTCTAGAGAAAAAGGTGGGAGGATCCCAACTAACTCGAGGAATTCTCTCAACTACTAACCAACTGCAATTGACTTATTTAGCATTACAAGTCCTATTATAATTTTGACTTGTAATGCTATCATATGTAATTACATCTTACAAAAATACAAGTGAGATGAACACTTGTAATTACAAAATTTGTTTTTACATATAACTTGTCGAAAACAAAATACATAAAGTAAAGAAAGAGTATCATAAGACACTTTTATTTTATTTCAGTCCTAGCTTTGAAAGACTGAAATTTGTTGATAATTTCTTGAAACTCAACAGGATCAGGGCCTAGCGTATTCCTGGCAACCGCAACAGTCTTAACAATCACATCATAATATCTAATGGTTGCCTCTCTGTGTTCTTCAAAACCGGTTTGTATTTTATCCAAGATCATTCGATGATTAACCAACTTATGGATTGGATCCATAGTAAACTGTTATGATTCCAGCTCTTGGCGCAGATTTGCTGCAATCTCAGTAGTAATTACATTTGCTGCTAGTAACTCTCCCTCATGATTTAGAATCTTGGAAGACATCTTCTCAAAACTAGCAAGTATGTTCTGTTCAACTTCAATATTCATTTCAAGTGTAGCTTGAACATCTTTAATGAGATCTTCAACAACTAATGACTTATTTGTCAATAGTTCTTCAAACTCCACATATTTTTCTCTGCTTGAAATTATGGAATTGCTGCTCAAAATTTCCAGTTTAAACTGATCCATCTTGTGCCAGATTTTCAAATCCTTTTCAAGAGATGTCAGACTTTGCTTGAAATTTTCCAAAGTCTGATTCATCTTATCTTTTGCTATCCTGAGGGTACCCAAAATATGTAATGTCTTCTCAATTATCGGTGTACCTTGATCAATCAGTTGAGCTACCCAAGAATCAACCGCTTTGGCCTTTTGTGCAATTCTTTGCAACTGCCTGACTGATTCTTCAGAGGTAAAAGAAGTTAATGAATTAACTTGCTCTGAAGTTTTTGTTATTTTCTGAATTATTGAGATGAGCTGTGAATTCTTCTCTTTGAGCTCATTCTTCCTTGTCAGCAATTCATCATATCTTTATACCAATGAGGCTACTGAATTTGTGGCATCATGCGTAAGACCAGAATGTGTTTGCTTAGCAAGCTCAACTCTGGTAAGCCTGTAATCTGACAACTACATCTCTTCAGGTGGCTTTTCAACCAATGGCTCAGCTATTTTTATATACTTCATTTGATCTTCACCAATCACGACCTGTGAGACTTTCTTTGCCTTCTTTGCAACCCTGGACTTAGGTTTTGCAAATTGTTGAAAATCAAACACATCAGGAGAGATTTCCTGTTTCTTCCTTTTTGGCATAATTGAACTCAGCCTTGGAGGTAATTCCAATGTACTTACATTAGTAACTGTGATTTTTGAAGAAACAGGCTCTACTTGTACCATAGTTGTTACCTTTGGAGAAGTATCAGTCTAAATTGCAATAGGTCTTTGTTCAACTGGAAACTCATGATTTGCCTCTGACATAAACTTGTCAAAATTCAAGGTAGAAGTAACTCTCTCAGATAAAGGAATATTGGACATTGCTACATAAGAAGGATTATCATCAAAGATTCCCTCCAAATCTTCATGAGAAGTTTCAATAGGAATCTCCACACTTGCAGCAACAGTAGCTATACTAGGTTCCACAGGATTAAAAAACATAGTGGAGAAATAATCTACATTTGTATCAATATCCATGGGTATTTGGGGAATACCCGCATGAGGAGAGTCTGAGACTACTGACGGAGGTGATTTTGTTGTGTTTTCTTCATAAGTATCATCTTCATCATTAAGGACATGTACCTGTACCTATGAAGTCTCTTTTCCTTTTGCCGACACTTCCAATGGAGGAATTACCAAAGCTCTGCTAACCCTTAACTTGATTCTTGTGCCAGAGGAAGAAGCACCTTCTTTAAATTTATCTCGGATTTCAGACCTTTGCCCAGCTGGACCAGCCAAATCATTCTTTGCTTCACCTTCGATCTTAATAGTTTTGACATTGTTATCCTTCAACTAGGCATTGGTATTAGCGAGGATAGGCTGAAAACGATCAATGATAGAATCACATTCCTTTTTTGACCATTGCGGGGAGAGGAGAGGAGCTTCTGCAACTCTTTGTTCAATATACTCTGGATCTAGGATTTCTCCATCATCTATCATCCCTTCAGGAATCCTGGTTAAATTAAGATTCCAAAGTAAGCCTGCTTTAATCCATTCTTCTCACATCCTCTTCAGTATGAAGATCTACCCAAATATCTTCAAGGCGATGAACATGGGAAAAGGCTCTCTTAATTTTATCTTTCATTCCACGGTAATCAAAATATTCTCTCACAATGAACTTCTTCAACTTGATTTCTTGAAGCTCAGCATCCATAGCTTTAGCTCTCTGAGATGTGTTTATAGAATACCGACCAATCTGCAATGGATTATGTGAAGAGATAGTAATACCCAATTTATGACTAGCAAGTTGTATGGCATGAACTGCCATCAACTGCCTTGCCAACTCCATCAGAAGAATTTTGTCAGTAGGACATCGAGGCAACATATATGGCTGTCCCTCAAAACATCCAAATCTCATGTAAGTGAAAGTGGGAAACTGCAGAAACAAACAACCATATTCATTTACTTTTTTCCAGGCTGCTTCAGAGACTCTTTTATTTTTGAGTGATCTGTCAAAGAGACACATGAAGTAACCGAAGAAAGCATCCTGCACCCTCCTATAATGAAGCCTGTTGGGTCTCAGAGTGAGCTGATCATAATATTCCCATACCGACACCAATGATCTATTACCTTTGGTAGAAAGGCCAGGAAACTGTCTAAGCGATGCAGCAATATATACCAAGAATGAATTCATATAAAAGGTACAAGTAGTATGAATCTGTGCTAATTGTCTACACAAGTTATCACTGATCAGTTCTCCCTAGAAAATATGAGACTGTCCTTTTCTCATAACCACGATGTACTTGTACATCCAGGTCTCAAACACATTAGAAAATTTCAAACCTGCTAACCTGCTGAGAAGTGTAATTATATCACCTATCTCTTCAATGAAATCGGAGCAGTGCAATTTGGGCCACCTGGAAAAGCAAGTTCGGGGAGTCTTCAACCATTTAGCACTCATGTGTCTATTGCAATCTACTTTTCTTTGCTTGTAATGATCTGTTGCACTCTTCATAGTGATCTCAGCATACAAGGGAGCTACAGGTACTCTGAAAATTTTATCAATTGTTTCAGCCTCCAAACTTATAATGACATTCCCATCATCGTCTCTGATTGTCCTTGTTTCTTCATCAAAATGAGCAACACAATCAAGCACAAATTCTGGTTCTAAAGCAGCCACTGGAAATGAAGAAATAAATGAATATGACTTCTAAGGAGCAATTGCATATCATGAGTTGACGACTCTTTCGTTCTTTTTAGGAACTCGGACATATCAATGTGTCCAATCTCTGTGTCCCTAATCTCATCAATGAGAGAAACCACCTGGGAAGGAACAATCTCATTTAAAAACTTGCCATATTTAGCCTTCATCTTCTTGTTTGGAGGTGAAATTGGTTCTTCTGTCATTGAACAAGAATTTGAAATGCTGTGATGAAAATTCAAAATTGTAAGAACATCTTCAGTAGCAATGGGTGATTCCATGATACCAAAATCTTGTAAACCAACAAACCCACCAAGACTTGATTGAGTTTTGAACTTATAACATTCATCAAAACTTGAAGATGCTTCACGAATATGCTTTAGACAGTGATGGGAGAAAAATTCGATCTGGAGAATCTTTTGCAAGTTCGACTTGTAATCGAGTCTTGAGAACCCGATTGCAAGTGAAGTGAAGTTTTGTCAATGTGCACTTGCAGTTGGGTCTTGGAGACCCAATTGTAAGTGATGGGAGCATGATATGATGAATGGAAATGTATTTAGATGGATTAGCAAGTAATATGTGAAGCATATGGATGCGAATGTAAGCATTTTGAAGACCTTTTAAATGTATCCTTACTTGCAGTCGGATCTTCAAGACCCGATTGCAAGTAAGCAAATGATGAAAACTCTTCTTCCCAATGCATTTCAAAAATGCATCATGAACTCAAAACTAAGAAGAAAATAAGAAAAGAAGAACAAAAAAAAAAAACGTACCTTTGGAGAGTAAAAATGCACAGCTGAAAATACAAAACAAAAGCCCTTGATAGGACCTAGCTCTTTATAGAAAGAGAAGGACAAGGACTCCTATCAATGCACAACCAATTCATTATTAACCTCTCTCCACAAAAAAATGCAGAAGCAAATGGAGGAAATCGTGGAAGAGAGGGAGAGAAATGAAGGCAAAGTCAACAAAAAATGAGCATGAACAACAAACGCATGGCTTCACTGTAAACCCTCAATCACAAGCCCACATCGGGTCTTAAAGATCAAATTGCAAGTGATTATTTCAAACAAAAATGACCATTCTGAAGTCGCTTTTGAGAAAGCACTTAATATATGTGCTTGCAGGCAGATCCCCTAGGCACGATTACAAGTTATGAACTTGTGTTTTGCTTTCAACTTGTAATTCGGGCTTAAAAGTCCGAAATACAAGTTACAAATAGCTTTTTAAATAACCCAACTTGTAATTTGGGCCTCAAGACCAGAAATGCAAGTTAAAAGTAAAAAGTAACTTTTTAGAACGCTTCAAACTTGTGATTCGGGCCTTAAAACCCGAATTACAAGTTACAAGCAAAAAGTAACTTATAAAAAGAAATTGCTCAACTTGCAAGTCGGGCCTCAAGACCCGAAATGCAAGTAACAAGTGATAGAACCTTAACAAGGCGTCCAACTTGTAGGTCGGGTCCTAAGACCCCCTTCGCAAGTTAAAAACATAAAAATTCCTATTCTTAGTTTCCCTAAAGCATGTCTCTTGTGAGAAAATCGTGCCTTGTATTTTCTATTTGATTTTGGGTCATTTGGGTTATTTTCATTTTCATTACTTGTGCTTTTTCCTCTTGTTTTTGTGTCTTTCTTTCTTTTGGTCGGGTGTTAGAAGTCGAATTACAAGTTAGGGGGTTTTTCAGTTCTTAGATGCAAGAGTCACATTAACTTGCAATTTGATCTTTAGGACCCGATTTCCGTTTTGGCCTCTTTGAGTCACTTTTTATGTTTCTAACTTGTGAAGGGGGTCTCAGGGCTAATTTGACTTAAGGCTATCTTACACTACGCATAGGTATCATCCATTACTTTTGGATAATCTTTTATCCCAGACTAACCTACAACATTCTAATCTACTAAGTAATTACACAAGATAGGTATCTCCTGTTCCAGATAACCTACCTTTAAACAATCTACTTCAAATAGTTACACAAGAGAGGTATATCCCATTTTAGACAATCTACTTAGAAACAAAACAGTCTACAAGTGTCTTGTAACATAACTCCTAATCCGGAAATATTTATCCTAGGAGTGCTTAGCTTGTCTTAGTTAACCTAATAACTTAAGCTTAAGACAATACTTGGTTCTGCCTTCATTTCTATCCTAATAGATATTAACTAATTTCTCGTATTCTCCATATACGGAGATCATACAGAATAAGCAACATTCATACAAAAATGCATTTCAATTCATTCCTATTCCTTCTGTCACCACTATACTTAAAATCCCCTTTTTTTAGGCAAAGTAAAACAACAGTTTCCCTTTCCCTTATAATACATTGCATTCAAGACATTTCCTCTATTCATTGCAAACTTACAATCAAAAAACATAATTATTTTTCACTCAATCGATCAGCTATGCCTATTTTCAGTCAATGCATAAAGACAAACACAATTAATTCTTTTTCTTTTAAAAACAGAGAAATAAGAAAGTTCTTCATGCCTGTTTCCTCAAGCTTATCCTTCCTGATGCTCTTGAATGTTCCTAAATCCAACTGAATACAGCTCCTTGGTTGATGGTGAAACCTTCCAACTGATTTCCTCTATTCCCTCTCTCAAAGATGCTCTCTTTACTAATATCCTACTCAGTTACTATTTCCTGTGTTTTTCTCAAGCTCAGAATGATTGAAAAATAGTGACTGGTAATACTAGTTTGCATTTACTGTTATTTCCAAAATAGATACTATAGAAAATGCACATATAAAAATGTGAAGCAAATGATAACTCAGAATTTAACTTAGAATGCTCAATGTAAAATTTGTCTGTTTCAACAAAGGGATGGGCATCCTTTTATAAGCCCGAATTCCTCAAATTATGGCATGCGAATGGACAACAAAGTGCCCAGAATTGGTCAAGAAGCAACATGGCAGATTTCCAAGACCTAATTCATCAGAAATAAGTGTGATTCGACTTCTTATGAGCCAGCAAATTCAAGACTCATTCAAGACTTACCATCAGCAAGCCCGCTAGTGGTATGGATAAAGGAAGACTTGTTCAAACTAAACACCACACTCCACAATTAACGACTACTTGCATGAAATAAAAGTCTATGTTACTCTATCTATTTTGAATTGGAAAGATGAAATGGCCTTGCTAGCTAATCATAACAAAGAAGAAATCACCAAGCAATGAAACTCTTTGTATTATGAAAAGTGTTCACAACAACCGTTTACAAAACTTTCAAAGGAAAGTTTTCTTCCCTCCTCAATCTAAGCTAACCTCTAAGCTAAATGCTATATGCCTTCTACTCTCTAGCTCTGATCTTGATCTGATTCTAATTCTAATTCTAATAGATTACAAATGAGGGGGGATGCCCCTTTTATAATAAGTCCAATTCAGTGGACGGTTCAGATCTAATTACAATAAAGGGCTCAGATTGAGCCACCTATGCCCTAATTAGGGTTTCTTCCGTAAAAACCGCCACAAAGAGGAGTGGGCAATAAATGCACAGAATATTCTCCACTCCTCTGCAGGAACCATAATGAGCAATTAATGCCCATCACCATATTCTCTAAGATCCTCATCCAGTAGAGCGTTCCCATTGTCCTTCTCCCAAATTGAAAACTCGATCAACCGGGTCAACACCACGTCAACCTCCTGAGCGAAAATCGATGGAATATGGTTGAGCTGAAATTCCAAGACTGCTACCATCTATCCGTGCCGAGTGTAAGACTTTCTCCACGCCACCAAGGCATCCTGGGTATTCTGAATTATACTAGAGAAAGTGGAGACATTCTCAAAGTCATCCTGGACAAGCGACCTCGCAGCTGAGAAGAATGGAGCCAGTTTGTCCCTCAAGCCATCAATAGTTATTTCCTCTGGAGCCAACCTTCTAGCAAATATGGCCTCTAATGTATTAAGGACTCCCTCCAAGATGTTTCCCATTGCTTTCCTAACTCTGTCCAAATCTTCCCTTGCTGCATCATGAAACCCACGGCTTGTGACCACCGAGGAGTACCAATTGGTGAAATCATACCTGTCACCCTCCTAAATTACACCTCCATCCACCAAGGTCTCTAGAGGTATATGCATCAAAGCTCCCAAATGAAGTACAGTTTTCGTCTGATAGATGCGAGTATCGCCCCAGGTTTGATCCACCATGTCTATTCGCGCCAAAATATTTGAGGCTTATTGATAAGCATTGGCGAGGTCCTCCATGAATTTCCCTGTCTCAGCCCGAACATGGCTAACCCATTTGTTCGCTTCCGTTTCCATCTTCTTTAAATCTTCTAAGCCAATAATTGACTCCCTCGGAAGCTCTGGTAGGAGTTCTGCTGCTGGGTTTGCCTGTTCACCTGGACGTGCCAGACTCTGCACATATCCTATCAAGGTCTTGTGCTCCTTCTTCAATTTCTTATACTTCCCCTCCATGTGGAGCAACTGGTCTCTCAGCGCCTGATAGGAGTTATCAAACTCCTCAACAATTTGCGCTCGCGTAGGATGACCCAACTCTATAGTGGTGATCACGTAATTCTCAGGCCTTTCCTCGGCTCGATCACACTCCTCCCTCGGGACAACAACCTGAAGTGTGCGAGAGCCCGGCTCATCAGTTGAGATCTTTGAAAACTTCCTGGCTTTCTTCTTCTCCAATGGCACACTAATCCTTCTGAGGAATTCCTCCATCTCGATGGCTGAATTTGTATCATCCTCAAGGTCTCTTCTCATTCTATCTAAAAGCCAATCCGGCATCGTCTACCGTGGATTGCAAATGATGAGGGGCTGCTCTTTTGTTGCCTCCACCTCGTGTACTTCTTCTCTTCTTGCACTGCTCTACTCGGGCCCATCATCTTCCATGAGCTGAGTATCTCCTGACCCTTGGGTCCCCTGTTCTATGTTTTCCTCTTCCTCCAATGCCATGTCCAACATCTGCTAGAAATGGGTATTGGCCACTATTTCCTCCTCTTCTCCCTGTTGGCCACCTCCTCAGAGTGCACTGACACTTATACTATCTGATTCTTGAATGTTGGGCTGATCCACCTCTTCAAGCTCCCGCTCTTCATTCAATCTCGCCCTCTGATCAACAAATAATGAAATTACTCTCAAACTAGAAGACTGAGTTTGTGAGTGCACGGGTGATGCTTGCTCCAAACTCAAGGGTACTCGCTGGGTCGGTATCTCATTTTGTGCTTCCGATGCTTGGGCAACTTGTTTTCCCCTTCTCACCGATAGCGGCCTTTGATCACCCATCAAGTCATAATTAAGAGCAATTGATCTGCTCTTAAGTCTGCTTACGTGTCTATCGACCAAAGCCCTTGTGAAAGTAATCAATGGAATAGAGAGCGTGTCCAAGTCCATGATTTCTGGCTCAGACCAATCGGATGGTGGGACCGGAGTATCCCTGACTGACTCATAGTCAGGCTGTATAACGTTAACATCTTCCTCCACCTGGTCGGGAACTGGAGTGATCTCACATTCCCTGATCAACTTGAGAGGGAGTCTAGTAAACATCCTTCTCCTTATTTCAACCTCATCAACAACATTTGCCCAAAAATATTCTATGTGAGCCTTGTACCTGTACTCAACATTCTGCACCACTCGGATGTTCCTGTAAGGATCGAAATCCTGCCTGCCTGTGTGATATGAGAGATGAAAGAATTGCAACTCATCCTCTGCCTCTCGAGCTGCCTGCAAGGAGGGACACACCTCACTAGAATTCCCCATGGCGATAGGGAAGTCAAGTCCACCCTTCTTCTTCTTCTTCATCTTATCATAGGCAATCAGTTGCCTAGATACTTCTAGCATTACTATGTGATCGGTGGGGTACCTCAGTAACTGGTATGGATACGAGGTGAACCCCTGTAGCCTAATGTATGTGAATTTCGGAAATTGGATGAACCAATATCCATATTCTTCGATTAAAGCGTGTGCTTCTTTTGATATTCTTTGCTGCGTTCTCTGCTGAAGGGTCCTTGCAATATGCATTATAAATGCATCATTTGCTCACTTGTAGCTGGCAGGGTTAGCCAAATGTAACTATGTGCAGGCCTCATGGATTTTGAACTGGTTAGGGGCATAGGCAATTGGCTCTTTGTACGTAATCCCTCTGTACTTGGTCATCCTCGCCAGCATACACATTACGTACGAGCTCATATAAAAGGTTTTCATCCTCCTCAGGCTCCTGAATTGTTCATCAATGTTGTCGCTAATCATCTTAGCCCAATCAACACACTCCTTTCCCTCCAAGATGATCTCGACGAAGAAGAACATCTAAGGCTCGAAGATGTAGGCCTGCGCACTCCCATTTATTCAACTCAGCATCATTATCAAGTCACAGTATTCCTGTTTCATATCTTCAACAATTATCTATTTTGGGAGCTTAGTGCAGGGTGGTTTTGGCTTTTGCATCCAGACTCTGTTGATGACTGCAACAACCCTTTCAAAGGAGGAGGAGTACATTTTATCTGCCCTTTCCTTTGTTTTGTATAACATCTTCTCGGAAGTTGGAATCCCAAATGCCTCTCCGATGGCATCCGACATGAAGTTGGCAAACAATTTGCCATTTGGAGAGACAATCGTTCTACGCTCCGGCTTGTAGAAATTTGCACATTCCATGATTAATTCTGGACACTGAATTGCTGGTGGAAAACCAATAGCTGCGTAGATTCCACTTTTCATTATGTTGTGTGTCATGACTGACGGTTGATGACCCCCCAACCCGTACATCCTTGATTTGAGTGCATTTAGATTAAATGAACCAAGGTTGGTGTCATTTAATCTAGCCAACTTTGAAGTAATTGCTGACTTCGGAAGAAATGGCTTGGCGAGCCTTTTGATCATTGCCTGTCGGGATGAGCTTGCCTTGCCCACTTCAGTATTTGCAGCTCTGCTCGTTCCTGCAACATCCTTTGCGCCAGCCATCTACAAAAATAAAATAGAATAATAAGTTAAACTGTAGATTTTAATAAAATAAAACAACTCCCGAGATGGCCACGAATATGGAGTTAGCTTTGAAAATAAAATTCCTCAACATAAATTTCTAACTCCAAACCTCAAACTATGTAAAATCCTTGAGCTTAGAGAAAACTTTCAGCAACTGCACTTTTGATTGGCGAAGAAAAATCGCAGAAAACTAATAACTTTTAGCAAGTAGCTAATTTCTCCAGCACAAATAATTCAAACTTTTGACTTCACTTTGCCAACTTCAGCCTTTAACTTCAGCAGTTAGAAGAATAAAAGCCACCAACAATTACAAGAACTCAACTCCTTTCAACTCCCAGCAATTAATTTCTTCAACACTTCGACTTTCAGCAACTTGAAAATGAAGATCTCCAGGAAAATAAGAAATCTTTCGGAACTTCGAAAATCTGTAGCAACTCAACAATTTGGAAATAAAATCTCAGCTCTCCAGTATGGCACTTCGAAATTTGCAGCAACTCAACTCTCAACAACAAGAAAAAATAAATTCTCTAGCACAAATAACTTTGAAATTTGCAGCAACACACTCTTAGCTCTTCGAAAAAAAATACTCTCAGCAACTTGAGAATTAAATTCTCCAGCAATTTCGTACTTAGAAAATAAAAACTCAAATGCACTTTTAGCAACCTCGAAAAAGATTTCAATCTCTCACAAAATTCCTCACTTCAGCAACTCCAAGCACTTCGAAATGTGTGAAGAAATGAGATAAATGGGGTTGTTTAAATAACTCTTCATGAAGAATCCTACCAAGTAGTGTTGGAGTTATTTTTAGCACCTTCATCAATTCACCACTCTCTCCACTTAGAATCTTCTATTTCAGGCACAGTAGTGGGCTAGCCGTCGGTCAGTCATCATGGCAGTTGCCATTAATGATGATTCTTTCCTTGCAAAAATTCAAATTTTTCTCTCTAGTCTACCAGTTAACTCTCAGTAATTTAAACAACTCGCGAGAAAATCACTTAACTTGATTGAAAATTTCATTTTAAAATCCTCGCAGTGTTTAATTAAATTCGATTCGAAAAAATTCGTGAGAGTTGTAAATTCATTTGTAACCTGTTAAAATGTCTGTCGTTTAAATCTCCAACTTCATGAAATTTTCCTTAGACATTTTAAATCTTCTCTTTTAAAATATTCAACTTTGTTGATCTGAAATCACTTGCTCGCTCAAAATTCTCCATCCTCTGAGATTTAATTTCCGTTAGGAAAATAATCTAGGCAAAACAAATCCCCTCTGAAAATATTAAAATTTCCCTTAGGAAAATATTTTTTTTTAACTCTGTCAATTCATGGGTGCATTTTAAAGAGGTTCATTTAATTTTCCACTTGACACGGAAAAAATACTCATCAGTTGTTAATTCTCCCCTTTAAAAATATTTCATCAGTTAGCCCACTTCATTTAAATGCCTTTGGAAAATTTAAAATTCATCCATATCAAGGGCGCATTTTTCTTTAGTGAAATTTTATTTCACTTAGAAAATATTTCTAACATTTTCTTCCTTGGCGCATTTCCCTTTAGTGAAATATTTGTCTCCATGCCTTAGGAATAAAGTTTAAATCCCTCTCATTTCGCCACTTAGAAAATTTTCAAGTGATCACCCTCCCCTTGGGCGCAAATTAGCCTAGAGGCTTTCACTTTATTTTCCATGGACTTTGAAATTCTCTACTTGCTTGATCTAGGTTTGGACGCATTTGACATAGCCCACTTCCATTCTGCAATGCCTTAGCATTTTTTGTGTTAACTTTTCCATGGTGGGCGCCTTTGATGTTGCTAGCTTTCAATCTGTGCCTTGGAAAAATATTCACTTACCTCTACAACAAGCTGGGCGCATTTCACCCTTGATGCTTTCATACGCGTTAGAAAAATTCTCTAGACTCCTAGCACAAGGGCGCATTTCGATGGTGGAGGTTTTGTTTGATGGGCGCATTTGGAAGGGGTTACTTTTATTTTTAACACTTAGGTGTTTTCCTCTTTTCAGCAACCTTGGGCGCATTTTCACTTGCTTGCTTCTATCTTCATCATGAATGCCTTAGGCATTTAAGCCTTCTCCAATTAGCTTTGGCACATTTCTATGTGTTCACTTTTATTTTCGCTCATTATAAATTTCTCACGCCTTAGAGTTTTCAGGAACTTCTTAACTCTCCCTGGGCGCAAATACTACCTCAAGCTTTCATTCATGGGCACATATTACGCTTGCTGGAGATGGGCGCATTTCAGTACTCTTACTTCCATTTTGATTTTACTTGCCTTAGAACATTTTGAGAGACTCATCAAGGTGGGCACATTTGGAGGTAGCCACTTTCATTTTCACACTTAGGCATTTTCAACTTCTTACTTACCTTGGGCGCAAATTAGAGGGCTTGCTTTTACTTTCATGACTTAGAAAGTTTCTAAGTACTCAACCCTTACCCTTGGCGCAAATGAGAGGTTGCACTTTCATTTCTCATATTTGCACGTTTTCTTTCCCATGCCTTAGCATATTTTCCTCTTTCACTTGAGATGGGCGCGTTTTGGAGGGTGAACTTTCACTTACTCTTGAGGGCGCATTTCACCCTTGATACTTTCATTTGTGTGCCTTACGCGTTTTTACTAAGCATCACCTTCCTTGGGCGCAAATTAGAGGTCTTACTTCCAGTTTTGCCTTAGGCGTTTCAGCCTATTCCTTGGGCACAAATAGCATGGTGGGCTTCAAGTTGAGGGCGCAAATAGGGGTGGCTACTTTCGTTTCATGCCTTAGAGAATTTCTCTTAACCACTCCTAGCACAAGGGCACATTTGATAGGGTGAACTTTCACTTTCACCATGGGTGCATTTCATAGTCTCAACTTTCATTTCCAATGCCTTAGACAATTTTGGGTGGCCTTCACAAGGCAGGCGCATTTACATGGGTCTTCTTCTATTTTGACACTTAGTAAAATTTTCATGCCCTTGTCTGCCCTTCACATTCACATTCTATTTTTAGTAAGCCGTTGCCATTTTGATCTCCACAGCTCCGTTTGTCATGAAATTTTCACCATATGATCCCTGTAGTCTGATGAACTTGTTCTTACTTGTCTCTTGCCCTGACTTGCCATTTATAGCCACCTGCTATTTATAGTAAGTTCCAAAGTTGCCTGACTTATGTAGCTCTGTTTGATTCGAAACTGGCTATGTCGGATCCTGATAACTTAAATGCCTTGTTCTCACTTACCTCTGACACAAACCTGCTATTTATAGCCCTGAGATGACTTACTAAAAATAGTAAGTTCTCCGATTTTGCTCAAATTTTGCTAGTAGGTTGCTTGGATGATACTGATCCTGAGGGGGTACTTCACTCTTGCAATTTCTAGATTTTACCCCCTATAAAAGTGGAAACCCTAATTTGACTTGCATGTACCCCGAACGGTCTCTGTTTGACTTTGTTTCTTCTACATGTTGCTTTGTATGCTGAACTGAAGTGTCGGGTGGCTGGAGTGAAACTGCTATTTATAGTAAGTGTCTGGAAAGTGATCAATTCATTGTTGGATGATTCTGCATGTCATATTGCCCGTGGGATCTCAAGAAACCCAGAAAAACCCAGAAAACTGGTCTGCATGCGGGCACTGGCTAAAAATAGTAAGTCCTCGAAACTTGATCCTCTCTGCTTGCATGTCACACTGTTGCGAAGCTCTTGAAAAACCCAGAAGGAATATCCGGACATGCGTTAGAGAACTCTGCATGCAAACCCTAAAAATAGCCTCCAAAGGCTAAACTTTGAAAGTGATTGCTTTGGTTTGCATGTTACATTGTTGCGAAGGTCTTGAAAAACCCAGAAACATTCCCCAGACATGCATTTGAAAATCATATGTGTGAACCTTGAAAATGGCTTCCGAAGCCTGAACTACTAAAATAGCAAGTTATCTGATTCTGCCCAAAATTGACATGCAAGTATCTAAAAGTTACCTGAATGTGATGGAATAGTCAGAATTTCAAAATCTTGATGAAACGGTCCCAGATTGAGTACTTACTATAAATAGTAAGTTGTCAGAATTCAATAAAATTTTAGTGGAACTCTGCTGGAAGCCTCGTGATTGCTTTACTAAGCTCAGATTCCAATTTGATAACTCAGTTTGACCTTTAAAAAGCCTGGATGATAGGAAACCCTAATTTCACAGACTTAACCAATATTTCAACGTAGGTCAAACGATGGGACATCCCTGAAAGGATGGAAAGACCACACAGAGAGAGAGAGACACACAAAGAAAAAAGACCAGAATGGAGCAAAAATTAGGGGGTCCCCATTTGAATGGGGTGATGTGTGAAAAAGGTCAAAACAAGCTGCAGGATCAGTTTCATCCACAGAATCATGTCTCATCCTATCCCTTAGCCATTCCGGCACCTCCTACCGCATATCTTAGATAACGAACTTCCTCCCTGCCTTCGTGCCTCTACCTCATGAACTTCCTCCCTGCCTTCGTGCTGACAAGGCTCATCATCGTCTATAGGCTCAGTATCTCCCGAGCTCTGGGCATCTTGATCTTAAGTAGCATCATCCTCAAGAGCTGCCTCAATTTGTTGCTGAAATTGAGTATCAATGGCTGTCCCTTCATCTGTTTCCTGCTGATTTTCCTCCCTGGGCATGTTGATGCTTTGGCCCACTAACTCTCTGCGAGGTGGCTAACTTGCCACTTGCACTTCCTGTTCTGTATTTAATCTTTCTCTTTGATAAACAAACAGTGACATCTCCTGCATACTCAGAGAATGTGCCCGAGATGGTGTATGCGTGGACTCTTCAATTCTTAGAGGTTCAGGTCGAACCGGCTCTTTTCCTCGTGGCTCTGTAGCTTGAGCAATGTGCCTTCCCTGCCTAGCTGCCACTGATTTATGATCTCCCATCAAATTGTATGTGAGGGGGATTGATCTGCCCTTAAATCGGCTGACATGCCTCTCTACCCAACTTCGTGTGAATGTCAAGACTGGGATGCAAAGCGTATCCAAGTCTGTAATCTTTGGCTCTGACCAATCCGGGAGTGGTAGTGGCATGTCCCTCACTGTTTCATAATCCGTTTGTACAACATTTATATATTCTTCAATTTGATCCGGCACTAGGACAATCTCGCATTCCCTGATCATCCCCAATGGTATCCATGAAAACATTCTCCTCCTCACCTTGATCTCATCCATTGCACTTGCCTAAAAGTCTTCAATCTGCGCTTTGTGCCTGAACTCTTCAAACAATATCCATCTAATATTTCTATGGGGATCATAGTGCTGCTTGTTGGTGTGGTAGGAGAGGTGGAAGAACTGGAGTTTGTTTTCTGCCTCCCTTGCTGCTTGTAGTGATGGACAGACTTCGTCAGAATTCCCCATGGTAATTGGAAATCCAAGTCCACCTTTCTTCTTCTTCTTTTGAATTTTATCATAAGCAATAAGCTGCCTAGATATCTCCAGCATCACGAGTTTGTTTGTGGGATATCAGGGCAATCTATACAGATAGGAGGAAAATCCTTGCAGCCTTATGTAGGTAAACTTCAGAAACTAGATAAACCAATATCTGAACTTCTCAATCAGCTCCTATGCCTCTCTAGATATTCTATGGTGAGTCCTTTGCTGCAAGGTCCTCGTTATGTGCATGGTGAAGGCGTCATTGACCCTCTTGTAGTTGGAGGTACTTGTCAAATGTAACTGCAGACAACCCTCATGTATCTTGAACTGATGGGAGCCACACCCGATTGGTTCCTTATATGAAATTCCTCTATACTTTGTCATTTGGGCTAGCATGTAGACAATGTAAGAGCTCATGTAAAATGTTTTTGTCCTCCTCAAACCACGGAGTTGCTTGTGTAAGTTGTCACTGATCATCAGTGCCTAGTCCATGTAATCCTTTCCTTCTAGCACCAAGTTGACATAATAAAACATCCAAGGTTCAAAGATGAATGCTTGGGGGCATCCTCCAACTCTTCTCAGTGCAATGTTCCATACCTGTCTCATCCTAGGATTTGCTCTTTGATTAGGTTTATGGTTTCTTCTTCCCAAAGGAATCCATAATCCTAAATTTGGGTCCTGTATTCGACATACTAACAACATATTTGTTAGCAACAATATATAGTATCCCAAATAAGACATAATCAGAAATGCAAATTAACAAAACATAAGAAGAGTCACTTAACCCATCAGGAAAGAAGAATCCCTAAGGGGCCAACGGTCTACCACCTCTTATTGCCCAACCCTTATCTTAGGCCAATGGGGCAATAGCCATATGTGGAATCCCCCATCCCTCTAGGACCCAATCCTTTGCATACGGCCAACAGGGCAGTATGCCCATCCCTTGCTTCAGGCCAACGGGGTGGAAGCCTAGACGGGGTTTATAGACAAACCACTTAGGTCGTGACTCAGCCCTCCTGGCAGAATTATAGATATATATATTTAGAGTTTATTTATAGATATTGTTCCCAAGTATGCTGATGACTAGGTCGATCAGTCATAAGCCCAGGTTACATAGTGCAATGGTTTCCATTAGTCTCACCCAGCCGCACTAGGCATGCACCCAGTTGCGGTTTAGCCTGGGAGTGTTCGTTCCAAGATAGAGGCCAGGAGTTTTGTCTTATTTATCAAGCACATAAAGTCTCGTATTCACATTGTTAATTTATTCAAGGGATGGAATACTACATATCAAAGTTACGTGTGTCTCATAAATAGAGTCATTCAACATGGCAGACAATCAAAGCAGGCCTTATTCTGAGTTATTTACATATTAGATAGGATGATTAAAGATAAACAACTATTTTATACTAAACCAATAATGATGTGCAAACAATAATGCTTACAAAATTAGAATGACTAGTCCTCTATCATTACATGATTTATAAGTTCTAAAACTAGGAGTTCTAGACATTAATTACTAAGTGAATTGCTTCACCTGTTCGGCTGTGATGAGCCCTGCTGGCTCAGATCTCAAACCCCTGTCTTTTATTTATCTTTATTGTGTTTACATTTTTTAGAGAAGAATTTCTAGAGAGAAATAGAAGGGGCGCATAGCATAAATGCTTATATAATATAAATCTGAGCTAATTTAAGCAAACTGAAATTACAGAAGGTATTAAATAAGGTCAACAATGGATTTAAAACTCATAAACATACCCGAAAACTCCCAGATTATTTAAATAAGAAATATAGTCCAGTTGCCAACCAAGATGGTGCAATCTGGCTAAATCCATTGTTGGAAGCTACAATGAATGTAAACCAGCTCTGAAACTGAGGCAAATGAGAAGTATATGCCAGACGCCAAGAAAGGTGAAGAGAAACCCTCAAACTGGAAGGCGTTTCTCCCAAGAACCCCAAATGCCCTTGCACAAGTAGCCATGCACTTCAAGGAAAAAGCCCAGCTTTCAACTCTGAATGTACGGCCATGCTGTCAAATACCTGCCAAGAAGAGAGAAGGACGCCAACTCCACAATCCCTCCTGTCTCTACTAAAGAACTCAACAAAACTCTGATAAAGCACAGTAGAACCTCTGTATGAAGCCCTCACAAATTGCACAAATTCAGCTGGTCTCTCACAGCCTCAAAGGTGCTCAACACTGAAGAGATTCCGTTCTCCAATGGAAAAAATGCTCAAAACCCTATCACAGGAGAAGCATAGGAAGAAGCCATAGGCAAAGTCAAATATTCAAAGATGAATTTCTCATTGCCAAAATGCCTTATATGCCAAAAAGGCACGACTTCCAAGAAAGATACGCCCTTTCCATATTTTAAATTCTTTTAAAATATATTTAAGTCATTTCAATAGTATTTGACTTAAATACTTGGGAGCACTTTATTAATTTAAGTGATTAAAATATTAAATCACTTTTAGAGAATATTTAAGTGATTTAAAAAGTATAAAGTCAATTTGACTTTACAATAAAATATTAAGTTAATAAATAACTTAAATCACTCAAATAGGCATAATTTCCACAAATCTTCACAGAATCCTGTGCCATCAGAAGCTGTCGACTCCTGAACTGCTAACGCCTGCTATGAACCAACACTAGGCTCGAAACACGAGAACAATCAAACTCTCCAGAAAATACCACTAACCCTCTAACCAATCCAGCTAGCCCACAAGTGTCCAATAAAGGGCTAACACACTATTCCCGAGAACTGAATAGAGTGGGGACATCACAGTCCGCCCTCCCCAAATTTGCTTGCCCACAAGCAAACTCAAAGCTGGATGCTGAAGAATATTGTCACTCTCCCAAGTCACATCCTCTGTCGGTAGATCTTTCCACTTCACCAAATATTCCCTGATAACCCGCCTCTGAAGATGACGCTCTTTGGAATCCAAAATGGTCTCAAGTATCATAATCAATTTCCCCTCATCATCCAGGGGTGGTAAATCAATAAAAGGAATCACCTGCGGTCCCAATGCCTTTTTGAGGTGCGACACATGGAACACATTGTGAACCTTACTGTTCACTGGAAGATCTAACTCATAAGCCACTGCACCAACACGTCGAACAACCCTAAATGGTCCATAGTATCGTGGCTTAAGTTTCTTGGCGCCCTTCTTACGAAGGGTGGACTGCCTATAAGGCTGGAGCATCAAATACACCAAATCATCAATCTCGAAGGATCTCTCCACTCGCCTCTGATCAGCATATTATTTTTGCTGATTTTGAGCTTTTTGAATATTCTCCCTAAGTGCTCTCATAATGTCCTGATTCTCTTGCAACAAATCACTAGCACTGGGCACTCTATTGTCACTCAGTGGTAAATCTAGAAAGCTCGGAGCATCATATCCATATAATGCTTGGTATGGTGTCATCTGAATACTCATGTGATGAGTAGTATTATAGAATACTCACAAAGCTATAACCACTTCACCCATGCCTTCTGCTATCCTGAACTGTAATTCCTCAAGTATCCCTCCACCCATTTGTTGACTATCTCTATCTACCCATCTGTCTGTGGGTGGTAGCTGGTGCTCGGAGTGAGTTCTGTCCTGCAAAGTTTGAATAACTCCTGCCAGAAGTTACTCAAAAACCTGCTATCCCCGTCACTGACTATACTTCGAGGCAATCCATGCAATCTGAATACCTCGCGGAAAAACAAATCTGCCACCTGAGTAGCTTTGTGTGTAGTAGTGATTGAGAAGAAATGTGCATACTTCGTCAACCGATCTACTACCACATAAATGTTGTCTTTCCCTTGAGCTTTCGGCAAGCCCGTGATGAAGTCCATAGACAAGCATTCCCACTTCCTCTTAAGAATAGGAAGTGGCTAAAGTAAACTTGCAGGTTATGTATGTTCTTGCTTGTTCTGCTGACAAACAAGGCATTCCCTGACATACTGAAGAACAAATGATTTGAGACCCTTCCAAGAGAATCTCTCCCGTACCTATTTGTAGGTCTTAAAGTACTCGGGATGTCCTGCCATAGGCGAATCATGAAATGATCTCAATACCAAGTCCCTCATCTCAGAACCTGGGACAAGAAATATCCTCCCTTTGTAAATGATAAGATCATCCACAAGTGAGTATCTGTCATCATGTATTGTTCCATCCACTATGCTAGAAGCCCATGGATTCTTAGCATACTCTGCCACTATCGTGTGTCTCCAGTCCTCTGAAATCAGTGAAATGGAGCTCAAGTGAGGACGGCGAGATAAAGCATCAACAACCACATTCTGAGTGCCCTTGACATAGGCAATGTCAAAATCATAGGACTAAAGTTTGCTGACCCATTTCTGTTGCCTTTTGTTCAAATCTCGTTGTCCAAGAAAATGTTTCAGACTATTGTGATTGGTTTTAACACTGAATTTACTACTAACCAAGTATTGCCTGAATTTGGCCATGGCATGCATGATGTCCAACATTTCTTTATCATAGATACTGAAACTCCGTTCAGGACCTCTGAGCTTCCTGCTCTCAAAAGATATAGGGTGTCAATCTTGCATGATAATTGCACCAATACCCTCTCCACTAGCATCACAATGTAGCTTAAATGGTCTAGTGAAATCCGGTAAAGCCAATACTGGACAAGTAGTCATAAGAAGTTTGAACTTCTCAAAGCACGCCTATGCAAGAGGTGTCCACACAAAGGCTCCCTTCTTAGTGAAATCAGTTAGTGGCACAGCATGTCGCGAGAATCCACTAACGAACCGACAATAGAAGGCACATAATCCTACAAACCCCTTGAGCTATGTCAATGTCTCAGGTGTAGGCCAATCGATGATAGCTCGAATTTTCTCTGGATCCATGTTGACTCCCTCTCTATTGATAATGTGACCTAGATACAGAAGCTCAGCCATGCCCAAAGCACACTTGGACTCCTTGGCGTACAAGGACTTCCTGTCAAGTATACTCAATACCTCATCTAAGTGAACAATGTGTTCCTCCCATGATTTGCTGTAAACTAGGATGTCGTCGAAGAACACCAAAACAAATTTCCTCAAGAGAGGATGGAAAACCCTGTTCATAGTAGACTAAAATGTAGCTGGAGCATTGGTTAAGCCGAATGGCATAACCAAGAAATCATAGTGTCCACACTGACACCTGAATGTGGTTTTCTCAATATCCTCCTCTCTGACCCTGATCTGATGGCAACCAGTCGTCAAATCAATCTTTGAGAAATAGCAAACTCCATGAAGCTCGTTTATCAACTCATCTATCCATGGAATAGGATACCTGTTCTTAATAGTCTTCCTATTAAGCATCCTGTAGTCAATACACATCCTAAGTGTACCATCCTTTTTCTTCACCAAAAAAACTGATGAAGCAAAGGGTGACTTACTCGGCCTAATGTGCCCCATAGCTAAAAGTTCCTTAATGGTTTTCTCAATTTCATCTTTTAAACATTTGGGGTGCCAGTAAGGAGTGATCATAATAGGTTTCGTGCCCTCATCCAGCTCAATGATGTGCTCAATACCTCTATCAGGAGGTCTACCTGGTGGAATAGCACTGAAAAATTTTGCATGTTTGATTCAGAGTTCCTGTACATCCGGATGGTAAGGAGAAGCTTGCTGCTCTAACTGTGAAGGCATTAACTTGCACTCAGCAGCCCATTCTACCATGTCATGTCGAATCAAACGTTCCATTCTCCGGAGTGAAATTTTTTTTAGATTGCTGTCCTTGATGGCTTTAAGAACATGATTTGTGCCATCAATTTTGAATTTCATCTCCATATCATGCAAATTAAGTGTGAACTCTCCTATAGTATGAAGCCACTTCATACCGAGAACTATATCCGTTCCTCCCATGTTCACAACATAAAAATCTGCCTTAAACTCAAAATTGTTGAGTTTTAATGGTAAATCAGGAATCATCCTCTCACAAGTGAGAGTGTGCCCATCTGCAACTTTCACTTGAATGCCTTTAAATTGCTGAGTTTGAATTCCCCTTTTCTCCACCAACCGTGAATCAATAAAGTTGTGGGTTGCACCTGTGTCCAAAAGAGATATGACTCTTTGACCCGCTAGAATCCCACAGAGTCTGAAAGAACCCTCTCTCTGCATGTTGTACATATGAGCTTCCTATAGCTCACTTTCAACCTCAATTTCTGCCTCATTTTCTGACTTTTCTTCATCTGTGTCATAAATAGCAGCTTGCTGATCAAAAAAATCAGTCAACGTTTCTCCCTCATAGAACCATTCCATATGCCTGTTTTTCCCTTTAGGCTTGAGGGGGCAGTCATGATTGAAGTCATATGGACCTTTACCGTAAAAATAGAGCTTCCTTCTATGTAGATCATTCATTGTGTCTTGATCTAATGGAGCTGCAAATCTTTTCTTTTGATCAGCATTATCAGCCTTCTTTGGATCAGATTTGTTCTCAGTGTAGGAGGAAGAAGGTTTGGTGCCAAATTGCTTACAAGGTGTAGTGAGCTCCATACTACGAGCTTTCCTCATGGTCTCCTGTAAGGTAGGTGGATCAAATGTCTTTATCCAACCTTTCATGGGCTCAAAAAGACCCTCAATAAACAATATGATTAGCCTTCTCTCTGAAATTCCTGTCACCATTACAGATAGTCTTTGGAACTCTCCAATGTACGATTCCAAGCTACTCAATTGTTTTAACTATGCTAGATCCCTGAAAAATAGTTCAGGATCACGTTTATCAAACCTCTCTACCAATCTATCAGTAAACTCCTAGTATGAGGTAATCTGGTCATGGTGAAGAGTAGCCATGCCATGAATCCACCAGTCATGTGCCACGCCATCAAGGTGTAGGACTACAAATCTAATAGCATCTTCCTCTGGCATAGGATGTAGTGTCAGGAATGTATCCAATTTACTCACCCAAGCATGTGTTGTAACTATGCCACTGCCATCATAGTTCGCTAAGGTAAGCTTATTGGTAGCCTGTTGTAGATCATTATGTTTGTATCTAGGCCTCCTGTCATTCCTGTTCCTGGTGTGTTCTCTTTTCTAACTCATAAAATGATCAAAGTTAAGGTGATCCTTAACTCGTGAAGGCGTTGCATCCCATTCATCATGCATAGCTAGGATGTTGTCAGCAAAGTTTTCTTCACCACGTTCTTCCACCTCCTCTTCCTCCTCAGTGTCATTTTTGACAAAAGTAGGGCATGTGGCTCTCTCAAAGGTGCGTGCTGGAGCAATATTCCACTGATGCTCTCCATGTATGGTACCTTCCTGATCTTGATCCAAATTCGGCCTCCTCTAAACTGTCAAGTTTTGCACATTGGTGCTAAGTTGCTGAAGGATGTTTGCCACCTGTTCTTGACCGGCCACCATTCCTCTCAGTACTTCTCTAGCATCCCTATCTTCGTCTTTAAGATGAGCATCATCATTCCTTTCAGCCATATTATCAAAATCAAAATCCTCTTCCTGTTCGTACAATGGAGGTGCCTGAAAAGGTGCAAAAGTATTTTGCTGAATTCCAGGGCCCTTGCGTGTGTAGTGCTTGTCAAACCTGTTCTGGTGTGGCCGCATAGAATTGTTTTCCCACAAGATGGCAGGATTAATATGCTCTGATACCACTGTGATGAGCCCTACTAGCTCAGACCTCAAACCCCTGTCTTTTATTTATCTTTATTGTGTTTACGTTTTTTAGAGAAGAATTTCTAGAGAGAAATAGAAGGGGCGCACAACATAAATGCTTATATAATATAAATCTAAGCTAATTGTAATACCCCTCCATTTTGCTTCTTGTTTGGTTTGCTTTATGCTATGTGTGGTTGCAGTCACTTTGATATTGGATACATTTTGTTATGATGTTTTGATTGCTATTATTGAGCGACAACTATTATTGTGGGATGTGGTTATCTGATTATTGTTTCACATGCATTATGGATTAATGATGTTATAGAGTTAACATGAGATGTTATTATGAGATTAGTGGATTATGATGGAAGTGTCATTTTCAATGAGTGTATTGGTGAAGAGGACGGTTTCGCATCACTCGCTTGCGAGCGCCCTGCGAATCCGTAATTATTTTTCACGGTGTGTATTATATGCTAGATATATTGTATGATGTTGTTTACTTGGTCACAGGATTGCAGGTACATGACATCGACTCCACCCGGTTTCACAAGTTTGAGCGTGTCGATCCAACGGTTAAGTTGAACGGGAGATAGTAGCTAGGTAACATGTGTCAAGTTTACACCCTAGCCTTAGTGTGTCGTCAGTCGTGTGTGTCGAGCCATTGTCTATCTTGTTTTAATGTTATTTAATTTTGAAGGATTATTGATCTAGAAATAGATATTTAGAATAATTGCATTTAAATCATGTTGATGGTTATTTAATTTAAATAATGCAATGTGGATAAAAGTTTATATTTAAATTAATTAATTATATTTAATTTATTTAATTAATTAAATTTAATCCAAAGGGGTTGAATTTAGTTATTAAATAATTAAATTAATTAATTAAACGTGATGCAAGAGAATGAAAGGAAATAAAAGAATTAAAATTAAATTTGGAATTTAATTTCAACGTGTGGGAATTAAATTAGAAATTGTAATTAAATGTTTATTTGGAAAATTGGTTGCAACTTTGAAAATTAATTTATTATTTGAAATTGCATTTTAAATTGAAAGTGGGTTTTCGAAAAGTGAAATTGAAATTGAAATTAAAATTTGAAATTGAAATTGAAATATCTAATTTGCATGTAATGTGAATTAGGGTTGTAAAAATTGAAATTGAAATATCTAATTTGCATGTAATGTGAATTAGGGTTGTATTAGGTATTTTTGATTTATAAAGAATACATGTTTTAATTTTAGAGCAGAAAAGTCTTTAGAAAAATTCATTTTTACAGCAGGGAAGAAATTTTGGAAAATTTGCACAAGGGTTTGAAAAAAGTTTGATTGTAGAATTGATTGAAGGAAAGATTGTTTGCATTTGTTGGATTTTGGATTAGATTCATTGGAATATTGAAGAAAATTCAGGAAATCTTTAGAGGAGACTTGCATTAGAAATTCATCTCTTCCTGTAGCTTCTTGTACCAGGTTTTCCTTTTTGTGTTTTATTGTTCTTGATTGTTTTATTTAAAATAGTAATGATTAAGGATTTGTTTGTTAAATCTGTTTTAGAAAATAAATTTGATATTAGAAGAAAAGAATTAAACAAATTTACAGCCTTTGCTTGTGAAAATTTTTGAGTGAAAATTGTGAAAACCTTAGTTGAATTTAAATTGTTTGGGGAAATCGATTTTTTTGATATTGAAATCAAATATAGAGATTGAACAATGCATTTAGAATGTTTTTAGAAAATGAAACCTTCTGTTTATTATTAAAAAACGGATTTTTAAATCTGCAGTATAGTTATATTTTTCATGATATAATGGTCTGGTTGTGTCGCCTATAACTCCACTTACACAAACTGGGTTGTCAGAAAATTTAAAGGGTTTTTGCATTTTGAAATTTTCTTATCTTTTTCAAAAAATCGTAAATACCCAGATCGTAGTTTTTGAGTTATACTTGAAACATGAGACTGCTGTTAAGTTATTTTCCCATGGCTGTTCTGAAAATAAAATAATAATAAATTGATATTTATAAATATTAATATTTTATGTATTGTTATTATAATATTAAAATATTATTTAATAATATTTTATATTATAATTTATAAATTTAAAGTATTATATTTATTTATATTATTTTAAATAAAATTTGTATATTAGATTAGTAGAATTAAAATTATAAACGTATGGAGAAATTATTGTTTATTTTAAAATGACATGTTAAAGTTTAATTGAAGGAGTTAAATGTTTGATTTAAAGAATGTATAATTTAAAATTTAATTGTGGAATTTAAAGTCATGTGTAAAAGGTCCAATTATTAATTTGATTTAATTGGAAAATTGATGATAAGGGATATTTTATTTTGAATTAAACAATTTGATATTTTGTAAAGAATAGAAGATATGTTAATGATTAAATATATTTAAACATATTAATTTATATTTAGTATATATATATTGAAGGTATATATCCATTTGAGAGAATAAATAATATTTTATCTTATTTTATTCTGTTGTTTGCAAATTGAGTATTATTAATGTTCTAAAAGAAATGATTAGTATGTGTAGAAAATATATAGAGAAAGATATTTTTTTTACTTGATTTAAAAAGAAATATTTATTTTGTTAATACGATTGAAGAAAATATATTGAAAGGTATATATATATATATATCTATGAGTATTTTCAATTATTAATATGAGATGCATGCAATATATTATTGAATAGAGGTTTAAAAATGGATTGCTTAGTGTATATGGAAAATGGATAGAGAAACAATATGTTATTATATTAAAGTGATTGAATGTTTTAAATAGAAAATTGAATGAAATGTAAGATTTGGTTAGGAAATGGAAAGAGTTTACTTGCATGGATTTGTGTCGATTTAAAAGTAAATTTAGAAGTTGTTTTATTGATGAGGCAATTAATTATGTTATTTAATTAATTTATATTTAGATTAATTGAATCATTGTGATTGGATTATGAAAGAGATATGGATTTAGTATATCCAAAAGTAGTATCTTCCTCATAATTATCTTAAAGGATTTAATTCTCTGTATTTAGTAAAGGGAAGTAAGTTTAATTGTTTTAAATTTCCAATAATGAAAGGGGAAATAGGGGTTACGATTATTTTAGATGATCTAGTTATCGTGTCTTTGACTTTGTCAACACTACCTATTGAATGAGTATGGATTTAGGAAATCCAAATATTAGATTTGATTGATGACTTGAATGTTTTTGTTGCTATGTCGTCAAGTTGCATTGTGGGTTTTGGGATTTAGTGTTAGTCCTAAATTATAAGTCTTCCAGAAGAACTTAGAGGATAAGGGTTGTTGAATCTTTATGCCATCCAGTTGTTTTCCCTTGAGTAGTGCATGGCGTCTTTTCAATTTTACCTGGTATTCACGAATGAGGATGGTTGCACCTCCTTGGTTTAGGAGCGGATTATGGGATCCGTGTCTCCTTGTATGGAGTGACCTTGTTATGTGGTTTCATCTTGTTGCCTCCTATGGAAGGAGTGGACTATGTGATTGTTGCCTCCAATATGTTTGGAGTGAGTTTCTATTATTTGTATCCTCCTTGTGTTGGAGTGGATTATGATGCCTAGTTGGTATGCACTTGTGGTTCCCTTGGTGGATTGTTTGGGTGTGTGTTGTTGAATAGAAGAGTGGCTTCTGTTAGGCGCCAGAGCCCAAAGAGGTAAACTGGATAACCTTCAGGAGTGATTTAAACAAGTGATAATTAAAATAATGTACTTAGAAGATTAGGACTAACTTATCACTAATCAAGATAATTTAATCCTCACTCATAGACACAAGGGCTTATTTAGACTTGGGATGAGTGAGAAGGTTTGGAATGGCAAGATCAACTATCTTATTCTTGCGAGAGGTAGTTGATTCCGCTTGAGTGAGTATGAGTGCCGAGATTCAGTTGAGGCCACCAGGATTACTTGTGCCCGAGCCTATGAAGAATGCCCAGAGGAGATCTCATGGCAAACCTTGCGATGACACTCTATCTAGGACAACTGTTGTTAATTGTTTTATGTGTATGATTATTTAAACATACTTGATCTATTTTATGTCTGGAAGCAATGTGACCTATGTCAGTGATGTTGGAGTTGTACTTGATTTGTACTTATGTTATACTTGAATTGTACTTGATTCGTACTTTTATGGTGAATGAGTTGTACTTGTTAACTCATTTGGTTGGTTATAACAGTATGAGTTAGTTTGAGTCTGTCTTTGGTTAGAGGTAGTAGAATCTTTGTCCATATTACTTTGTTACTATCTCCTAGCATGGGGGGTGGGCCTTCGGGTACCACATTGGTAGGGTGGAACATGCACCAAAACCGTTGGGTCCCCATCTATCTTCAGTACTTGGTGGCGAGACATCCAAATGGACAGCTCGCGGTTCTTGTTGTAATTTCTTGCATTGTAATATTTCAGTTGTATATGATACTCTACCCCTCTTTTGTTATGAGGTGGAGTTATGTAATTGTAATACATTTGTACTAGTGTCTCATTCTGGGAATGAGTGATGTAACTATTGGATTAAGTTAATATTTATGAGATTGTATCTTGGTTGATTATCTTATTATGTTATGTGGTATTCTTATGATGTATGATGTTTATTTCATAAAGTTCATAAGGCTATGGTTATATGTAATATGTATGTGTGGGTTTAAGTAATCCTAACCTTATAGCCTTAGAGGTTGTTGTGAACTAGTAAGTGAATGTGTATGTTAAATGCATTTTATAAAAAAAAATTGGTTCGCTTATGATGTTAATTGCAACTTCCTTTAAGGTTACTTGGCGGGGCATTACACTAATTTAAACAAACTGAAATTACAGAAGGTATTAAATAAGGTCAACAATGGATTTAAAACTCATAAACATACTCGAAAGCTTCCAAATTATTTAAATAAGAAATATAGTCCAGTTGCCAGCCAAGATGGTGCAATCTGGCTAAATCCAGTGTTGGAAGCTATAATGAATGTAAACCAGCTCTAAAACTGAGGCAAATGAGAAGTATATCCCAGACGCCAAGAAAGGTGAAGAGAAACCCTCAAACTGGAAGGCGTTTCTCCCAAGAACCCCAAACGCCCTTGCACAAGTAGCCACACACTTCAAGGAAAAAGCTCAACTCTCAACTCTGAATGTACGACCATGCAGTCAAATACCTGCCAAGAAGAGAGAAGGATGCCAACTCCACAAACCCTCCTGTCTCTGCTAAAGAACTCAACAAAACTCTGATAAAGCACAATAGAACCTCTGTATGAAGCCCTCACAAACTGCACAAATTCAGCTGGTCTCTCACAGCCTCAAAAGTGCTCAACATTGAAGAGATTCCGTTCTCCAATGGAAAAAATGTTCAAAACCCTATCACAGGAGAAGCACAGGAAGAGGCCAAAGGCAAAGTCAAAATATTCAAAGATGAATTTCTCATTGCCAAAATGCCTTATATGCCAAAAAGGCACGACTTCCAAGAAAGATATGCCCCTTTCCATATTTTAAATTCTTTTAAAATATATTTATGTCATTTCAATAGTATTTGACTTAAATACTTGGGCGCACTTTATTAATTTAAGTGATTAAAATATTAAATCACTTTTAGAGAATATTTAAGTGATTTAAAAAGTATAAAGTCAATTTGACTTTATAATAAAGTATTAAGTTAATAAATAACTTAAATCACTCAAATAGGCATAATTTCCACAAATATTCACAGAATCCTGTGCCGTCAGAAGTTGTCGACTCCTGAACTGCTAACACCTGCTGTGAACCAACACTGGGCTCTGAACATGAGAATGATCAAACTCTCTAGAAAGTACCACTGACCCTCTAACCAATCCGGCTAGCCCACAAGGGTCCAATAAAGGGCTAACACACTGTTCCTGAGAACTAACTAGAGCGGGGACATCACATCAGTTGTGTCTTTCTTGATTCCTAGAGCCTTACTTGTCTTCCCTATTCTTCCCACGGTTATGAAAATCTCTATATTATTCCACTTGATATATTTAATGTGTAATTTTGTACATGCTACTTGTAAATAGTTTCCTTTAATACACTTAATCTTGTAATTCTACACACTATTTTTCCAACCTATATATCTTTTTTATTCCCTTTTTCCCTCTGCTCTGATTAACCTTTATATCTTTATACTTGTACAGAAAGGACGTGTCTTTGAAGGAGAACATCCATCCACAAGGGTGTGACTTTTTAGCTAAACAATTTATATTAATTATTGCTTGCGGGAGTATTAATCACGGCTATGTAACTATTTGTATAATTGTTGTCATTGATATAATATTTATCTCCTTATTAACTTTAACTTACCACGATTTCCTTTTGACCCATGAACCTGTTGATGACTACCCATATACTATAACCTATATAATAATTTGACTGAGTGGCCTCCGCGTCATCAGACATGATCTCCAATTGAACCTGATAGTCTTTATGGTGCACCCGACATATATTGGTGGCTTCAAATAACAAACTAGTGTGCTAAATATTTGGAACTCGATAGCACCTTCTTATCAAATATTCCACGTGAGATGAATAGGAGAGATAACCTTATTTGAATTTTTGTCTCAATTCCTTGGTTCACCCTTGTAGAAATGAGACAGATTCTCACGATGACGAGTATCGCTTTAGTGAGAATGGTCGGCTTGCTATATCAACGATTTCCTCATTTGATATTCCTAGTCTCAGCTTTTAGGTAAACGAATTGTATCTGCAGGTTTCTAATCTTCGGGAGTTTGCAATCGATGGCTTCCCATGGGACTTATGGAGAATTGAATCGTCAACAGAGAAGAACTCGGGCGTCGGGTAATCTTCTTCCGTTCAGGTCTAATGTTCCTTATATGGAATATTATGTCTCCTTTGTCCATTATAAACATAATCGTTTAATACTTTATAGGTTGTTTTTGTATTGATTTTATCATCTATTGTGATTACAATATTTAAACTATTTTATATTTTAATATTTATAATATTTCACCATATAATTATATTAAATTATTAATATTTATATTTTATATCTAATGTTATTATTTATAGTTTGTAATGATATTTTAGGCTATCTTTATTTTCTTATCTTCTTCTGGATATTGAGTTATTTTATTTCATATTATCACAATGATTATAATATCTAATATTTATATTTTGGTGCTTATGGTATTTATAGTATATTAATTATAATTACAATGTTGTCTTCTGACAATGTAATTATATTGGTATCAAATCTTTAATAATTTTAATTATGTTTTTGTTACCTTAGCGTCCTATTTCGGGGATATGACACTCAACATCATTATCAAGTCACAAAACTCTTGCCTCAAATCTTCTAAAATTATTTGCTTGGGCAATTTTGTGCGAGTTGGCTTGGGCTTGTTCATCCACTTGGAATTTATCAGGTCTGCACATCAATCAAACGTGGATGAGTACATCTTTTCAGCCCTCTCCCTTGTTTTATAAATCATCTTCTCATGGATTGGTATTCCAAACGCCTCCCCGATTGCCTCCGGCGTAAGGTTGGCCAATATCTTGCCATTTGGCGAAGTGATAGTCCTCTGCTCTGTGTTGTAGTAGTTGGCACATTCCATGATTAGCTCTGGACACCGGATCGCTGGAGGGAAACTAGCAGCTGCATAAAGTCCTCTCCTTACACTGTTATGTGAAGTGACTGACAGATGATGACCTCCAGTCCCCATTATTCTTCTCCTGAATGTCTCCAAGTTGAATGAGCCAATGTTTGTGTCGCTCAGTTTGCCCAGCCTCGAAGAAAACTTTGATTCTGGCAGGAAGGATTTGCTCAATTTCTTTATCACTGCCTATCTTGATGTGCTTGCTCTTGTGGATTCAACGTGGTTCCCTCTGCCTACAGCTTTTCTACTTGATTCAGCCATTCTGCAAAAAAGCAAGAGAGTTATTAGAAAACAAGATTTTATAAAACAATATATCACTTTGAGGGTGCCTGCAGATTTTTAAATAAAAAGGTTGCAACACTTTGTCATCCGGAGCATCGGAATCTTGAACTTCTAGAATTTTGAAATTTCATCACTCCTGCATAGGCCTGCTTCATCACATTTGCATTTTTTTAAAAAATAAAAAAATATTAAATCAATCACCTGTTTGAACAATTGCATTTCTTCTGGCTAAGTAATTTGATCTCATGCTTGCTTCGGCAAACTTACTCCATTCATCCAGTTCAATTCTCAAGCAAAAACACTTCATGAAGACATATTCTTCTCATTTGCCTTAAAGAATTTTTTAAATTTTCCTTAGGAAATTCTCTGTCAAAACGACACGAGCGAGGTGTGGAACAAGTTTAGATCATCTCTCGATTGAAAATGTTCAATACCCAGAAGAAAATTCCCCTCATAACTCATTGTTTTCATGTGTATCCGGACGAAGGGGTACATTTAATTTTTATTATTTTGAAAAAAAAAATAAAAATTGCTTAAGGTTCACTTATTTTTGTTTTGGACGCCTTCCACACCTGCAATCTTCAATTTCTCTGCCTTGGCATTTTCTTTGATTTTCCTGAAAAATTTCTTGTCTGGCTCTGGGCACATTTCATCTTGTTCTTGGAAATTTTAATACCACCTCTTCCTTAGGTGTGCCTTACATTTTGCCTTAGAAAAATGCCTTCGAAATTTTTTATTAAATTAACTCATCCTTGTAGCCCTGGGCGCATATCCCATGTAGTGGAGGAATTCTTACCTTGAGAGCACATTTCACACCTCATGATTCCATCTTAATTCCCTAAGTATTTTCCACACCTAGAAGTTTATACAACTCCTCCCACAAACAAGGGCGCATTTTGATGTAGCAACTTCCATTTAGCAATTTTCAAAATCCCGCCCCCCTTGTCTTGTCTTCCTAGGCACATACAACATATGAAGAGGTAACCTTTGAGCGCCTTCCACCCTTGCCACTTCCACATGAGGGCGCATTTGGCCTAGCATGAAGGAATTTTCTTGCCTTAGCACTTTTCATCCTTTCCTTCTCCACGTTTTTACCTTATGGCCACCTTGGGTGCATTTTCCATGGGGAGAAGGAACTTGAAGGTGCATTTGAAGGGGTGGGGAGGAATTCCCCATGCCTTAGTGACTTTTCACCTTCCTTTTATCTTGTCGTGGGCGCATTTGAGCATGTGGACTTCCACATGAGGGCGCATTTGAGGGGTGGTGGAGGAATTTCCACCGTGCCTTAGAAAATTTTCATGCCTCTTCCTCTTGTGAGCGCATTTCACCCATGCTCAAGGAATTTTTGGGCGCATATGACATAGGGAGAAGGAATTTCCGAAGGCCTTGGGGGCATTTAGCCTAGGCAGCTTCCATTTTCAACCATTGAGGGCGCATGTCACCTAGTGTGAGGGAAATTTCATACTTAGCAATTTTTTTATCAATTTTCTCCCATGCCTTGGGCATGTTTCATTTGGTGGGAAGGAATTTGCGAGCGCATTTCACACATGATGGAGGAATTTCATCACTTAGAGATTTTTCAACCTCTTCACCCCCCTGGGTGCATTTCATGTGCCTTCATGCCAGTGTTTATTCACAAACTTCCAACGCCCTAGCCACGCCTTGGCCTTCTATTTTTAGCAAATCCAGAGAAGTGTGGAATTCCATGCATTTCATCTGTTCTGAGCTGGAGCAGGCGTGGTTGTGCCTCCATTGACCTTGCCACCTTGTTTATACCCTTTGTCCACACTGGTATGCTATTTTTAGCAAACCCTAAAATTGATAGATCTTTGTAGCTCCGTTTGACCTGAAATTTGCTCCACTTGATCTTGATGACCTAAGTGTCCTGTTCACACCTGCCTCTGGCACAGACATGCTATTTATAGCCATGAAGTGACTTACTAAAAATAACAAGTATTCAGATTGTGCTCAAATTTTGCCAGTAGGCAGCTTGGAAGATGTTGATTATGGTGGTGTGCTTCGTTTCGACAACTCTGCATTTCATTCCCTCTATTTTTAGGCATAGCAGTGGAAACCCTAATCTAACTTGCATGTGCCCTGAACTGTTTCCACTTGGCTCAATTTCTGTTGCTTGTCATTTTGCTCGGTGAATTGAAGTGTTGGGTGGCTGCTGGAGTGAAACTGCTATTTATAGTAAGTGTTCGAAAAGTGATCAATCTGATGTCGGATGAGTTTGCATGTCACAGTGCTCGTGGCATCTCAAGAAACCCAGAAAAACCCATAAAACTTGTCAACATGCGGGCGCTGGCTAAAAATAGTAAGTCCCTGAAAACTGATCCATTATGCTCGCTAGTCACATCACTGCGAAGCTCTTGCAAAACCCATAAGGAATATCCGGACATGCACCAAAAATCTCTGCATGCAAACCCTAAAAATAGCCTCTAAAGGCTATACCACTAAAAGTCACCGCCTCAATTTGCATGTTATACTATCGCGAAGGCCTTGAAAAACCCAGATCCATTCTCCAATCATGTATTGGAAAATCATATGTTCAAACCCTAAAAATGGCTCCTAAGGCCTGAATTGCTAAAAATAGCCAGTTGTCTGAATCTGTTCAAATTTTATGTGTAAGCACTCTGAAGTTACCTGGATGTGCTGAAGTAGTCAGAATCCCGAAATCTTGAGGAAAAGGCCTTGTATTAGGTACTTACTAACAATAGTAAGTTGTCAGATTTTAGTAAAATTTCAGTGGGATCCTACCTCGAGCCTTCTGTTTGTGCTACTGTGCTCAGATTTTACCTTGAAAACCTCATTTGACCTCAAACAAGCCTGGAGGATAAAAAACCCTAATTTCACAAACTTAGCTATCATTTCAACCTAGGTCAAACGGTGGGACATCCCCGAGAGGACAAAAGACTAGAGACAGAGAAAACCAAAGCCAAAAGACCAGAATGGATCCAAAATTAGGGGGTCCCCATCTTGGATGGAGTGATGTGTGAAAAGGTCACAACACCTCTCTCAAAGATGCCCTCTTTACTAATATCCTACTCAGTTACTATTTCCTGTGATTTTCTCAAGCTCAGAATGACTGAAAAATAGTGACTGGTAAAACCATTGTTTGCATTTACTGTTATTTCCAAAATAGATACTACAACAAATGCACATATAAAAATGTGAAGCAAATGATAACTTAGAATGCTCAATGTAAAATTCGTATGTTTCAGCAAAGGGCTGGGCATCGTTTTATAAGCCCAAATTCCTCAAAGTATGGCATGTGAATGGATAACAAAGTGCCCAGAATCGGTCAAGAAGCATCATGGCGGATTTCCAAGACCTAAGTCATCAGAAATAAGTGTGATTCGACTTCTTATGAGCCAGAAAATTCAAGACTCATTCAACTCTTAACTCAGAATTTCCACATACAGAAAAACGTCTATTTTTGGCGCAAAACAGAGGTTGATTCATGCTTGCTGTGAAAATGTCAAGGTTCAAGTTGCAATAGCGATTTTCCAACTGGTTGGTGTTTTCCCTTAAACCAGTGATTGAACTTTTCTTCCATTTCTTCCTGTGTTGGAAGCTCATATCATTCACGGGAAGTTTTCTTCATAATTTCGCCTTTTTCAAAAGTCTGTTATAATGTTTCAATGAAATATTTCTTCTTTAAGAAGTTGGCGCATTTTCCCCCAGAATTGCGTTGCACTTTATGGTAAATAAAATACTGTAAACATTGCAACCGATTTCCATAGTTCCTTTTCCATGATGCAATAATCGATTTACCAAATGACTTAATAAAGTTGTCTTTATTTTCCATATGACTTAATAAAGTTAAGTCTCAATTTCTTATTTATTTCAAATATCTATATATATATATTGTATTATATTTATATATATTTTATTATAGTTTTATTATACTTCAAAATGTATATATGCATATATATATTTAAATATGCCTATATATACATATATATTATTTTGGTAAAACTATAATAATATATATATAATTATATAATATTATATATATATATATTTGTATTTATACATATATACACATTTACATATTAATTGATTAAATACGTGTATTGCAAACCAGTCAGCATATTTTCAATATACCTATTTATGTATATATGTGTATATATGTATATATGCAAATTCCAGAATAATATAATAATATTATAATCACTGACAATAGGTAGCATGTACATGTGTATAGATGTATATAGCCAATTATACTATCATGTACATGTATGTGTATGTATACCATGTCGAAACACACGTATGACATCAGTTTGCCGATAGTACACCTGTATCGCCATGGCTTTACATATAGATACATGTGTACACATATACACCCTGCCTATGTACATAAAACCAATCATGTTTCACATCCAAGGTCACAGAACAATAAGTTAGGTTTAAAAGTAACACCACTCACAGAGCACAAAGAAGTAACCCAAACTCCTAAAGCCTATGGATGACTTATCAAGACCAACCTATTTGACTCAATTCCTCTAAACATTTAGTGAAGTGTGTGTATGCTCAATTGATTTACTTTACCAGTTATCCGACCAAGCCCCTCTCTCGAGTGATATTTCCCCTCCGCTTGGAGGAATGATTCATGTACCTGAAAGGTTCATGTACCTGCACCCGTAGACATACAATCTTAGCAGTTACTTTTTCACAACATTAACAGTATACAAAACATCTTAAGTTAGAATATTCAGTACTCAATAACTATGCATGCAACATTCATCAAGGATAACATCAATAGAAGTATCAATCAAATGAGACAATCCTTTAAATAGAACACATTCATTTTGATAACAAAAACATGTTTTATTCATCACAATGATTCAAACATTACAATCAATTTCCCTATGCAATAGTAGCTATACAATCGAGGTGTAACACTCATATTCAAATCACGTTTCTTTGTGAGGAATTGCTTTTTCTTTTCAAAATGTCTTTTATGGCTGATTAATGTCCTGTGTATTCTCATTGTTAGAAGTTTTCTGAAAATGTGTTTCTTCACAGCAAAATCGCAACTTCTTCAAATCACGTTTTTACTCAAAACGTCTTTTGCTGAATAATATCATATACATTACATCTGAAAATGTCATTTTTTTTTTCATGAGCCATAGCAAAATACGTCTTTTCCATTTGCACCTTTCATTTCGATTCTTCATTTTCCACTCTCATTTGCTTTCATCGAATTCATCTCACCCATTCATGCTTATCTCCATTTTGATCCTCATTATATTTTTTTTTGTAAAATAAGGCTTTAGCTTAAATTCGGGTTTTTATGACTCCATTGCAAGTTTGGATTTTTCACCAAAATTGCAAGTCGAGGTTGAAAATTGAAATTTGCAATGACTTCTTATTTTTCCTACTTAGCTTTTAAAAATTGCAATGTGTTAAAAAAAACCCCGATTGTGTTTTAAAAATTGCAGTAGGCTCTTAAAAACCCGAAATGCTTCTAAAATGCCTTAAAATCAGACTTTTAAGAGTTGACTGCAAGTTTAAGTTAGAAGTTTTGACTTGCTATTTTCAGAAGACAAAATGTCGCTTTCATTCGCAATTAGCCCACCAAGATCCAAATTGGTTTTTAACCTTCATTCTCCACCTTCATTCAGAAAGCAGTTTCACCAAGCTAGGGTTTGAGTCTTATTGCTAATGGATGTCATGTCTTCACATGTTCATGCTGATGATGTTTTGACCTTATGGGGTTTTCATCGCAGCCTTGTAGATTCTTTCTCAATGATAGACAAACCAGCTTCTCCGACAAACAAGAAGATGAAGTACAAGTATGACAAATATCAGAATGAGATTTCCCCATCTCATGTGGTCTCAAACATTGATGAAATCAAAGATACAGAGATTGGGTATGTTGATATGTCTGAATTTCTTAAGAGGGCTGAGAAATCAACTTCTCATGGTATGCAGTTGTTGCTGAGAAGTCATATTCACTTGGTTTCTACTTTTCCTATTGCTGCCCTAGAGCCAGAATTTGTTCTTGCATGTGCATCCTGCTTTGACAAAGAATCAAGAACTATCAGAGATGATGGTAATGTGGTTATCAGGCTTGATTTTGAAACCATTAACAAAATCTTCAGAGTTCCTGATACTCCTATGTATTCAGATATTTCAATGAAGAGTTCTCATGATCATTACGAACAAAAGAAGAATGATTGTATTAAGCATATCAATAATAAATGGCTTCTTAAATCATGACCTTGTGTAACCCGGATACCCAAGTTATATCGATCTGATTTTAAAGAAGAGATTAATGATATGATCACACTTCTGAGCAGAATAGTGGGATTGAAAGTCTCCAATATTTTTGAGAAATGGATGTACAAGTTCATAGTGGTCATAAGAAAGGAGCAGTATCCATTTTTCTGAGGTGAGGTGATCAATGATAGTTTATGTGAACAGCTTGCATAGGTTCCCACCACACTCACATTCTATATGAATTCATATTTGGTTTACATAGCAGCCTCATTGAGGCAGTTTCCAGGCCTTTCTACCAAAGGTGATAGATCATTGGTGCCAGTATGGGAGTATTATGATCAGCTGACTTTGAAGCAAAGCTGCATGCATTATAGAAGGGTCCAAGATGATTTCTTTGGCCATTTTATGTGTTTATTTGACAAAGCATTGGAAAACAACAGAGTATCTGAGGCCGCTTGGAGGAAAGTGAATGAGTACGGCTGTCTTTTCCTTCAATTCCTTATTTTCACTTACATGAGAGTTGGTTGTTTTGAAGATCAGCCTTATATGCTTCCTAGATACCCAACAGACAAAATCATTTTGATGGAGTTAGCAAGGCAGTTAATGATAGTGCATGCACGACAAGCTACACAACATAAAACCGGGGTTAGCATTTCATCACATAATCCATTGCAGATTGGAAGGTATTCCTTGAAAACTACCTCGAAAGCGAAGGCAATGGAGGCTGAACTTCAGGAGATAAAATTGAAGAAATTCCAAGCAAGAGTGAAATTTGATTACAGAAGAATGAAAGACAAAATAAAAAGAGCTTTCATGCACATGCATCACATTGAAGACATTTGGGCAGATCTCCAGACAAAGGAGGACATCTATAAGATGGATTACTGCAGGTTTACAGTGGAGCAAATTGTTGATCTTAATCTGACCTTAGTTCCAGAGGGAGTAATTGATGATGGGCAGATTCTAGATCCAGAATATGAAGAACAAGAGGTTGCTAATGTACCTATTCCTGCAATATAGTGGTCTCAAAAGGAATCCACTTCAATTTTTGATAGGTTTCAATCAATCTTGACAAATACTAACGCTTGGCTCAAGAGCATAGGTGTTAAGACTATTAAAATTAGAGTTGGAGTCGAGGATGATTCAACTAGGCCTATAGGATTGAAATGAGAGGTTAGAGACAAGTCTAAAGAAGGAGCTTCTTCTTCAGGAACCAGGATTAAGTTAAAGGTTAGCCGAGCTGTTGAAAATCCTTTGGAGAAAATAACACTAAAAGGAAAAGAGGTTAAAGAGACGCAATTTCTCCTGATGTGTTTGATTTCCAGCAATTGAAGAAATCTAAGCCAAGGGTTGCAAAGAAAGCTAAGACAGTCTTGCAGGTGTTTGTTGAAAGCAACAAAATGAAATATGCTGAAGTAGAAAAACCTCTCATAGATAAGCCACATGAAGAGATGTAGGTGTTTGATTAGAAATTCACTAGAGTGGAGTTGGGAAAGCAGACGCATGCCAATATCATGCAAGATGCTCAAAGTTCTGTGACAGTGTTAACACAAAGCTATAATGAACTTTTGGCCAAAAAAGAAAAGTTGAAAGAGGAGAATGCACAATTGGTTTCAATTATTCAAAAGTTTACCAAATCTTCAAAAATAGTTGATTCATTATCTTCCTCTACCCTTGAAGAATCAGTCAGGCAGTTAGAAAGGATTGCACAAAAGGCTAAGGTAGTTGATTCTTGGGCAGCTCAGCTGATTTATCAAGGTACATCAGTGATTGAGAAGACACTACATATTTTGAGAGCTGTCAGGGTAGCACGATTTAAGATGAATCAGACTTTGGAGGCTTTTAAGAAAAGTTTGAATTCCCTTGAGAAAGATTTGAAAATTTGGCATGAGATGGATCAAGTTAAGCTGGAAATTCTGAGCAACAATTCAGTAATTTCAAATGGAGAAAAATATATAGAGTTTGAAGAACTTATGACAAACAAGTCATTAGTTGTTGAAGATCTCTGTAATGTCCCCTTCTCAATAGTAACTTGATAGTTGGCCGTTAGTCTATCGTGGTGACCCGTAGACTACTCGGAAGCGGAATTAGGGTTTCTTATATTCTAGGAGGGTGTTTCGGCTATGGCTGGAGTGTGTTTCTGGAATCTTGTGTTTGGTTGGCAGCTCTCTTCTGGGTTTTCAGAGAGCTTCGCGTTGATATGTCTTACATGATGATCCGAGCAAATTCATGAATTTACTATTTTTAGTAAGTTCTATTTCTAGCAATGGTCCTGTCTGCTTCAATGCACTTGGCTTCCCTCTTCTGATGGTTCAGTTGGTTGCGTCAGAATCAACACCTGGGTGCAGTCTGTGGAGAGATAAGTTATTTTAATTAAAATAATGTTTTATTTTAATTATAACCCCTTGGGCTAGATTCATAACTTAAGTTGTTTTATAAAGGGGGAATTTATGGGTGGACGTCCCATCAAGGAATTATGTGTGATTTTAATGATTTATCAAAGGGGAAAAAGGATGCCAACTTAAGAAGAGATGAGTAACTTTTATTTTATTGAGATTTTTCACTGAGTGAAAAGGGATGCCAACTTGAGGAAAAGGGGTAAGTCAACATGAAATTCGAAATTGGTTGACTCATGAGTTTTGGTGCACTTTCTGGAAGCTTCTAGGGTGCTATTCAGAGGTTATATATTGGAGTGTTCATCTTCATGTTTTTCATCTTGGATTTTATGCAAAGTTATGCTACTGGAATGGTATTGGGATTGCTTTGAGGGATGCATACCTCCTAGCTAGGCTTAACTTCTTGCTTGTAATACAACAACTAGTTGAGAGATTGATTCTAGTGAACTATTTTGCATTGTAGTTGAGTTGCTTATCATTTTAGTCACTTTTTGCAGTTGTTGTTCTGTCATAGTTGATCCATGTTTTTATTCATAAGTCCAAAAATAAAAATATAGTGGTTCTGGGCATTTGTTCTATCTGTTTCCTTGCTAGGGGCGACCCTTCTTGAAAATTTACAAATTTTAATATTTAATATTTATTTTTTAAAGGAAAAATCGCCCCTCTCACAGGGCTGTACATTTCTATTTATGCATTGTTTTTCGTGCCAAAATAATGGAGGAGTTTTGGGTGAGTTTTAGTACTTGATCTTGGTCGCCCACCTTGTTAGAGCATAATGCATTTTACTTCATGTCATTTGGTTGGGATTTGAGGAAGATATGAGTGATTTAGTGATGTTGTAGGTTGCTGGACTGCGCCATTTCAGTCCCTGTTTCAATCACAGCAGATTGATAGAAGTCGCTTTTGAATGGACTGGGGTCTAGAAAGTCTAGGATGAGTTTGAGGGAGTTTATTTACATTATTGCAGCATGTTATATCTTCTGATCACATATGCTTGGCAGGCTCTCTATGTTGTTGTAAGTTGAACAGTAGTACTGTCAGCAACTCCTTTATTTTCTGATCTAACTCTTGTACTTTCCCACGATTGTGGAAGAGGTCAGCTTGCCACCTATTACTTTGCTGTACTGCATTATCATGTTGCTAATCGGCTAAGCCGTCAACCTACTCCCACTGAATAAGTGGTCAAGTTGTATTTTTGAGTTCAGTATTATACTTTCATTTCCAGTCCTCCCGTTGAATAAGTGGTAGAGTGATTGCTTTCCTTTCAGTTAATTTCAGCAAGTTCTTATTGCTAACGATCCCCTATGAGTATGCTCTCACCTTGCCCTTGCTAGGATCTGGGTTGATCAGAAAGTCCAGGGTTCCCTTCAGCTAGTTTATGATTACACTAACGCTAATGGGTGTACTTAGCTGTGTAACAAAATGAAAAAATTGGCTGGTATATTTCAATCTCATCAAAGATGTTCAAGCTATGCTTGAAATGAGTGTCGAAGTTGAGCAGGACATGCTTTCTAACTTTGAGAAAATGTCTTGTAAAATTCTGAATCACGAAGGAGATTTGCTTGCAACTAGTGATGTTGTTTCTGAGATAACCATAAATCTTCATCAGGAGCTAAATTCAGATCAGTTCACTATGGATTCAATCCATAAATTTGTTAATCACCGAATGATCTTTGATAAAATGCAAACTATTCTTGAAGAACATAGAGAAGCAACAGTGAGATATTATGATGTGATCCTAAAGACTATTGCCATTTCCAAGAACACGCTAGGCCCCGATCCTGATGAGTTGCAGGGAATTATCAGCAAATTTTAATCTTTCAAGGCTAGGAATGAGATGGAGTGAAAAGCGTTTATGTTATTTTATGTATTTTGCTTTCGAGAAATTATATGTAAAAACAAGTTTTGCAATTGCAAGTGTTCCTTTCTCTTGCGTTTTTGAAAAATATAATTACAGGTAAAACTTTGCAAATCAAATCACAATTTGGCTTGTAATGTTGAATAACTCATTTTCAATTAGTTGGTGGTTGAGAGAATTTCTCAAGTTAGTTGGGATCCTCCCACCTTTTTCTCAAGGCTTCTCCCCTATAAATAATTGAGGGGGTCTATTGTAATATCTTATCTTTTTGGCAATAGTAATTTAGAGCAAAGAGACTTTTTGCTTTGTGTGTGTGAAATTAATTTCCAAGTGGTATAAGGAAGGCATAAAGATTTCAGACTTTGTGTTGAGTCTTGTTGCATTTCATTATTGTGTGCTTATGCCATACTAGTGTAATTTTTTGAGTTCTTCTTGAGAAGTTGTGGAGTTATTGTGAAAAGACTTTGGTCTGATTTCTTGCAGTCTTTGTGCTACAAGTTTGAAGGATTAAATTAAATTGATTTACGGTTAGGAGTTGTGACTTGCAGGTGGATTATAATATCATTCTATAAGGGTAGATAGGATTTCTAATCCTCAAGACTTTTTGCTTAGAGATTGTTTTCCCATCTCGGAGGAGCAACAGAGGACTTTGTGCTTTCATGGAAACTTTGCTTCTTTATTTACTTCATCAATCATTAATGCTTTCAGCTGTGATTCTTTTCTAAAATAAGAGAAAAGAATAAGTGTCTTTTCTGAAAAAAGAGAACAAGACAGAGTTTCACCCAGATTTAGAATAGATTTATAGTTAGAGTTAATTTTTGAATTATTAAAATAGAAAGCAAAGGGGGAGCCTTCCCTTAATTAGGAGAGTTTTATCTCACGTACTATGGCTGAAACCACAATTTTGTACGCTTTCCCAAGTATACAAAATTTTCAACCAACACTGCGATCCAAAATTTATATGGCAATTTACACCAAATCTGGTGCCTCACAAAAATGACTTGTCTCGTTTGTCTTGGCGACAACTGGACAAACTTTTTTGAAAACTGTGATCTACTTTCACCTCTTCATAGTGATCTTTCTTTTCATTTGTCTTCAAACTCCTACAATCTTATTTGTCTTCTTCCTTTGTTACGGTTTTCCTTTGATCAACAGGTTCTCATTCCTCCTCTTGCAGATGAATGGATTCTCCTCTACAAACTCCAATTATATGACAATAACAATGAAGACAGATATATCTAGCCTAATAGGAAGCTCTTTCTCGCTAAATTTTATAAAATTTTCGTAGCCGTTTAAGATCAATGCTATTTCTAGGCTATTGACATGTGTTTTATGACAACACCAACACAGAATAAAATGTCCAACAGTCACTCTATTCTCTCTTGATCAAAGTATTCCGCATGCTAAGATTGCGTGAAAGCTCATGCGTTCAACTCCAAGGTTCCTTTTATTGCGAATAGATTCAGTTGGTTGATGTGAATATGCTAGGTATTCCAAGGGGACTTACGTAATTGTTCGATTCTATTAAGCAGATGAAAGGTTTTGACTATGATGCTCTTGATGTCTAAACTAACCGGGAAAATACTGAATTAAAAAGGAGTAGGGGTAGGAATTCTATGATCTATTTCTAAAGGTTGGAATGCGAGGAAAGACTTTGACAATCTTCAAACCAAACTTTGTTTCGTCTCCCCTTCGGACAACTCTAACAAAGTTGGTGCAATCTTCAAAGGATGGATAAGATGTTCAAATTGTGATTCAACATGTGCACCTCGTCACAACGATGCAAGTGAACACACGAATCACAACCGAAGTTAGGCACGGATATTCCAGTTGACCACGCAGGGGCAGACTTACCATCAGCAAGACCGCTAGTGGTATGGATAAAGGAAGATTTTCCCAAACCAACGCCACATTCCACAATTAACCACTACTTGCATAAAACAAAGTCTACTTTACTCTAATCTACTTGAATTGGAAAGACGAACAAGCCTCGCTAGCTACTCACAATAGAAGATAGAACCACCAAGCAATGATAAATCTTTGTATTATGAGAGTTCTCACAACAACTTCTTACAAAACTTTCAAAGGGAAAGCTTCCTTTCCTTTTCAAACTAAGCTATGCTACTTCTATGCTCTACTCTATCTCTGATTTTTGTCTAACTCTCTAATATAATGTCTTGTCTCATATTACAAATAAGGGGGGATACCCCTTTTATATCAAGCCCAGTCCAGTGGATGACTTAGATTCAAATACAACGGAAGGCCCAGATTGAGCCACCTAAACCCTGATTAGGGTTCTAGCCCTAAAAACCGCCACTGAGAGGAGTGGGGAAATGAATACGCTGAAGATTCTCCACTATCTGTCATCAATGCACATCATCCCCTTCCAGAAGATCATCATCCAAAAGGGCGTTTCCTTTCTCCTTCTCGTTGGCTGCAAATCTGATGAACCTGGCCAATGCTGCCTCAACTTCTTGATCTGAAATGGGAGGAATGTGATCTAGCTGAAATTCTAAAACTATAACTGTTTGCCCATGTCGGGCGCAAGATTTCTTCCATGCAACAAGGGCGTCCTAGGTGTTCTGAATAATGCTGGAGAATGTAGAAGCGTTCTTGAAGTCATCCTGTGTGAAGGTCCTCACCTCAAAAAAGAATGGCGTTAGTCTATTCTTCAAACCATCTGCAGTCACCTCCTTAGAAGTTAGCCTCCTGGCAAAGAATGCCTCCAACGTATTGAGGACTCCATCCAAAATATTTACCATGGCCTTTCTGATCCTGACAAAATCCATCTGTGATGCATCGTAGAATCCTTGGCCTGTGACCACTGAAGAATACCACCCGACGAAGTCATATCTATCCCCCTCCTGAATCACACCTCCCTCAACCAACATCTGTAGAGGTATGCTCATCAAAGCCCCTAAATGGAGAAAAACTCTCGTCTGATAGATACGAACCTCACCCCAAGCATGGTTAATTGCATCCATCCTTGCCATAATATCGAAGGCTTGCCGATAGGCATGTGCAAGATCCTCCATAAACTTTCCTATTTTTGTACAAACGCTGGCAACCCACTTGTCTGCCTGTTGTGCCATTCTTTTCAAATCCTCTAACCCACTGATTGATTCCCTGGAAAATTCAGCTGGAAGCTGAATTGTTGGATTCTCTTGCCCATAAGGATGGGACAAGTGTTGCACGTAGCCAATCAGTGTCTTGTGCTCTACCTTCAATTTCTTGTACTTTCCCTCAACATAGGACAATCTATCCTTGAGTGCTCAATAGGAATTATCGCACTCCTCAACCACTTGTGCTCCAGTAGGGCGGCCAAGTTCCACGGTTGTAATCACATAGTTTTCTAGAATGGCCTCGTCCCGATCACATTCCACTCTAGGCATTGGCACATGTAGTGTCCGAGAGCCATCCTCATCTGTTGAGATCTTAGAGAATTTCCTAGCCTTCTTCTTCATTGGAGGTGCACTGATCTTTTGTAACAACTCTTCCATCTCAGCTGTAGGATCACGTCTCATCCTGTCCCTTAGCCACTCTGGCACCTCCTACCGCACATCTGATATAACAAAAGGCTGCTCAACCTCGGCCTCTACCTCATGAACTTCTTCCCTGCCATCGTTTCGATGAGGCTCATCATCATCAATTGGCTCAGTATCTCCTAAGCTCTGGGCATCCTGATCTGAAGTAGCATCGTCTTCGAGAGCTACCTCAATCTCCTACTGAAACTGAGTATTAGTGGCCATCCCCTCATCCGTTTCTTGTTGATTTTCTTCTGGGGGCATGTTGATGCTCTGTCCCACTAACTCTCTACGAGGTGGCTAACTTACCACTTGCACTGCCTGCTCTACATTCAATCCTTCCCTCTGATCAACAAACAGTGATACTTCCTGTATACTCGGAGAATGTGCCCAAGATGGTGTATGCAAGGATTCCTCAACTCTTAGAGGCTCAGGTCGAACTGGCTCTTTTCCTCTTGGCTCTAGAGTTTGACTAACCTGTCTCATTTGTTTAGCTACTGGCTATCTATGATCTCCCATCAAATTGTATGTGAGGGGAATTTCTCTTCCCTTAAGTCAGTTGACATGCCTCTCTACCCAACTTCGTGTGAATGTTAAGACAGGAATAAAAAGCGTATCCAAGTCGGTAATCTCTGGCTCTGACCAATCTGGGAATGGTAAAGGCATATCCCTCATTGTTTTGTAATCAGCTTGTACAACATTTATATCTTCTTCAATTTGGTCTGGCACTGAGGCAATCTCGCATTCCCCGATCATCACCAACGGTATTCGAGAAAACATTCTCCTCCTAATCTCGATCTCATCCATTGCACTCGCCCAAAAGTCTTCGATCTATGCCTTGTGTCTGAACTCTTCTGACAATATCTATCTGATGTTCCTGTGGGGATTGTAGTGATGCCTACTGGTGTGGTAGGAAAGGTGGAAGAATTGGAGCTCATTTTCTGCCTCCCTAGCTACTTGTAGTGATGGGTAGATTTCATCTGAATTCCCCATGGTAATTGGGAATCCAAGTCCACCTTTCTTCTTCTTCTTTTGAATCTTATCATAAGCAATAAGTTGCCTAGATATTTCCGGCATCACTATTCTGTTTGTGGGGTACCAGGGCAATCTATAAGGATAAGAAGAAAATCCTTGTAGCCTTATGTAGGTAAATTTCGGGAATTGGATAAACCAACACCCGAATTTCTCAATCAATTCCTATGCTTCCTGCTGACGTGTGTTTTATGACACCAACACAGAATAAAATGTCCAACGGTCACTCTATTCTCTCTTGATCAAAGTATTCCGCATGCTAAGATTGCGTGAAAGATCATGCGTTCAACTCCAAGGTTCCTTTTATTGTGAATAGACTCAGTCGGTTGATGCGAATATGTTGGGTATTCCAAGGGGACTTACGTAATTGTTCAACTTCGTGAAGCAGATGAAGGATTTAACTGTGATGCTCCGATTTCTAAAGTAGCCAGGAAATGTTGAATTTAAAGGGATAAGGGGGTTGGGATTCTACAATCTATTTCTAAAGGGTGGAATTCGAGGACTAACTAAAACAATCTTCAAACCAGACTTTGTTTCACCTCCCCTTCGAACAAATTTGACAAAGTTGGTGCAATCTTCAAAGGATGGGTAAGATATTCAAATTATGATTCAACATGTGCACCCTGTCACAACGATGCAAGTGAACACACAAATCACAACCAAAGTTAGGTGTTGATACTCTAGTTGACCACGCAGGGTAGACTTACCATCAGCAAGCCTGCTAGTGGTATGGAAAAACGAAGACTTGTCCAAACCAAACGCCACACTCCATAATTAACAACTACTTGCATAAACAAAGTCTACTTTACTCTAATCTACTTGAATCGGAAAGACGAAAAACTCTTGTCAACTGCTCACAACGAAAGAAAGAATCACCAATCAATGAAAATCTTTATGTCATGAGAGTCTTACACAACAAATTTTTACAAAAAACCTTCAAAGGGAAAGCTTTTCTTTCCTTTTCAAACTAAGCTAACTCCTAGCTCTACTTTCTAACTTCTATCTAGCTCTGATCTGTCTCTATTCTATTTCTGATTCTAATTTTTACAAATGAGGGGGGATGCCCCTTTTATAATAAGCCCATCTCAGTGGACAGTTTAGATTGAATTACAATGAAGGGCTCAGATTGAGCCACATATGCCCTAATTAGGGTTTTTTCCCTAAAAACCACCACAGAGAGGAGTGGGGTAATAAATGAATAGAATATTCTCCACTCCTCTACAAGAACCACTATGAGCAATTGATGCCCACTATCTTCCTCCAGAAGATCCTCACCCAGAAAGAATTTCTCTGCTCTGCCTGCCAATTCTGTTGCGTCAGGAGCAGGCAAGCACACAACAACACTCGGTTCAAGTCCTCCTTGCAAAAAGGTCTTCTTCGTTAAGTCCTCTTGTTGCTTTCATTCCTGGATGCATTTCTCTCTTGTAACTTTCACATTTCTTTAGCTCACTGCCTTGGGCGTATTTAGCCCCTTTTGCACCACGTTCTTAATGCCTTAGACAAAACTTCAATGCCTTTTCCTTTTCCAAAGTTGTAACGTTGTCCACCTTCATCACCTCAAGTCCTCACACTCTGGCTCTAGTGTTCATCCTGTAAAACAGAGAGACGAGCATCATAACACTTATAATATAACTTCACTTTACTTACCTAATTTCCATGTTCTGACTTCCAAGGTCTGCTTGACCTTCAGGTTTGATAAAATTCATCACTTTTCTAGCAAACTTTCATAACTTTTCAACAACTAGGTGCATGGTGTTCATTTCATGAGGTCCTCTTCAAGGGCGCATCCACCACCTTGTGCCTAGAGTTTGGACCTTAGAAAATATTTCATCTTGAGGATTCCTTTGAACGCTTGATGCTCAAGCTTCATTTCATCTTCAAATTCCTCCATGCCTTAGACAGATTTCATCTCTTCCCTGTGAGTGTATTTGACCCCTTAGACAATTTTATCTACTTTATAAATTCCATCCACTGTAATCCAAGCACTCATTTTGACATCACAAGCCAAGGCATTTTTTTTGTAGAAACATTTCTCACATTTGCCTTAGAGAATTTTTTATTTTGCCTAGGAAATTGATTAAACGGGCACCATGTGAAATATCCGTCAAAACAACGCAAGCAAGGTGTGGAACAAATTCAAATCATCTCCCAGTGGGAAATGTCCAATACCCAGAAGAAATTTACCTTCTAAACTCATCGTTTTCATGTGTATCCAGACGAAGGGGTAAGTTTAATTTTTATTATTTTTGAAAAATAATAAAAATTGCTAAGGTTCACCCATGTTTATTCTGAATGCCTTCCACACCTACAATCTCCAATTTCTCTGCCTTAGCACTTTCCTTGATTTTCCTTAAAAACTTCCCGTCTAGCTCCGAGCGCATATCACACTTGTTCTTGAAAATTTCCAACTTCATCTCAGCTAGGCATATTTTCTAATTTCTCCTTGGGCAATGCCTTAGAAAATATTAAAACTTTGTTAACTCACCTTGTTACCTAGGGCGCATCCTACATGTTAGGCTTCCTGTTCCTACACTTTTAGAATATTTCTCACGCCTCTAGCTTTCCCTCTCATCTTGGGCGCATATGAGGGGTCAAGCTTCCATTTTGACACTTAGAATATTATTACACCATCACCTTGACCTTGAGGGCGCATTTCTCATAGGGAGGAGGTACCTTTTGCCTTACAAAATTTTCTTTCATTCCCCTTGCAGCCTTGGGTGCATTTGAGGTAGGGTGGAGGAATTTGCAAATACTTAAAATATTTTCTCAAGTCCTCTTTCCATGAGGGCGCATTTAGAGGTGTGAGGAGGAATTTCTCCACACTTAGAAATTTTTTAAACATCGTCCCTCTTGCTGGGTGCATTTCACCTAGGCTGCTTCCACTCCCAAGCTTGGCGCATTTCATGTGGGGTGTAGGAACTTTCATCTTGCTTGAGGGTGCATTTAGCATGTGCTACCTCCATTCTTCATCACTTAGAAACTTTCTTGGTCACTTCCTTCAAGGGCGCATTTCATCCTATGTGCTGTAATTTTCATAACTTAGAATATTTTCAAGCTCCTTTAAGTCACGCTGCTTGCTTGGGCACGTTTTCACCCTTGAGCTTCCATTTTTGTGAATAAAAAACTTTCTTACCTCTACTCATAGCTTGGGCGCATTTCACCTGCCAAGCTTCCATTTCCATGCCTGAGAACTTTTATGACCCTCCTCTATGACTTGGGTGCATTTCCTATGTGGAGGGGAAATTTGTTTATGCCTTGGGTGCATTTCACTAGCCTTCATGCCAAGGACGCATATAGAGGTGGGAGGAGGAAATTTTAAACACTTAGAATTATTTTCAACTTCCTCCACATGCATGCTCACACCTTGGGCGCATTAGAGGTAGGGAGGAGGAACTTTCTTATAACTTATACGTTTTCCTTCAGTCTCCTCCAAGTTGGGCGCATTTTGCCCCCTCTCATGCCAGTTTTCAACACTTAGGTAAATTTCCATATCACCTCTACAAGCTTGGGCGCATTTGGAGGGTGGAGGAGGAATTTTCAATGCCTTAGATTTTTCTTTCACTCCCCTTGTAGCCTTGGGTTCATTTCACCTAGGGAGGAGGAAATTTCATCAACCTTAGAAATTTTCTTGCCATGTCTTATCACAAGGTGGGCGCATTTGAGGGTATGAGGAGGAATTTCATACTCTGAAACTTTTTCATGCTGGCCTTCATGCCTTTGGCGCATTTCCTACTACCTCTTGCCAATTTCCATTTGTGGACTTAGAAGTTTCTTCAATGCCTTAGCTACCTTGTTTATACCTGTTGCCCAAGCTGATTTTCTATTTTTAGCCCGCTTGCCATTTTTAGCAAACCCTAAAATTGCTTGACTTCTACAGCCCCGTTTGACCTGAAATTTTCACCAAGTGGTCCTTATCGCTTGGTGAACCTGTTCACACCTGCCCCTCATGCTGACCTGCTATTTATAGCCATGTTCTATAGATGACTTACTATAAATAGTAAGTGCTCGGATTGCACCCAAATTTTATCAGTAGATTGCCTAAAGGATGTTGATCGCAATGGGATACCTTCATTTTTCGAAATTCTGGCTTTTTATCCCTCTTAGTAGGCATCGAAGTTGGAAACCCTAATATGACTTGCATGTGCCTTGAACGGTCTCTGTTTGACCTCGTTCATGTTGCATGCTGCTTTATTCATGATATTGAAGTGTCGGGTGGTTGCCGGAGTGAAATTGTTATTTATAGTAAGTGTCCGGAAAGTGGTCAATCTGATGTCGGATGAGTTTGCATGTCACAGTGCTCGTGGGATCTCAAAAAACCCAGAAAAACCCAGAAAATTGGTCAACATGTGGGTACTAGCTAAAAATAGTAAGTCCCTGAAAAATGATCCATTCTGCTTGCATGTCACGCCACTGCGAAGCTCTCGCAAAACCCATAAGGAATGTCCAGACATGCATTGAAAAACTCTGCATGCAAACCCTAAAAATAGCCTCGGAAGGTTGTACCGCTGAAAGTCACCATCTCGATTTGCATGTCACATCACTGGAAAGGTCTTGAAAAACCCAGATCGATCCTCCAATCATGCCTTGGAAAATCATATGTTTAAACCCTGAAAATGGCCTCTGAAGCCCGAACTGCTAAATATAGTCAGTTGTCCGAATCTATTCAAATTTCACGTGTAGGCATCCTGAAATTGCTCGGATGTGCTGAAGTAGTTAGAATCCCGCAATCCTGAGGAAAAGACCTCCATATTAGGTACTTACTAAAAATAGTAAGTTGTTAGATTTCAGTAAGATTTCAGTGGGATCCTGTCTTGAGCCTTCTGACTGCAATGTTAAGCTCAGATGTCAACTTACCAACTTGATTTGATCTCAATCCAGCCTGAAGAACAAAACCCTAATATCATAAACTTAGCCAAAATTTCCAATTAGGTCAAAAGATGGGACATCCTCGGAAGAACAGAAAGATCAGAGAGAGAGAGAGAGAAAGAAAAAACAAAAGTCAAAAGGCCAAAATGGAGCAAAAAATGGGGGTCCCCGTTTGAATGGGGCGATGTGTGAAAAGGTCACAACACTTCCCTAGATATTTTGTGATGGGTCCTTTGCTTCAAGTTCCTCGTTATGTGCATAGTGAAGGTGTCATTGACCCTTTTGTAATTGGTGGTGCTTGTCAAATGCAACTGTGGACAAGCCTCATGTATCTTAAATTTATGGGAACTGCACCCGATTGGTTCCTTATAGGAAATTCCCCTATACTTCGTCATGCGAGCCAACATGTAGACAATGTAAGAGCCCATGTAAGAGCCCTATGCTCTTCATTTGGATTTATCCTATTTCTAAAAACTCGTAGGCTAAGCAGAATTGAAAATTAGGGTTTCCACTTTCAGATGCAATTTTGAAGGTTTGCATGTATGATTTTCTAACGCATGTCTGGTGGAGCTTTCTAGGTTTTCAGAGAGCTTCAAGATGAGGTAACACGCATGTTAAGATAATGACATGCAATTTTGACTGATACCTTGCATGTAGGAAAGGTTTTTGGGTTTTTCTGGGTTTTAAGAGACCTCTAAGGTTGTGTGACATGCATCTGAATTTGACATCCTTTCCGGACACTTACTATTTATAGTAAGTTATTATGGCTACCTGGTTTATGTCCAAAAGATATTTGGAAACACTTACTATTTATAGTAAGTCATGTTTACTACTCAGTTGGTGTTCAAATAATGTTTTGCAAACTTACTATTTATAGCAGTTTGCTATTTTTTGGTAAGTCTATTTATAGCAATATCATTCTAGCAACAGTTCAATCTTCTACAATTCACATTTCTATTTTGGGCAGTGAGGCTGATCAGTTTGGCTTTTTGATGAGTTTGAAGTAAACTCACTATTTTTGAGCATTTGCTATTTTTAGCAAGCCCATTTGTGGCAGTGGCATCATCATCAGTTTGGTTTAGCTCGACAAATATCAGTTGGCTATTTTTAGTAGTTTATCAGTTGCATTTTGGGCATTGCACTTGGCTATCTCCTTGGACTGATTTTTAACACTTAGTCAATTTTATGTTTTGAGTTTGTACCCCAGTGCCTAGGTGATCAACTTTAAGTTGTTTTAAAATGGGGCCTTTTTAAGTGGATTTCCAAGCAAAGAAATTAATATCTTTATTAATGTTTTTAAATGCCAATTACCTTGGACGCCTAGGGAGAGAAATTAAAAAGGTAATTTAATATTTCATTTGCAAATGGAAAAATGTGGTGTCCTTTTTGAGAAGTAGAAGTCTTTCGCATTCTTTTCTTGGAGGTTACAGTGGTGATTTGAATGCCAAGAAGAAGTCTATTTATTTATGCCTTGCTCTTTCATTCTTATGGAGATTTTGAAAGTAAAGTTATGCTGTTGGACTAAATCCAGAACCTGGCTAAGGGGAAGGTTAGAAAATCAATCCATCCTTCGGGCTTGAAACTATGGCTTCCTAGGTGGTTAGTAGAGACTGTGCTTCACACAAAAGTACATATTGGGCATATTTTCTGAAGTTTATAAATAGGTTGCTGCTGTATAACTTGTTTATTTCTGCTGCTGAACATCATGGCTGAAGTGGTTTTTTGTTGATAGCTTCGCCATTGAATTTTATTTCATTCTGGGTATTTGCTCATGCTGTTTCTTTGTGAAGGGCGACCCTTTGTGCAAGTTATTGGAATTTATTATTGAGTTGCTAATTTTTGGAGTCAAGTCGACCTCCTCAAGGAGGTCGTACCATTTGGAGCTTGCATAGAAATTTGTGCCAATTGTTTCTATCTCGAATAATTAATGGAAGTTGGATGCCTTGTTTCTAGCTGTTGATCGACTATGGTTTGGAGGCATTCCAAGCTATTTCAGAGGAGTTTCATTCATTTTGGTGATATTCTATCTTGTTGGTCTGATTTTTTGTGTACACTATTTCTAATCAGACTTGTTAGATTTTGTTATAATGATGGTTTGAGCTTCATTTATATATCTTTATTGCATTGTAATAGTTAGAGACTAATTACTCTAACTTACTATGAATTTGGAAGCACATCTATTCTCATTTGCAGCTAGAAACTCTCATTGTAAAGTTGGTTTAGTAGTACTAACAGCTATTTATTTTATTGCTGCAAGTTTATGTTTGTATACACTTCCACAAATAAGTGGTTGAGTTTAAATAATTACCTTTCATTAATTGTTAGTTCCCCCATGAAAATAAGTGGTAGTGTGGACTGTGTTCCCCCCACTGAATAAGTGGAAGTGAGGATTCATGGATGGCTTGCCGCCTTTCAAATTATAATAATCTCTCCCATTGAATAAGTGGAGTATCCCCACTTCCTTGTGGATGCTTTTTATTAGTAGATGAATGTACTTTCAGTTCAGTTCTGCTGCTAATGATCTTCGAACCATATGCTATCACCTCACCCACACTGGGATCTGTTGATGTGTGTTTTATGACCACACCAACACAAAATAAAATGTCCATCGGTCACTCTATTCTCTCTTGATCAAAGTATTCCGCATGCTAAGATTGTGTGAAAGTTCATGCGTTCAACTCCAAGGTTCCTTTCATCGCGAATAGACTCAGTTGGTTGATGTGAATATGATGGGTATTCCAAGGGGACTTACGTAGTTTTTCAACTCTGTGAAGCAGTTAAGACATGAATGATTTGACAATAAGGCTCTAATTCCTAAGTTAATCGAGAAAATACTGAATTGAAAAGGAATAGGGGTAGGAATTCTACAATCTATTTCTAACGGGTGGAATGTAAGGATCAACTTAAACAATCTTCAAACTAGACTTGATTTCGCCTCCCCTTCGGACAACTCTGAAAAAATTGGTGCAATCTTCAAAGGGTAAATAAGATATTCAAATTATGATTGAACATGCACACCCCATCACAACGATGCAAGTGAACACACGAATCACAATTGAAGTTAGGTACTGATATTCCAGTTGACCACATAGGGGCAGACTTACCATCAGCAAGCCCGCTAGTGGTATGGATAAAGGAAGATTTTCCCAAACCAACACCACATTCCACGATTAACAACTACTTGCATAAAACAAAGTCTATTTTACTCTACTCTACTTGAATTGGAAAGACAAAAAGATCTTGTCAACTACCCACAATGCAAGATAGAATCACTAATCAATGAAAATCCTTATATTATGAGTCTTACACAACAATCTTTTACAAAAACTTTCAAAGGGAAAGTCTTTCTTTCCTTTCAAAACTAAGCTAACTCCTAGCTCTACTTTTAACTTCTAAGTAGCTCGACTCTATCTCCGATTTCTTGATCTAATCTAACATAAATTACAAATGAGGGAGGATGCCCCTTTTATAGTTGGCCTAGTCCAGCGGATGACTTAGATTGAATTACAATGAAGGGCTCAAATTGAGCCACATATGCCCTAATTAGGGTTTTGCCCTAAAAACCGCCACTAAGAGGAGTGGATAATAAATGAACAGAATATTCTCCACTCCTTTGCAAGAAACACTATGAGCAATTAATGCCCACTATCTTCCTCCAAAAGATTCTCATCCAGAAACGTGTTCCCACTGTTCTGCCTGCCAATTTTGTTGCGTCAGGAGGAGGCAAGCACACAACAACACTTGGTTCAAATCCTCCTTGCAAAAAGTTCTTCTTCCTTAAGTCCTCCTGTTGCTTTCATTCCTGGATGCATTTCTCTCTTGTAACTTTAACATTTCTTTAGCTCACTGCCTTGGGCGCATTTAGCCTCTTTGGTATCACATTCCTAATGCCTTAGACAAATCTTCACTACCATTTCCTTTTTCCAAATTTGTAACATTTTCCAGCTTCATCAAGTCCTCACGCTGTGGCTTCGATGTTCATCCTGCAAAACAAAAAGAAGAGCATCAGAACATTTATAATATAAATTCACTTTACTTACCCAATTCCCACGTTCTTACTTCCAAGGTCTGCTTGATGTTCGAGCTTCATTATGCCTTAGACAAAATTTCTTCCCTGTGAATGTATTTGACCCCTTGTTGTTTCGTTTTCTCTTTCCTTAGACAACCTTATCTGCTTTATGAATTTCACCCACTGTAATCCAGGCACTCACTTTGGACATCACCAGCCAAGGCATTTTTTTGTGAAAACATTTCTCTACCTTGGAAAAGTTATTTTCGCCTAGGAAAATCATTAAATTGGCGCCAGGCAAAGATCTCCATCGAAACAACACGAGCAAGGTGTAGAAAAGATTTAAATCATCTCCCAGTGGGAAATGTCCAATACCCAGAAGAAATTTCCCCTCAGAAATCATCATTTTCATGTGTACCCAAATGAAGGGGTAAGTTTAATTTTTATTATTTTTGAAAAATAATAAAAATTGCTAAGGTTTGTTCCATTTTAATTTTGGACGTATTTCACACCTACAGTCCTCATTTTTCATGCCTCGGCACTTTTCTGTTTTCCTGAAGAAATTATCTCCTATCCATGGATGCATTTGATCTTGCCTCTAGAAATTTTAACATTACCTCCTCTTGATTGATGGGCACATTTTACTCCCTCTAGCATTATTTTTCAACCCTTAGAATATTTCTAGGCCATTTTATCTTTCCTTTGAAGAATTCTTAAACTCATCCCATACCTTGTCTTGCCCTCCGAAGAATTTCCAATTCCTCTTTATCATGGGCGCATTTCTCCTAGTGAAATTTTCTTTCACTTAGAAATTTCTTCTAAACCTTGAAGGGCGCACTTCACAAGGCCTTCCTTTAGTTTTCATGCCTTAGATATTTCATTTAACTTCTTCCTCTTAGGGCGCATTTCACATGTGATGGAGGCAAATCCTCAATGCCTTAGCATTTGTCTTACCTTGTCTTTACATCTTAGGCGCATATGAGGGTATGAGGAGGAACTTGCCACGCCTAGACCTTTACCTTGCCTTAGCAACCCTTTTCAATATCACGCCTTAAATGCTTCTCACTATCCTTGTGGCCTTGGGCGCATTTAACATGTGGAGGAGGGATTGTAAGCTTGGGCGCATTTCATGTGTGGTGAGGGAAATTCCCATGCCTTAGAATAGTTCATGGCCAAGCCCGTCAAGGGCGCATTTCAGCCTATGTGATGCAATTTTCATAATTTAGAATTTTTCATAACACCACTCTCCCCATCCTTGGTGCATTTAGAGGGGTCAACTTCCATTCACTTGCCTTAGGCGTTCTCCTCAACCTTATGTTACCTTGGTCGCATTTTGCCTATCAAGCTTCCATTCTCAATGCCTTAGAATTTTTATGACCCTCCTCTATGACTTGGGCGCATTTCCTATGTGGAGGGGGAATTTGTTTATGCCTTGGGTGCATTTCACTAGCCTTCATGCCAAGGGCGCATATAGAGGTGGGAGGAGGAATTTTTCCATACTTAGACATTTTCCAGGCTCTCAACCTCTTTGGGCGCATTTCAAGGTGTGAGGAGGAAAACTTCCATGTATTAGATTTTTTTATTATCACCACGTTTTCTCCTTTATGATCTGCAAGCTGGGCGCATTTGGAGGTATGAGGAGGAATTCCTCATACTTAGAAATTTTAAAGCCTTCTTCATGCCAAGGGCGCATTTTACCTCTTCTCCTGCCAGTTTTAGACTGGGAAATTTTCAACGCCTTAGCTACCTCTGACATCTATTTTTAGTAAATTTTGGAGTGTGAATCTCCAAATCTTTTCCTCTGTTCTGAAACTGGAGCTAGCGTGATTATGCTTCTTGTGACCTTGCTACCCTTTTTATACCTGTTGCCCGAGATCATTTGCTATTTTTAGCCACCTTGCTATTTTTAGAAAACCCTAATATTTCTTGACTTCTGCAGCTCCGTTTGACTTGAATTTTTCACCACGTGGTCCTCATCACTTGATGAACCTAGTCACACCTGTCCCTCATGCTGACTTGCTATTTACAGCCATATACTGGAGGTGACTTACTATAAATAGTAAGTGCTAGGATTGCGCCCAAATTTTACCAGTAGATTGCTTGAAGGATGTTGATCGCAGTGGGATACCTTCGTTTTCAAATATTTTGGCTTTTTACCCCTCTTTTTAGGCATCAAAGCTGGAAACCCTAATCTGACTTGCATGTGCCCCGAACGATCTTCATTTGACTTGATTTTTGTTGCCTGTCGCCCTGCTTGCTGAACTAAAGTGTTGGGTAGCTACTGGGATGAAACTACTATTTATAGTAAGTGTCTGAAAAGTGATCTATTTGATGTCGGATGAATTTGCATGTCACAATGCCCGTGGGATCTCAAAAAACCCAGAAAAATCCAAAAAACTGGTCAACATGGTGACACTGGCTAAAAATAGTAAGTTCCTGAAAAACTGACTCATTTCGTTTGCATGTCACACCACTGCGAAGCTCTCACAAAACCCATAAGGAATTTCTGGACATGTGTTGAAAAACTCTGCATGCAAACCCTAAAAATAGCCTCGGAAGGCTGTACTGTTGGAAGTCGCCATCTCGATCTGCATGTTATACCATCATGAAGGTCTTGAAAAACCTAGATACATTCTCCAATCATGCCTTGGAAAATCATATGTTTAAACCCTGAAAATGGCCTTTGAAGCCCGAATTGCTAAATATAGCCAGTTGTCTGAATCTGCTCAAATTTCATGTGTAGGTGCCCTGAAGTTGCCTGAATGTGCTAAAGTAGTTAGAATCCCGAAATCCTGAGGAAAAATCCTCCATATTAGGTACTTACTAAAAATAGTAAGTTGTTAGATTTCAATAAGATTTCAGTGGGATCCTACCTTGAGCCTTCTGACTGCAATGGTAAGCTCAGATGTCAATTAGCTAACTCAATTTAACTTCAAACTGGCCTGAAGAATGAAAACCCTAATTTCACAGATAGCCAAAATTCCAAAATTCCAAAAGATGGGACATCCCCGGAAGAACAGAAAGATCAAAGAGAGAGAGAGAGAGAGAGAGAGAGAGAACAAAAGTCAAAAGGCCAAAATGGAGCAAAAATTGGGGGTCCCCATTTGAATGGGGCAATGTGTGAAAAGGTCACAACAGGATCTTGGTGAACATTCTTGGTGAGGGTTATTTACAAGCTGATTTGGTTTTGGTGCTAATGCTAATCAGTGGTTTGATGCTGGTTTCATTGTGTTAAAATCAAGAAAAAATTAAGGGGGTACATTACATGGCATCTATTGATACACCTTCCAATCAAGGTGGGCCGCTATGGAGAAAAGCAATTGAAATGTAACCATCTTAGAAATAGGAGCAAAAGTCTCTTCATAGTCTATCCCCTCTTGTGAATATCCCTTAGCGATAAGATGTGCCTTGTACTTTCGCAAGGAACCATCAATTTTGCATTTTTATTTATAGATCTATTTGCACCCAATGGGATTTTAACTTGGAGGCAACTCTACCAATTCCAAAGTGCAATTTTTCATCAACTTATCATACTTAACCTTCATAGTAGCTTTCCATTTTGGTTTACCTTCTACCTCAAAAAACTTTTGTGGTTTAGAAACCCAAAAAAGATTAAAGATAGAGCAAGGACACACTCAATAGCTGATCTAGTAATCTATATTCCTTTTCTTCGAGGTCATTAATCTTCATGTACACCTTCCAAAGTGGAATAATATCACTTAACCCTTTGATGTGTCTTAGGTGAATTTTGTGAACACAATATATCAACTAGAGATTTAGTCAGAGTGGAAAAACCTTTAGTCTTATATCTATGATAGACAAGTGGAGAAGAGCCAACCAAAGGTTGATGCATATGTTGACCTAACAAACTAGGGGGTTCATCTTCAAAGGTACCATAATACTAAATTCAAGAACTTCATTGACCTCTTCCTAAACACATGAAAAATATGGCTCTCATCAACATCTCAACTAACAATGACCTTGTTAGTAGAAATATCAATAAGTTGTATGCCTTAATTATTCCCTATATCTAGCAAAGAAATTTCTTGAACTTTTTGAATTTAGCTTGTCTTTTCTGCATAGGGACTAAATTGTATGCGTTTGAACCAAACATACAAAAATATATTACATATATTACCCCAAGTTTATTATAGGACTATGTTTCCTCTAATGTGATATTCTACAAGGACTTTGTTTAGGAGATAAATTGTTGTGTTGATAACTTCTCCCCAATATTGGTAGGGCATGTTCCTATTATACACCACGCATTATGCCATATCCATGATAGTCCTATTATGCCTTCCAATCACTCCACTTTTTTGTGGAGTGTATGGTGGAGTTAGTTGACATTGGATATCTTCTTTTCCACATAATTCTTTAAATTATGAGTGGAGGTGAATTTCCCCCATTATGAGACAATAGAGTCTTGATCTGATTCCTTGTGAATGTTTCTAGCAATTCTTTGAATTTGAGGAAGGCACCATAGCAATCACACTTCTTTAAGAAATAAACCCACATCTTTTTGGAGAAATCATCCACCAACAACAAAATATACCTTGACTAGTGATAGTGGGAGGTTTCTAGGAAGGTTCACAAAGATTTGCATGAATGAGATCCAAAATCCCCTTAGCATACCATGCACCTTTTGTAAGAAATGCCTTCCTCTTTTGCTTTCCAGCCAAACACCTAGTACACAAATCATGTTTTACTTTTATAGTGGGCAGCCAATGAACCATGTAGGCTCTAAAAAGTTTAGCCAAATATTGAATATTTAGATGACTATATCTTTCATGCCAAAGAACATTGGCATTATCTTTGATAGCTAAGGAATGCAAATTAGTTGTAGTAGGATCAAAAATTTTATATAGGCTTCCTTGCCCAGTTCTTGGGGCACCAACTTTGTCCTATTTTACTTTAGCTACAATACACTTCTCTCCACAAAACTTGACTCGAATATTATGTTTTTGAATAATTTTATTGATACGTAATAAACTTTTGTTTATGGTAGGAACATATTTAACATTGTATACTAAGAATTTGAGAGAATCATCTATTGAAAAGTTGTTCTCCTAGTTGGCTTGTTAATAATTGTACGCTTGGGTTCTTTTATTGATGACTTGGTAGTTTGCGATTGGGTCTTAACACCTTATTAGGAAAATGAACAAATGCTAAATATATTCAAATTCAATTCATTGAGGGGCATTGCTTCCAGATTTAAGCTGCATCACTTTGATGCCAAATCTATACCTTTGTTGCTTCAATAAGGGGATAGACACAATTTTTTTATGTAACTGTTTCAAGTTTGGGTTTGAGTTTTTTGTCAAGGTATCTCTAAGTCATCTTGTGGGATTTATGGTAGCTTTTGAAGGTTTGATAGTTGTTGAACTTTGGGTAGCCTGCACTTTATGGTTTCCACGTGTTTTTCCCTCATTTTGGCATCTAGTATCTATAGATTGAAGAGGGGGAACCACCTTGGTCTTAACATATCCTAATGTCTGTTCATGCCTTTAAGTGATTTATTGGGATTGTGCCACATGGAAAATACCAAGGTAAAATGCATATATGCGATATTGAAAGGTGCACATTTGTTTTCGTGTTGATTTTTTTAAGTCATCTCTCTTATTGGGTTTTATCTCGGCCACCAATGTTTCATTATTTTCTATAAGGTTTACCTAGGTGACTCCATTGTTTAAATCAAGGGGCCATAAATAAAAAATTATGGTCTTGCAATTTTTCTTTGTTAGAATGAATTTTCCAATTTTGAGTAAATTCTGGAGGATAGTTGCATAATAAGTACAATTGTTAGGAGGTGGTTTGTTGGAGTTAAGGGGGTTGTGCCATTATTAGTTGAGTCAAGAAGCCATGAGGTACACTAGGGAGTAAATACAAGATGGTGGAAATCATCTTGGACTTTTTCTCCATGGGTGCAAACAATAAAAGGTGTCCATAGTATATCAAGGTAGTCAATTTGGAACATCCTAGGATGGTGTTGATGATTAACTGATGCAATCTTTAATGACAATATGGTTAGGGTGATGTCTTCTTTGATCCACCATTCTCAAGTCTATATGGGCATTTATTTTTTGTGATAATTTGCAAGCCAGAAGGCTCCATACCTAAGATGTAGAACAAGGGGTCTGTATCATTCACGAATTGGATGGGAATAAATTTCCCTACTATAAATAGGAGATTCTTTCCTTGTTTTTGTTTCTTTTTCTCTTTTACAACTTGATTACTCCTATATATCCTCGAGCGTCAAGTGCTTTAGGTCTAGGTTAGCAAGTTATGTAAGGAGTCATTTGAAAATTTGTTATAAAATTAAAATTGCAAATCCTCTCAACAAAAGGAAGTTCTTCATATTTATAATGGCAATTTTGGGAATGACTAGATTATACTTTTGGCATCAGATTTGCTGATCTCTTTTTTGTATTTTAATTATCTCCAATGTTAGGTATATGGAGAAAGGCCTAATCACTAGATGAAAATGTGATTTTCAAGATATGCATAAGGGATGTAGTAGGCTAATTTATGGATTACTAAGTATCCTATGATGTTTGATGTTTCTCTTATCTTTAGGTGTGGGTTGGAGTGAAAACAAAGCTAGACTGGTGGGATCCCAAGACATTGTAGTTCATTTTCTTTATTTGATTCATAGTTGAAATTTGATGTAAAATTTGTAGCCTTTCTCCTAGTACCTTGATAATCTTTGACATTGAAACCAATGTTTTAGGTGCTAGTATCAACTAGACATTATTTCATGTTATAAATTTCTTTTATCTTTAGTTGGAATTTAGATTTGTGTAAGATACCAGGTGTCTCTCAACCCAATCACTGGCTGATACTGCTATGTTTTTTTTGTTTTCTGTATTTTTGATGTTTTTGTAGTTTTTTACAATGGTGCGATTTTTGAAAGAAATGCTTAAAAAATATAAATAAAATACCAGCAATTTAAATATGACAGAATATAGCTCGGAATCTGAAGATAGATGATGTATTGATCTTCTAGAACGATTACAACTATTGAAATCAAGCACATAGATAAAAAAAACTATTTATTGAAAAACCCAGATAAGCTTGCGGCCGCCTATGACAGAGCATGAAATGGTACGGCTGAATGGCAGGAAGCAATCTCCCACCTTAAAATTGCTGCAATAACTCCACAAACCCTAGGTGCCCCAATTGGTGGAAACAGAAGACAAAAAGGCAAGACGTTTTTGCCTACAGGAAAAGTGCGGCCCTTGCTGCTGCAAAAGTACGACCTGTACCAGCATTAATGAAATCCGTGCAGCCTTGAAATGTGTGCCGAATACTCAATGAATCACTGCTGGAAGATAATCGCTTAAAACTCTGAATATGAACTCCACAATATGCACTGTAATGACCTCTGAATGAAGCCACTCAACTGAAAATCTTCAACTGGTATTGCACAGTCTTAGTATGCCTGATTCTGAAGAGGGAACGTTCTCCAAAATTCAATGATTTGCTGAAACCCTTGTTTTGCAAACCCCAATGCTCTCAAAGAGAAAAGACAAATTTGAATAATCATAACATGATGAGTTCGATTTGTCTTGGTAGTATTTATATCTCCCTTCATAAGTTCGACCCAAAAGGCATTTTAATAATCATTTAAATAAATGATGAATTCGCCCTTTTAAGACTTAGGACAATATTAATAAATGGCGTCCCCTTTTGATTAATAATTAAATGCTCATTTAATTATTATTTTAACTCCCCTTTCATAAAGTATTAAATACTTTATAATTCGCCATCTAATTATTTTAATATTTCATTAAAGTGACTTTATATTATAAAGTCAAATTAATAAACTTTTAATAAACATTAAATGCCCAAGTAAACACTGTTTGCTCATCAGATCATCAAAATGGGTTGAAACTGAGCTGACCAACTAAACCAGGTACCCTGCTATAAATAGCAACTCCTGCCTGCCTGACTTACTATAAATAGTAAGTATCTGTAGATCACTCTGGAAACGTCTGCTAGGGCCCAAACCTGAATCAACTGAAGGAGTAATGTTCCCGAACACCAGATAACTGCCTCAAGTGATCCTCTACACACATCTATCAGCCTACGAGGATCAGAATGATAGGCTAACCTCTTGACCAACTGTACTACCTAGGAAGGGGACATTACAGTCCGCCCTCCTTGAAATTGCTTATTCTCAAGCAATCTCAACTCTGGATGCTGTAAAATCTCCTCAGACTCCCATGTAGCATCCTCAACTGGCAAATCTCTCCACTTGATCAGATATTCCCTGATCGCCCACCTCCAAAGATGTCTCTCTCTAACCTTGAGGATGGCCTCAGGTACTAGTATCAACTTCCCCTCATCATCAAGGGGTGGTATCACATGCTGACCCAATGCCTTCTTCAGGCGAGAAACGTGAAACACATTGTGAACCCTGCTATCCACTGGTAAATCCAACTCATAAGCAACCTCGCCCACTCATCTGATGACTCGAAATGGACCATAGTAACGAGGTTTCAATTTCTCTGCACCACTCCTCCATAGAGTGGACTAATGGTACGGTTGTAACATGAGATACACCATGTCAACCACTACAAAAGAACGCTCAACCCTTTTCTGATCAGCATACTGCTTTTGTTGATTCTGTGCCCGCTGAATATTATCTCTAAGGGACCTCAAAATATCCTACTGATCCTGCAACATATCACCTGCACTGGGCACCCTGCTATCACTCAACACCAAGTCCAAAAGGCTGGGTGCCTCATACCCATATAATGCCATGAAAGGTTTCATCTGTATAGTCATGTGGTGAGTAGAGTTATAACAATACTCACAAAAGTATATCCACCTTACCCAAGCTTTCTGTTGTCTAGCTATATAATTACGTAAATATCCTTCCACCCACTTCTTGACGATCTCCGTCTTCCCATCTGTGTGTGGATGGTAGCTAGTACTCGGTGTCAGTTCGGTTCCACAGAGTTTGAACAACTCTTACCAAAAGTTGCTCATGAACCGACTGTCTCTATCGCTGATTATAGTCTGAGGCAAACCATGTAACCGGAAAACCTCTCTGAAGAAGAGCTCTGCAGTCTGCAATGTTGTGAATGTAGTGGTGATCGGAAAGAAATGGGCATATTTTGTCAGCCGATCAACAATCACGTAAATACAATCCTTCCCTTGGGCTTTCGAAAAACCCGTGATAAAATCCATCGATAAACATTCCCACTTCCTGTCGAGTAACGGAAGTGGCTGAAGCAAACCAGCAGGATATGTGTGTTCCTATTTGTTCTATTGGCAAACAGAACACTCACGTACATACTGAAGTACATCAGTCTTCAGGCCTTTCCAAATAAACCGCTCCCGTACCAACTTATATGTTTTGAAATAACCGGGATGGCCCATCATAGGAAGATCACGAAAGGCTTTCAAAACTGTATCCCTCACATCTGAATCAGGAACCAGAAAAATCCACTCCTTGTAAATGATCAAGTCATTCACAATGGTATATCAACTATCCTGCTCTGTCCCATCAACTATGCTAGAAGGCCCTGGGTTCTTTGCATACTCAGCGATAATCCTGTACCTCCAATCCTCGAAAATCTGTGCCATAGCATTCAACTGAGGTCTACGAGATAATGCATCAGCTACAACATTTTGCTTTCCCTTAATGAAGGTAATATCAAAATCATACGATTGCAACTTGCTGACCCATTTCTGTTGTCTTTCATTTAAGTCTCGCTGTCCAAGGAAGTGTTTCAGGCTATTATGGTCTGTATGCACACTGAATTTTCTGCCTACTAAGTATTTCCTAAACTTAGCCAAAGCGTGCATAATGGCTAACATTTCCTTGTCATAAATGCTATAAAATCGCTCAGGACCCCTAAGCTTCCTGCTCTCAAAAGCAATAGGGTGTCTCTCCTGCATCAACATGGCACCAATGCCCTCTCCCGAGGCATCACAGAATAAGTCAAAATACTTCGTAAAGTCTGGTAATGCTAACACTGGACATGATGTCATAATCACCTTAAACTCATCAAAGCACTCCTGAGCCTGCGGTGACCAAGCAAATGCCCCCTTGTTTGTCAAATCAGTAAGGGGTGCGTAATGATGTGAGAATCCACTAACAAATCGTCTATAGAAAGCACACAACCCAATGAATCCTCTGAGTTGAGTAAGGTTCTCAGGAACTGGCCACTCAACTATAGCTCGGACCTTCTCAGGGTCCATACTAACTCCCTTGGCACTGATGATGTGCCCAAGATACAACAACTCAGCCATGCCTAGCTCACACTTGGACTCCTTGGCATACAAGGACTCCTTAGCCAAAATACCTAGTATTGTTTCCAAGTGAGCTAAATGCTCCTCCCATGACCTACTGTACACCAGAATGTCATTGAAGAAGACAAATACATATCTCCGCAGTTGAGAACTGAAAACTTTGTTCATCGTAGCCTGAAAAGTGGCAAGGGCGTTGGTTAAATTGAAAGGCATAACCAAGAACTCAAAATGACCGCAATGGCACCTGAACGCGGTTTTCTCAATGTCCTGCTCCCTCATCCGAATCTGATGGTACCCCAATCTCATATCAATCTTCATCAAGAAGATAGCACCATGCAACTCATCAATCAACTCATCAATGTGGGGAATAGGATACCTATTTTTAATAGTCCTCTTATTGAGCTAACGGTAATCAAAACACATCCGTAGTGATCCATATTTTTTCTTCACTAATACAACCGATGAAGCAAAAGGTGATTTGCTAGGTCTAATGTGCCCCATAACCAACAACTCACTGATTGTTTTCTCAATCTCATCCTTGAGGCAATTCAGATGTCTGTATGGTGTGATCATAATGGGCTTTGCTCCCTCCTCCAACTCTATGATGTGTTCAGTTCCTCTGTTTCGAGGTCTACCTGGTGGAATGTCGTTAAACACCTTAGAGTGTTTAATCCTTATCTCCTGAATGTCGAGATGGTACTCATGCTTTTGTTGTTCCTGTTGCGTGGGCATCAACATACATTCAGCAGCCCACTCTACCATATCATGACTAATGAGCCTCTCCATCCGTCTATGAGATACGACTCTCAAGTTGCTATCCCTGATAGCTTTAATCACATGTGGCTTCCCATTAACTTTAAAATTCATTTCCATATCCCGAAGATTGAGTGTGAACTCACCCAAATCGTGAAGCCATGCCATTACAAGTACCACGTCAGTGTCCCCCATATTAACAACGTAGAATTCAGTCTTGAACTCATAGTTGTTTAGCCGCATCGAAAGATCTATTATTTTCTTGTCACATTTGAGGGTGTACCCATCAGCTACCTTAACTCAAATACCCTCAAACTCCTCTGTTTGAATGCCACGCTTCTCAACTAAACGTGCATTTATAAAATTATGCATTGCACCTGTGTCCAACAGAGTTATAACTTTCTGACCAGCTAGGAGTCCACATAGCCTAAAGGAGCCATCTCTCTAAAGACTAGTCAAGTGTGCCTCCTGTAGTTTCTTTCCACCATCATGTTCATTATCATTTTTCAAACCTTTCATCATCTAAATGCTCTGAATCAGCTTGCTGGTCTGACAGATCAGATTGCTCTTCACCCTCATAAAACCAGTCCATCTGGTTACTTTTGGCTTTAGGACGAAGAGGGCATACGTGTTTTTCATCATAAGGTGCCTTGACCCAAAAACACAACTTCTTCTTGCGTAAATCATTCAGTGTTTCTTTGTCAAACGGTGGTGCATTACTTCTACTAGGAACAGGTGGATCTCTCTTCTTGTCAAAGGGTCTATCCCTATCAAAAGATCTATTTGGCCTTGAGTTTGGCATGGAACCCAAAGAGAAATTGCTGTGAGGTGCTGCAAGCTCCATGTTGCGTGCCTTTCTCATTGCCTCCTGAAGTGTGGGAGGATCAAATGCCTTGACCCAACCTCTCATCGGCTCATATAACCCCTCGATGAATAGAATGACAAGTCTTCTCTCTGAAATACCTATCACCATGACTATAGTCCTCTGGAACTCACCAATGTAAGCATCAAAACTACCTGTCTGTCTGAGCTGTGGTAGCTCTCTAAAGTACAGTTCTGGATCCTTCTTATCAAATCGCTCGATGAGCCTGTTCGTGAACTCCTGGTAAGTAGTAACCTAGTGATGACCCAATGTGTACATGTCATGATGCCACCAATCATGCGCCAATCCATCAAGGTGTAGTGTGGCAAATTTAATGGCCTCGTCCTCCTACATAGGTCTCAAAGATAGGTAATTGTCTAACTTTTGTACCCAAGATCTCACTGAATTCTTATCCAAACCATCAAAATAAGGCAAGACAATCTTGCTCACCGCATGCTGAAGATCTCTGTTCACCTGTGGTGGTGGCTGGTACTGGTGAGCTCTACGTTCAAATCTACCTCCACCCCTGGGCTTATGCACATCGATAAACTCATGAAATGACAATGACTGCCTAATCTCAGGAGCCAAAGTTGAGTACTCTCCAAACAATCTGGTCACGTCTGCTACTTAGGTACCATGTTGTGGCTGAATCTCTTTCTGGTGACCCTGTTGTTCTGCCTTCGGAGTCGGTGGTGCCTCCCTAGTAATAAAGGTGGGTTGTCCTAGCCTACGCTCATTAACAACCGGTGAGTGTTTCTGCTGTACAGACATTTGTGGTTGGTCTACACCTGCTGTGCCACTAGACTGTCCTATCTGAATGTAGTGCTGATGAGGCGGAGTATACTGTCTCATGGTCCCTATCAGCTGTGACATCATGTCCATCATGTTGTCATGTCTACTCTTGAATTCTACTTCAGTCATTTCAGCATTTTCCTTTTCTTTCCTTGAATCTTTGGGAGTCTCTGTAGGAATATCTCGATCTGCCATGAGTGCAGTTACATTGTTTTCACTACTACTCGAGCTAGATTTGTGAATACCAAGAATCCCTGATACTGTCTCACCTTCTAGAATGGGTGGACCTATCCAATCCTCAATTCTGCCTGTTCCTCTACCCTTACTATAGAAAATAATTTCCCTACTCATGAAAAAGCATCTAAAAAGCAAACTTCTGACTAAAAAAGCACAGGCAGGCAGGACTTTTGTGCTCTGATACCACTGTAAGAGACCAGATGTCTCTCAACCCAATCACTGGCTAATACTGCTATGTTTTTGTTGTTTTCTGTATTTTTGATGTTTTTATAGTTTTTTGCAATGGTGCAATTTTTGAAAGAAATGCTTAAAAAGAATAAATAAAATACCGGTAATTTAAATATGACAGAATATAGCTCAGAATCTGAAGATAGATGATGTATTGATCTTTCAGAACGATTACAACTGCTGAAATCAAGCATATAGATAAAAAAAGAACTATTTATTGAAAAACTTGGATAACCTTGCAGTCGCCTGTGACAGAGCATGAAATGGTACGGCTGAATGGTAGGAAGCAATCTCCCACCTCGAAATGGCTGCAATAACTCCACAAACCCTAGGTGCCCTAGCTAGTGGAAACAGAAGACAAAAAGGCAAGGCATTTTTTCCTACAAGAAAAGTGCGGCCCTTGTTGCTGCAAAAGTATGACCTTTACTAGCATTAATGAAATCCATACGACCTTGAAATGCGTGCTAGATACTGGACGAATCACTACTAGAAGATAATCACTTAAAACTTTGAATATTAACTCCACAATATGCACTGTAATGACCTCTGAATGAAGCCACTCAACTGACAATCTTCAACTGGTATTGCACAATCTTAGTATGCCTGATTCTGAAGAGGGAACGTTCTCCAAAATCCAATGATCTGCTAAAACCCTTGTTTCGCAAACCCCATTGCTCTCAGAGAGAAAAAAAAAATTTGAATAATCATAACATGATGAGTTCGATTTGTCTTGGTAGTATTTATATCTCCCTTCATAAGTTCGACCCAAAAGGCATTTTAATAATCATTTAAATAAATGATGAATTCGCCCTTTTAAGACTTAGGACAATATTAATAAATGGTGTCCCCTTTTGATTAATAATTAAATGCTCATTTAATTATTATTTTAACTCCCCTTTCATAAAGTATTAAATACTTTATAATTCGCCATTTAATTATTTTAATATTTCATTAAAGTGACTTTATATTATAAAGTCAAATTAATAAACTTTTAATAAACATTAAATGCCCAAGTAAACACTGTTTGCTCATCAGATCATCGAACTGGGTCAAAACTGAGCTGACCAACTGAACGAGGTGCCCTATTATAAATAGCAACTCCTGCCTGCCTGACTTACTATAAATAGTAAGTATCTGTAGCTCACTCTGGAAACGTCTGCCAGGGCCCAAACCTGAATCAACTGAAGGAGTAATGTTCTCGAACACCGGATAACTGCCTCAAGTGATCCTCTACACACATCTGTCAGCCTATGAGGATCAGAATGATAGGCTAACCTCTGGACCAACTGTACTGCCTAGGAAGGGGACATTACAATTTGTTTATCAAATTGCAAGTGTTGTTGGGAAACTATAATGCACAAATCCATAAGAGAGCCTTTTAGGAAAACATCATTAGAATTGAATCTTGCAATAATTTGTTGATCTTGGTACAAGGACAAGTTCGGGATTGAAGTATGCTAGTTTGGCATTTTCCCCCCCTAGGTATGGGCACATTGATATGTATAATTATCAATAAATAAAATATTTAAATACCTCATAATTTGCAAAAAAAAGGACTCTTAAATTCATAATTTAGTGACTTGTCAAATGTAAATACACAATGAAAATTAAAATCAATATTCAATAATCTTCATATTGCTCTTCATCGAGAGCATCAAAGTCAACATTTGGTTCAATTTCATTTGAACCACAATGAGTTACAATGCCACTTCCACTAGCCAATTTCATTTGGACCACAATGAGTTACAATGCCACTTCCATTAGCCTATTTCATTTGGTTCAATTTCATATGTAGAAGCTTCCTTATCTAAAAAGAGTTTTGGCAAGTTGAACAATAACATCTAAATGAGCACACTCAAGAGCTAGATCCCAATTTCTCGTCACCCCCTTATTGCAATCAAGTTTCTTATGTGACAAGAGATCCCAATAACTAGTCGGGGTCTGGTAGTAGACACCCCAATGGCTACAAATATGCATATTTATGATTTTATATGTTTTTATATGGATGTACCCAGCCCCCTCCGAAATTTTTTGTACCTCCCATTAGAGTGCCAGGTTCGGTTGTGGAAGATCAACCCTAGCTAGAGTTGAGAAATCCATCCAGCGTTTCTATGTGTGCTTCATTGAGGAGAATTTACAGATGCAGTAGTTGTTGTATTACTGCCCTAGCTGAATAATTGAGATAGCTGATTTATTATCTCAACAACTTCATTACAGCAGTTGATGAATTGTTGTGATTTGATTTGGAGATCACATTTCAGTTTATTCAAATTTAATGGCCTTTGGCCAAATTTGGTAAAATCAGTTTAATGATAATTTTGGTGGATAATATCAATTTGATAATTGCATCGATTTTTCTTGGGAGTTTGATTCTAGTGAAAGCTTGATTTTCTAAATATTGGAGGAAATAGCATTGACTCACATCATAAGGGATTCATATTTTGGAGATTTTATACATAAATTTTGGGCGCATATATATCTCCAGTGTTGTACCCAAACCAAATTTTTTGCTTCATTAAGGCATTTTGTTTAAAATGGTCTAAACCTTGTAAAAATGGGGTCAAAAATCAGTTTTTGGACAAATCAAGTATGGGCTTTTGGTCAATGTGATGTTAGGAAGATACAGGCAAAATTTGAAAATTTTGAAAATTAGGGTTCCGAACCCTGTTTTTAGGTCAAAACCCTAAAAAATAGGAGCTTGTCAGAATTGGCTGAAATTAGTTTTGATTGGCTTATTTCACATCACGATCATAATGGTGAAGTCAGTTTTAGTTAAAAGTTAGTTTAAGCTTGGTGGGTAGTTTTCAAAAAAAATCAGGAGAAAAGTTAGGACCTCTGAGGTCATCAATGGTAGTTGGCTAGTACCAAGTATCAAGATCTAAGCCTGAAACTCAAAGCAGAACGTTCTATGATGAAAGATGCTAAAAAAGATACTTCTTGATGGAGGGGATTTTCAAACAGGCAAAAAGTGCAAAAATATTGTAAGTCTGGAAACTTTTCACTATGTAACGTGGGAGACGCTTGCGCAATCAATATGCAAATCAATTTTATGCATCCATACATGTGAAAATAGTGAGACACTGTCATGTACACATGTCAGCAGTGGTAACATCTCTACATTGTCAACCTCAATAGCTGATGTGATGTTTACACAGCACTAAGTGGTGAAAATGGATGAAAATCATTAAGCAAAAAGTAGATCTGCGCCCTTGTAGCCTAGGGGCGCCCTTCTTTTTGGAGGCTCAGATCTTGTTGCATGTGTTCGCTGATAGAATCAGTCTCTTCAGAATCGGTTTGGCTTTTCGATGAACTATCAAGCGAGGATGTACATAGTGCAGAGCTCTGGTTATCAAGGTCAAAAGTAGAGACTGCAAGCAAGATGCAAGTCACAGAAATTGCATGTTGATGGTTTGAGCGCCCCTGTAGCTCAAGGGCACCCTTGAATATGGCTCTCTAGATGGATGAGTTTGTAGATGAGGTCTTCCTAAGACCTTTTCTAGTTCAGTCTGGCTTTGCAACGCACCAGTTCACGAGACGATCCTACATTCTAGGTGACCGTGACAAAGGTTCTACCGAGCACGTAAATCAGAGGATGAAGAAACATAGCTATACACAGCTGCACATCTGTAGGCTAGGGGCGCCCAGCCTTTAAGCCTATCAGATGAGGTTATTTGCATTCGTAGTCTTCACAAGACTTGTGTGCAATTACTCCATCTATTCAACAAGTCCAGCCGTCAACCTCCGAGATTTGGTGAACCCTCATACGTGCAAGGTCAGGATGGTGAAGCTGAAAAGTGAAAGTGACTGGAGACAACCAAAAAATGGCTAAGTATGGCAAGTACACATCTCCTTGAAAAAGGCACCCTTCTCTTTGAGGTCTTAGAAGCAGTTTTCTCACTTCGTCACCTCCAGAGACATCTCTTGTAAGTTGACTCAACTATGCAGAGAGACAGACGGTGCGCACATTGGAGCACTCCAGCTCCCGGTGTCAGGGGTCAAAGTATGGTGTTCAGATGAAAGTCACACTTTTGCCAAAAATGTATTTGTGCCTTCATAGGCCAGGGGTGCCCATCTTTTGGGGTTCCTGATGTAGCTTTCAGATACCTTACATACAATTGTTGGATGCAGAGTACTTCCAATCACGCAATGAACCTATCATTCAATCAACAAGGTTCATCGTTCATTGTCAACAGTAGTTTGAAGCGTAAAATGACAAAACAGAGAAATGGCTAAGTCTGGTGGTCTTGCATCAATTTAATCAAAGGCGCCTAATTGTTTGAGGTGTCAAATGTTGATTTTAGCAGTTGCAGTTCCCAGCATACATTTCATCCTCGCTATGCAGGCTTCGCAGTGGATGTCTCAAATCAGTCACAGGTTCACTCAGTCACCCAAAAATCAGAGCTGAACATGGCCAAGTGTAACTTTGCAGTCAGCTATAAAGTAGGAGATACTCAAATCTAATAACTCTTGCAAATGGATGCCTAGAAGGTCAAATTTGGACTTTCTAGAATCAATGAAGTTTGTCCGACACATCCAGATGCTATTTTGGCTAAATGATTAAAATAATATTTTTTGCATGCTGTTACACCCAAAATGAATTTTTTGGCATTCTGCTTAAATTGAGCTAAACAATGTAAAAATGCCATCAAAAGTATGTTTTAGGTCAAAACAAACATGAAGTCTTTGTGGTTTTCTGTCAAGGAACCTATGGTTAAAATTCTGATATGAAAATTAGGGTTTTATGCCCCTATTTTTAGAGAAACCCTTAAAAATAGGACCTTCCCATAAATGATTGAAAATAATTCTGATATGGTTAATTGACTTCACGATCACACTGATCAAGTCAGAACTATCAAAAAACATGTTTTACTCTGGTGGGTCTATTCCTATTTTTTAGGAACAAAGTTAGGAGCTTCGCAACCATTAATGGCAGATTGGCCAATACCGGGTGCTGAAAGCTAAACCTCAAAAGCTCCAATGAAGAAGCCATGGCGGAAAAGGTAAAAAAGATACTGTTATAGCGAGGGAGTTTCTCAAAATGAAAAAGGCCAAAATTTGGCTAACTCTGGAAGGTAAACGTTTTGCTGCCAAGGCAAAATACAGTCTAAAGGTGAAAAAGGCACCCCTCTTGAAGAAAGGCACCCTTGGATCTTAGAGGGCCAACATAATCACTTTGCATCTTCAACTTAGTCATCTCCTTTGCGTTTGTGCTATCTTGACAATAGAATCACCAGCAAGATCATCTGATTCAGGGATCAGTGGCAAAGCATCAACAAAGTATGGAAGATCTACAAACAACAAAGATGCCAAATTAGAGAGGTTCAAGCCAAAAGCGCCCCTGCTGGCCAAGGGTGCCCCTCAGTTCAACGTACCAGATGAATCCATCAACAATTGCTGTATACATGATATCTTTCCAGCTTCCTCCCAGCTACGTGATCAATCTGACAGCAAGTTCATAGGACACGCCAAACAATCACACGCTGAGATCAAGCAAAAAAAGCCAAAATTGAAGAACTGGAAAGACAAGCCCAAAACTGGCTAAGGCATTGCCAAAAGCGCCCCTCTTGAAGAAAGGGTGCCTTTCTTCAAGGCATCCAGATTCAGCCAAAATCTTTACTGCCTCCCAAGATTATCTTCTCAGCTATGACCAGTCTCGTCAGTGAAACTATTAGCAAGAACTTCGGACAAATCAATCATCTGATGGAGGAGATCAAAGATAGTCATTTCACAACAAACAAAACCAGTCAAAAAGGCTAAAAGCGCCCACGTTGGTCAAGGGCACCCTTAAGTTTGAAAGACCTGGACTTGTCATCTTCAACTAAGAAGTCAGTCATCCTGAGCAAGATTGAGTTGGCTACTCCATGCATCATCAAGTAGAGTCATCTGATTCATCTAGCATCGAGAACATCAGATCAAAGCAAAGAGGGTCTAAAAAGGTCAAAACAAAGAACAGTCAATGAAAATTGACTAAGGCATTGTCAAAAGCGCCCCTATCAAGGAAAGGCGCCCTTCTTTCTGGAAACCTAAACTCAGTTTTCTGAGTTGATCTCTCTCTGACATATTTCATTAGATCAATCCCACCTCAAAAACGAAACTACCAGCCACTTCCAGAGATCAACCGAGTAGCCTGAATCAAAGATCAAAAGGAGGCACTTTAGCTTGCAAAATTGACAAAAAAAGATCAACTCCAAGGATGGATGCCTAAAAGAAGTCAAAGCAAAAATGTTGACTTGAGTTAGCAAATTTGGAGGCAAAAAGAGGCCAAACACTCCACAATCAGTGGAAATCACCTTTTTGAACTTCATATCAAACCTAAATCACGAGTTGGCATCCATACTTAGTGGATCTCAACTCAAATCATCATATATTCTTGCTAGGCATCCCATTCTTCATTATTCTTTTGCAGGTTGAAGGATAAAACCTCAAATAGCTCCCAAGAACACATTTTCAAGATCTGGCAGAGGTTTTGGATGGATCTTCGATATTTCTGAAGATCAGTGGCAGTAAAAGTATTCTTCCTCGAGGATTGTTTTGAGAAGCAGATTATAGCAAAGTGGCAGTTTATAAATTCCAATCCACCTTCTATCTACTTCCTTTATTTTTTTCTATATTTCTTTGCATGTCACAGGAAACGATAGATAACCTCAGATCTGATCAATTGGGTATGATCAATGCATTTTTCTAGGAAAACCCATCTTCTCAGATTTACCAGAATCAACAAAGTTGCTGCCCCTATTTTTAAGGATCTTTTTGAAAAAGTCTCCAAATCAAAACTCCAAGGAATTGGGTCTGTTCAGCTTCCAAGCACGAACAAAACCCACGTGCCAGATTTTTCTCGAAAAAATACTTCTCGGCAGGCGCTATATTTAAGGGTTTCGGAAAAGTGTCAAAACAAGGTCAAGTGCCAAGTCAATCTTTAAGTCTTGCAGAATGCAGTACTCCTAGGTACAATACAAGACCAAGACGGTCTTGTACCATGATTATCTGAAAACAACTGAGACAGACTTATGGCAGAAAAATTCAGAAGTCAGTTCTGAGAACTTGGAGGGCATGAACCAGATTACATTGCAGAACATTGAAGATTCCAACTTATTCCAAGATGCATCCATTCCTATCACTTTATAGAGCATTGATCTTGTAACTACTTGCACAAAGCATTACAGCCCTACTACAAGAGAAATCATGTCAGTGGACGGAAAGTTGATTTGCAGCTTAAAGTCGAAGGACATAGAGACGTGTTTTGCAATTCCACCATGCCCTACCAGGAAGGTTGTATCTGTGACAGAATGCGGAAAGGCATTTGAGGCTTCAAAGGACAAGTGTTCACTAATAGTGGTTGAACATTGGTTAAAAATGAAGAAAACTAGCTTGCCCAAATTGGTTGGGCGAGGAGAATTCAAAGATGAGTACGCAGTGTTAATCACTCTACTCAGTAGAGTCAGTGGACAAGAAGAGGGAAAATCCTTCCAGCCATGGATATTTTATATTATTGGCAAAATAATCAGTAGGAAAGAACATTACGACTGGGCCTCTCTGATCAATGACACGCTCCACCAACAATTTACCAGGTTTATAGAAGAGCACCGTTTCCACATGTGTTCCTACCTAGTATACCTGATAGCCTTCCAAGGTGAATTCAGAACACTGAACATTGTGGGAACATTGGGTTTGCAAAAGGTCCAATAATACTTTCCTCGCCTTGAGTTTACTCTAGCGGAAAGGCACTTCAAGAAGATGAACGACCTTTTCACTATGCACACTGTGCATGAACTAGACCATGAGATGCACGTCCATATTTCACCAGCAGCTAAGGCGGCAATGGTGGACTGGGCGGATTGGTTCATCCAATTCCCCACTTTCACCTACATACGCGTGTATGGCTACAATGGCCACCCCACCATGATGCCACGCTACCCTTCAGACAAGGTAGTGTTCATGGAATTCCTGAGACAGTTGGCCGAGGTTCACTCTTACCTACGTTAAAAGAAGAAGTCAGCTGCAAACTTTCCTTTTCAGATGGGACTCTATAGATGTAAGACTGCAGCCGATGCTAGGTTGATAAGCCAAGAAATAGTGAGATTTAATCTCAAGTACCTCATTGACAAGAGGTCATCATATGATCCTAGAGGACTCTTTGCAGCACACCTCAAGTAAAGATCATCACATGAATTTTCCATAGAGGATTTTTGCGTCAACTACAAAGATGAGTTCAAAGTAAGAAGAAGAAACTACAGCAGATTCAAGCTCTCACAGATTGCAAATTTCATGTCAGAAGACATCGAGGGCTTATCTGATGACGAAGAAGAAGTCATTCTTCCTTCCTTCTTCATGGATCAAGTAAATGCACAACCACTCGGTAAAGTAGATTGGTATGTGAAAGAGAGTACATCTATCGAGGAAAGAACTGGTAGAGTAATCCGATACAGTCAACTCTACCTTGACAATAAAAGGACAAGGAAGGTAGTACTTCCCCGATCAGAGCCGCCAACGGTTTAGTCTACACTACCCTCCACGTCTAGGAAGAGACCCAGACAGAAGAAGATGAGCATCCTTCCAGAAGGAATGCTAATGTCAGGGAGCACATGGGGAAGAAGAGGAATTGTTAGTACAAATCAGCAAGAGGTACAGGTGGAGACAGCCACAAATTTACCTGAAATAATTAAGAACACTGCAACTGTACCAAAGCCAGTGATTGAGATAATCACTGCAGAGATGGAACCCATTGCAGAAGCAATTTTAGCAGAAATGATGCATGTAATAGAAACAGAGCTACCGTCTTCACCACCATCACAGAGGTCGCAAAGTCCCATTGATTTGGACTCGCCACCACGAGGCATCGCCACAGCACAGTCTCGTTCTTCCAACATTCAGGGGACCTATGTTCCTCCTTCTAGCGAGGCTAGCCAAGATTCTATCTGGTTAGAAAGCTCACTCGGAAGGAAGAGGGAAAGACCTTATCAGCTTGACTTCACATAATTCCACCATGTCCCCCAAGACATACTGGCAAAGAAGTTGAAGAAGTGGACACATGTAGAGAGGAATGCAGAGAACGAGGTTGTCATAGAGACTGCTGCCCCACCTGAAGATAAAGACATACACAATGTGAGGGTTGAGGATTTCACGCTTTCAAAGGTGAACCTTGGAAAAACCACTTGACAGGTGGAGGCAGACCTTCTCGGAATTTCCTCAATGAGCGTCAAGGAAAGAATGACAAAGGATGGACAAGACAAAGCAGCCTTGAAGGCTGAAAATCGTCAACTAAGACTGTACATTTCTAGCTTGATGCACGACACTCCCAACTCCTCGGCCTTGCCTCAAGGACTATTGGATCTCTCAGCTGAAAGAAACCATCATCAGTTGATCACATACGGCAAACACTTGAGACATCAAGTGGATGAGTTTGTTGTCAAAGGATGGTGTGTATTAGCAAAAGAATACCAGCTGAGAGATAGAGCACATGGACTTCGATCAGAGATCCAACAATTAGATTTGAAGGAAGCTCAGGAGAGGTTGAGAGAGGAAGCGACAATTGTTGATCTATAACACGCATACCAGTTAGTTACAACCACTGAGAGAAATCACCATCTCTTTGAGTCGAAAGAACAATTGGCATACAAGGTGAGAGCCTACAATGCCAATTCAGTGGGGCAGATTGACTATAGATGCTTTGTCACTAATATTATCAACTTCACAAGAACATTGGTAATATCCTTCCTTGAGTTAGAATATCAGCGAGAAGGAGGGGAATACGTTGAGCTTGAAATGGTACAGAGATGGATTCAAGATGTCATCTGTGGTTCATTCCTTGAAGATCCCAATGGTTGCAAATTAGTCAAAATTGCAGCCATGTCTATCCAATTGGATGAAGCAGCTACCCAATGCATAAACTATCAGTAGCAGCTTGTGATAGTTGAAGAAATGCTTAGATGCCACACAGTCATCTTGAGAAGCATTAATTGCCTAGGGCTCGAAGAGGTCAATGACTAGATTGAGACTTTGTTGACTAGTGGTGAAGAGGTGTAAAGCACCAAGGAAGGACGTCCTACCCTCCAAATAGCAATAAATACGACTGAAGACAACTTGATGCCCCTTTGCAAGTTGACTCCAAATCTCCACAAATCATGCATGTCAGATCCCACTGATCTAGGATGTCTAATTGACTCCCACGATTTATATGGATCTCAGATCTCCTTAAAAGGTGGATGTCTATTTGGAGACACATTTGTAATTATAGTTCACTTTTAGTTAGGTGTTAGTCAACTAAGGTAGACTCCCAATTTGACTCTTGTTTAGTATCAGTTAACTAAAGTAGATTTCCAGTTAACTGCTTGCTCACCTACTTTTAGACATAGGAATAAATCTTGCTGATTGGCAAGAACTGATTGTTAACTCAAGGAGATTTTAGGGTTGCCTACTCCTTTGAGTTTCTATAAATAAGAGCCTTGGGCTCATTATTTGTTTAACCTTTATTTGCTAAAAGCAAAATTGTTGCACCATTGTTGCCAGAGTTAGCTTGTTCATATCTGTTCACGCTTGGATGAGAGTTCGTTGGTTGATCGTAATTGTGCATGATTTTGTGCCTTTGCTGTATTGACCTTTGTAATTCTTTGGAGAAGCTTGAAGAAATAAATCAGATGGCGCATGCTTGCTTGATCTAAATACTTGAGTTCTTTCAAGGTCTTGTTTTCAAATAGTGTATTGTTTCAATCTCCTCCTTGGACAAGTGTTGTCACCTCCTTGGATTTTTTGTTGTCGATCATTATCGTATGATGTTGTTTAATGAGTTGTCTTTTAGCCTACACTTTGGACAGATGTCATCACCTCCTTGGGAATCTTGTTAGTCAGATCATCGTACCTTGTTGTTTCCAGTGAGTTGTTTCCAAGCCTACACCTCGGATAGGGGTTCCTCCTCCTTGGCAAGTCTTAGATCCAGTTTACCGTAAAAGCGTGTTTACTTGTATCAAGCCTTATCTTGGTATATATCCGAGAGTTTAGAGCCTCAGCCATATTCCACTGAAGCGGAGGGTTCAAGTGATCCAACCCATCCATTTCGCTCCTATGCCCTCATGCTCTGTTTATCTTGAGGAGGTAGTGTTGATGTGTTTTTTATGACAACACCAACATAGAATAAAATATCCAATGGTCACTCTATTCCCTCTTGATCAAAGTATTTCGCATGCTAAGATTGCATGAAAGTTCATTCGTTCAACTCCAAGGTTCCTTTTATCACGAATAGACTCAGTTGGCTAATGTGAATATGCTGGGTATTCAAGGGGACTTACGTAGTTGTTCGATTATGTGAAGCAGTTAAGGCATGAATGATTTGACAATATTGCTCTAACTCCTAAATTAACTAGGAAATACTGAATTAAAAAGGGATAGGGATAGCAGTTCTACAAATCTACTTCTAAAGGGGGTGGAATGTGAGGATTAGCTTCAACAATCTTCAAACCAAACTTTGTTTCGCCTCCTCGTCAGACAACTTTGACAAAGTAGGTGCAATCTTCAAAGGATAAATAAGATATTCAAATTATGATTCAACATGTGTACCCCATCACAACGATGCAAGTGAACACGTACAAATCACAATCGAAGTTAAGTACTGAAATTCTAGTTGACCACGCAGGGTAGACTTACCATCAGCAAGCCCGCTAGTGGTATGGATAGAGGAAGAATTGTCCAAACTAAACACCACACTCCACAATTAACGACTACTTGCATGAATTAAAAGTCTATTTTACTCTATCTACTTGAATTGGAAAGACGAACAAGCCTTGCTAGCTACTCACAATAGAAGATAGAACCACCAAACAATGATAAATCTTTATATTATGAGAGTGTTCACAACAACTTCTTACAAAGTCCTCAATGGGAAAACTTCCTTTCCTCCTCAATCTAAGCTAACTTCTAAGCTAAATGCTATATGCCTTCTATTCTCTAGCTCAACTCTATCTCTGATTCGATTCTACTTTTTTACAAATGAGGGGGGATACCCCTTTTATAGTGAGTCCAATTAGTGGATGGTTCAGATCTGATTACAATAAAGGGCTCAGATTGAGCCACCTATGCCCTAATTAGGGTTTCTGCCCTAAAAATCGCCACCGAGAGGAGTGGGGCAATTAATGCACCCTCCACTCCTCATCAATGCACCACACCCTGCCATCAATGCACGTCGTCTCCCTCCAGAAGGTCATCGTCCAGAAGGGCGTTTCCTTTCTCCTTCTCGCTGGCTGCAAATCTAATGAATCTGGCCAAGACTGCCTCAACTTCCTGATCGGAGATAGGAGAAATGTGATCCAACTGAAACTATTTGCCCATGCCGGGCACATGATTTCTTCCAAGCAACAAGGGCGTCCTGGGTGTTCTGTATGATACTGGAGAATGTGGTTGTGTTCTCGAAATCATCCTGTGTGAAGGTCTTCACCTCAGAGAAGAATGGCACCAATCTGTCTTTCAATCCATCTATAGTTACCTCTTCAGCAGTCAACCTCTTGGCAAAGATTGCCTCCAATGTGTTGAGAATTCCATCTAAGATGTTCGTCATGGCCTTTCTGACCTAGACAGAATCTGCCTGTGATGCATCATAGAATCCCGGCCTGTGACTACTAAAGAATACCATCTGGCGAAGTCGTATCTATCTCCTTGTTGGATAACACCTCCCTCAACCAAAGTCTATTGAGGTATGCTCATCAAGGCCCCTAAATGGAGAACAACTCTCGTCTGATAGATGCGAGCCTCACCCCAAGCATGGTTAACTGCCTCCATTCTGGCCATAATATCGGAAGCTTTCCAATAGGCATGTGCAAGATCTTCCATGAACTTTCTTGTTTCTGTACGCACACTGGCAACCCACTTGTCTGCCTGATGTGTCATTCTCTTCAAATCTTCTAATCCACTGATTGACTCCCTGGAAAACTCAGCTGGAAGCTCAATTGTCGGATTTTCTTGCCCACAAGGACAGGACAAGTGCTGCACGTAGCCAATCAGTGTCTTGTGCTCTACCTTCAACCTTTTGTATTTTCCCTCAACATGGGACAATCTATCCTTGAGTGCTCGATAGGAATTATCGCACTCCTCTACCACTTGTGCTCCAGTAGGGCAACCCAGTTCCATGGTTGTCACAACATAGTTCTCGGGAACGGCCTCGTCCCTATCACATTCTACCCGAGGAACTACCATATGCAAGGTTCGGGATCCATCCTCATCTATGGATATTTTGGAAAACTTCCTAGCCTTTTTCTTTGCTGGAGGTGCACTGATCCTCTGTAATAATTCCTCCATCTCGGCTGCAGGATCGGTCTCATCCATGGGATCACGCCTCATTCTGTCCCTTAGACATTCTGGCACCTCCTTCCGCATGTCAGATATAATAAAAGGTTGTTCTACCTCAGCCTCTACCTCGTGAACCTCTCCTTTGCCATCGTTCTGACGAGGCTCACCATCATCAATAGGCTCCGTGTCTCCCAAGCTCTGGGCATCCTGATCTGAAGTAGCATCACCCTCGAGAGCCGCCTCAATTTCTTGCTGAAATTGAGTATCAGTATCCGTCCCCTCATCTATCTCTTGCTGATTTTCCTGTTGATGATCTTCTTGGGGCATGTTGATGCTCTGACCCACTGATTCTCTACGAGGTGGCTGACTCTCCACTCGCACCGTCTGCTCTACATCCAATCTCTCCCTCTGATCAACAAATAACGACACCTCCTGTAAGTTTGGAAAGTGTGTCCAAGATGACGTATGCATGGACTCCTCAACTACCACAGGCTCAGGTTGAACTGGCTCCTTTCCTCTAGGCTCTGGAGTTGGGTTACTCCATCTCCTCTGATTAGTTACCTGTAATCTGCTGTCTCCCATCAAATTGTAGGTAAGGGGAATTGACCTTCCCTTGAGTCAGCTGACATGCCTCTCTACCCAACTCCGTGTAAATGTCAAGACTAGGATACAAAGTGTATCCAAGTCAGTGATCTCTGGCTCAGACCAATCTAGGAGTGGCAAAGGTGTATCTCTTACTGTCTCATAGTCAGCCTGTACTACGTTTATATCTTCCTCAATCTGAGCTGGCACTGGGATGATCTCACACTCTCTGACCATCCCCAACAGTATCTAAGAGAAAATCCTCTTTCTGACTTCAATCTCATCCACTGCACTAGCCCAAAAGTCCTCGATTTCCACCTTGTGCCTGAACTCTTCTATCAATATCCACCTGATGTTTCTGTGGGGATCGTAGTAATGCCTGCTGGTGTGATAGGAAAGGTGGAAGAATTGGAGCTCCGCTTCTGCCTTTCTTGCTGCTTGCAGCGATGGGCAGATTTCATCTGAATTTCCCATAGTAATCGGGAATCCGAGTCCACCTTTCTTCTTCTTCTTTTGAATCTTATCATAGGCAATCAGCTGCCTAGATACTTCCAGCATCACTATCCTATTTGTGGGATACTGAGGCAATCTGTATGGATAGGAGGAAAATCCTCGCAGCCTTATGTAGGTGAATTTTGGAAATTGGATAAACCAACATCCGAATTTCTCAATCATTTCTTGTGCCTCCCTTGATATTCTGTGGTGGGTTCTCTGCTGCAAGGTCCTCGTGATATGCATTGTAAAGGCATCATTAACCCTCTTGTAATTAGTTGTGCTTGTCAGATGCAACTGCAGACAAGCCTCATATATCTTAAACTGATGGGAACTGCAACCGATTGGTTCTTTGTAGGAGATTCCTCTGTATCTCGTCATGCGAGCCAGCATATAGACAAGGTAGGAGCCCATGTAAAATGTCTTCATTCTCCTCACGCCACGAAGCTGCTCATGTATGTTATCACTGATCATCAATGCCCAATCCATGTAATCTTTTCCCTCTAACACCAAGTTGACAAAATAGAACATCCAAGGTTCAAAGATGAACACTTGGGGGCAACCTCCAACTCTGCTCAGCATCATAATGAGATCACCAAACTCCTGTCTCAAGTCCTCTGAGACTATCTGCTTGGGCAATTTAGTGTGAGTTGGCTTGGGTTTAATCATCCACCTAGTGTTTATCAAATCAGCACACCGATCTGTGGTGGATGAGTACATCTTTCTAGCTCTCTCCTTCATCTTGTAGATCTTCTCATGAACTGGAATCCTGAATGCCTCTCCGATCACTTCAGGTGTCAGGTTAGCCAGCACCTTGCCATCTGGTGAAGTGACCGTCCTTTGTTCTGCATTGTAGTGGTAGGCGCACTCCATGATGAGTTCTGGACATCGGATAGCTGGTGGAAAGTTGGTAGCTGCATACAGTCCACTTCTGACAATACTGTGCGAAGTCACTGACGGGTGATGGCCTCCAGTCCCCATTATCCTTCTTTTGAATGCTTCCATGTTGAATGAGCCTAAGTTCGTGTCAGCTAGCCTGTCGAGCTTTGATGAAAATTTGGATTCTGGAAAGAATGACTTGCTCAATTTCTTGATCACAGCCTGTCTGGACTCAGTGTGGTTGTTTCTGCCTACAGCTCTTCTGCTTGATTCGGCCACTCTGCAAAAAGGCAAGAGAGTCATTAGAAAACAAGTTTTTATAAAACAATATATCGGTTTTGAGGGTGCCAGCAGATTTTTAAATAAAAAGGCTGCAACACTTTGTCACTTTCAGCTGCAAACCTCAACTACGCCTGTTTACTTTAATGTTTTTAGAAGTTTCCTCTCTGGTTGCAGCAACACAATGCCAAATACTTGGAAATGTTTGCTCGCAGCAATTTTACTTTCAGCAAATCTGAAACTTCTCCCTTGAAGTTCATACTTCTCCTTCTAACTTAGCAACTTTCAGCAACTTCAAACTTTCTTCTCAAGTCGTACTTCAGCATTCAGCAACTTCAACTTTTGCAAATTCGTACCTTCTCAGCAAATGCAGCAACTGGAAACTTGGGAATTCGTGCCTCTCGGCAACTGCAGCCTTAGCAAGTTAAGTCGCACTTCCTTCAGCAACTTCAACTTTTACAAATTTGCACTTCTCCTTCAACTCTCTCACAATTTCGAACTTCTCAGCAATTGCAATCTCTTCAAAAATTTGTACTTTCACTTAGCCAATATTTTTGCATTCAGCAACTGGTGAGAGGAATGAAGAGGATTTTAAAATCTTATAGCCTGGTCGAATTCCTGCAGAGGCTATACTTAGCAAATTTTTGAATTCATTTTCCCTCTCTTTTCTCCATTGTAACATTTTTCATTTGAGGCATCTTCTAGAATTATGAATTCATCACCTCTGCACAGGCCTACCTCATTGCATTTGATTTCTTAAAATATTAAATCATTCACTTCCTTGAACATTTTGAAATGTCTGGCTAAGTCATTTGATCTTGTCTTCACTTCAGCAAAATTATGTAGCTCAAAACTTCTAGCGAAGTGCCTCTCATTCATTTTGTTCGTTTTCCTTAGAGAAATCTCTCAATTTTGCCTTAGGAATTTTATTTAAAATATGCACTGGGCAAAATATCCATCGAAATGATGTGGACATGGCGTGGAGTAAGCTTGACTCACTTCTGAATTGCAAATGTTTAATACCCAGAAGAGAAATCCTTCCAAAATCCATCGTTTTCATGTGTATCCAGACGAAGGGGTACTTTTAATTTTTATTATTTAAAAATAATAAAAATGGCTAATGTTTATTTCTTCCCCTCCGGATTTCTTTCACTCCTGCAATTTCAAGCTCCTCCACCTTGGCAAATTTTCTTGATTTTTCCCTGAAGAATTTTCCCTCTGGAAATTAGCATCATCTTCATTCGTACTCTTCATTTTTCCCTCTAGAAAATACCTTAGGAATTATTTAAAAATATAAATTCCATCTCTAAAGGGCGCATATAGCATGTCCTTCTTCCATTTTATTCCTTAGGCAATTCCATGCCTAGACATTTCCTTTCTTACTTAGCCATTTTCACTCTTCAAGACCCCACTTACTAGGTGCATTTCATGATGTGAAGAGGAAAAATATAATCCTTGGTCTTTTTAAAAAAAAAATCACGCCCCCTTTAGCATTATCTCCCTTTGGCATATGGTGACTCCTCACCTTCCTTAAGCGCATATGCCATAGTGGACTTCCATTTTCAAGCACATTTCACCTTCATCACTTAACGTTTTTAGCTTTCACCTTCTTACCTTTTACCTTGGAGAAGAGGAACTATCTTGAGCGCATTTACCATATGTGAAAGACTTTCCACTCCTTGACTTGACTCTTCACCTCCCTCTAGCGCATATGGGCTAGTAGACTTCCATTTTATCCTTGAGTGCATTCATCACATGTGAAAAAATTTCTACGCCTAAGTGTCCCTTCACCTTCCTCAAGCGCATTTTGGCTATGTAGCTTCCTTGCCTTAGGCGCATTTTGCATGTGGACAAGGAAAAAACTATGCCCATGGTGACCTTTCTCCTCCCCCTGGCGCATTTAGCACATGCAACTTCCAAGTTGGGCACATTTCACAGTGTTAGAGGAAATTTCCACGTCCTAGGTCACTCTTCACCTTCCCTAGGCGCATAAGAGGGTGTTGACTTCCTTTTCCAAGCGCATTTTCCATATGTGAAAGACTTTCCACGCCTAGAGTGACTGTTCAGCTTCCTTGGGCGCATTTGCTAGTGTGAGAGGGAAATCTCTTTGCCTTAGGCGCATATTGGCTTGTGAGGGGGAAAATACTACGTCCATGGTGACTTTTCACCTCCCCTTGGCGCATTTTAGCATGTAGACTTTCTTGCCCTAGGCGCATTTGAGGATGCCTTAGGAAAATTTGATGTCTCAGTGAATATTTCTATGGCTTTGAGTGACCTTTCACCTTCCCTAGGTGCATATGGGGGTATGAGGAGGAAAATCCCTTGCCTTAGAAGAATTTATATGCCTCTTGAAGGCGCATTTCATCCTTGCTCAAGGAAATCTCATACTTAGAAATTCTTGTATCTTTCATTTCTCCCGGGCATGTATGAGGGTGTGTGCCTGTCAGCTATCATTTATGAATTTCCAACGCCCTAACCCTGTTCTGGCTTTCTATTTTTAGTAAAATTAGGGTTTCATTGATTTTCACCTTGTTCTGAACTGGAACTGGCGTGGTTGTGCCTCCATCTGGTGTTGCCATCCTATTCACATCTTATCCGGCACAATACATGCTATTTTTAGCCATTTGCTATTTTTAGCAAACCCTAGAATTGATCAATTTTCGTATCTCTGTTTGCTTTGAAATTCGCTCCAGTTGCTTTTGATGCTGTGAGAGACCTGTTCATACTTGCTTTCGGTGATGACGCACTATTTTTAGCCACCTGTTATTTATAGTAAGTTTCAAAGTTGCCTATCTTCGGTAGCTCTATTCGACCTAAAACTTGCTATGTCTACTCCTGATAACTTGAGTGCTTTGTTCATACCGACTTCCGGCGCAGATCTGCTATTTATAGCCGTGTCCTGACTTACTAAAAATAGTAAGTCCTCTGATTTTGCTCAAAATTTTCCAGTAGGTAGCCCGAAGGATGCTAATCATGGTGGCGTGCTTTGTTCTGACATCTCTGCATTTCGCTTCATCTATTTTTAGACATGGCAGGGAAACCCTAATCTAACTTGCATGTGTTCCCGACTGCCCTTGGTTGCTCTAATTTCTACCGCTTGTCGTTCTGTTCACTAGAATGAAGTGCTAGGTAGCTGCTAGATTGCTATTGCTATTTATAGTAAGTGTCCAGAAAGTGGTCCATTGGATGTCGGATGAGTTTGCATGTCACAACGCCTGTGGGATCTCAAAAAACCCAGAAAAACCCAGAAAACTGGTCAAAGTTCCGGCACTAGCTAAAAATAGTAAGTCCTTGAAAATTGATCCATTATGTTTGCATGTCATATCACTACGAAGCTCTCGCGAAACCCAGATGGAATATCTAGACATGCATTGAAAATTCTTGCATGCAAACCCTAAAAATAGCCTCGGAAGGCTGAACTCTGAAAGTCACCATCTCGGCTTGCATGTTACACCATCGCGAAGGTCTTGGAAAACCCAGATCAATTCTCCTGTCATTCACCGGAGAATTGCTTGTCTAAACCCTAAAAATAGGCTCCGAAGGCTAAATTGCTAAAAATAGCCAACTGTCTGAATCTGTTCAAATTTCATATGTAGGCACTCTGAACTTGCCTGATTGTGCTGAAGTAGTTAGAATCCCGAAATCCTAAGGAACAAGCCTCAAATTAGGCACTTACTAAAAATAGTAAGTGGTCGGATTTCAGTGAGATTTCAGGGGGATTCTGCCTTGAGCTTTCTTAATGTGTTGTTTCACTTAGATTTCACCTAAGTAACTCAATCTTGACCTTGAATGGGTCTAAAGGATAGCAACCCTAAATTTGTCAATTACTTCAACTGAGGTCAAACGGGACATCCCCGAAAGGACGAAAGATCAAAGACAGAGAGAACCAAAGCCAAAAGACCAGAATGGAGCAAAAATTAGGGGGTCCCCATCTTGGATGGGGTGATGTGTGAAAAGGTCACAACACTACCCTTCGGACTCACAAATGCTCCAATAACCTTTCAATCATGTATGAATCATATATTCCGAAAATAACTAAGGAAGTTCCTACTGATATTTTTTTATGACATCCTTATCTACAACAAGACATGGGAGGAACATCTCAAACACATTGAGGAAGTCCTAAAAATTTTGGAACAAGAATCTTTGTATGCTAAAGTATCTAAATGTGAGTTTGGCCTGGAAGAGATACTTTACCTAGGCCACAAGATCAATGCACAAGGGGTAAGTGTAGATGAAGAAAAAATTGCAGCAATTAAGGAATGGCCAAAACCCAAAACCCTCACACAACTAAGAGGCTTTGTAGGACTATGCAGTTTCTATAGACGTTTCGTGAAGGGATTCTCCAAAATTTCCACCCTACTCACAAAATTAACCAAAAAGGGAGCCTTTTTATGGAATGAAACAACTCAACAGGCCTTCGAAAAACTAAAAGAAGCAATGAGCTCGTGCCCTATTTTAGCCATCCTCGATTTCACATTACCCTTCAAGCTACAATGTGATGCATCTAGAGAAGGAATTGGTGTAGTCCTTATGCAAAATAAGCATCCCATTTCTTTTGAAAGTCGCAAGCTCACCGAGATTGAAAGGCACTATTCAATTTATGATAAAGAGATGCTAGCCATCATGCACGCCTTAGCAGAGTTTCACCAATACTTGGTTTGTGGGAAATTCAACATTAAAACAGATCATAATAGCCTAATATATTTCATGAATCAAAGGGACCTAAATGATAAACAATAGAAGTGGGTAAGCAAGATACAAGCTTACAATTTTGACATTGAGTACATGAAAGGGACAAACAATGTGGTGACAGAGGCTCTATCCAGTCGGCCCTACTTGAACACCATAACCAGTATAGCTGCAGATTGGAAGAGTGATATCATTGCAGAATATGTCAAAGATCCCCAAGCCAATAACATCCTTGAAGGACATTTACCCAATGAAGAGTACAAAGTAGTGGAAGAGCTTATCCTATATAAAAATAGGATATTCCTAGTGCCCAACTCAAAGATGAAGGAAAAAATTCTTGAGTACCATGACAACCCATTAGCAAGACACCAAAGATACTATAAATCCTACAAGCAAGTAAGGGAGAGGTACTCCTAGAAAGGCCTCAAGAAGGATGTGTTAAAGCACGTACAGGAACGCATGACCTGTCAAAGAAATAAAGTGGAGCAAGGTCATCCAGTAGGACTTCTACAACCCTTGCCAATTTTGAATAAAAAATGGCAGAGTATCTCCATGGACTTCAATACAGGACTACCCAGAACTCAAGGAAACGATTGCATTTATGTAGTTGTGGATCGTCTCACCAAGTATGCCCACTTCTTCACCATATCCATGGAATATTTCCCCCCCAAGTGGCGGAAGTATTCTCTAGAGAGATCTTTAGACTGCATGGTCTTCCAAGGAACATATTCAATGATCGAGACAGTCGATTCCTTAGCCAATTTTGGCAAGATCTATTCCAATTGGCAAGGACTGATCTTACACCCAACACAAGTTACCACCCTCAAACGAACGAATAGACAGAAATCGTTAACAAGTGGGTAGAAGGCTATTTGAGGAATTATGTCACTGGCCAATAGAATGTGTGGGTAAAATGGTTGCATCTAGGTGAATATTGCTACAATACTACCCACCACATGTCAATCAAAATGAGTCCATTCAAAGCATTATATGGTTATGAACCAACCTCTTTCGGAAGTTTGATTTCACAAGAGAGCCAAGTACCAAGGGCAAAGGATTTTGTGCAACAGAACATGGACATTATGAACACCCTCAAGGACAATTTGCATCAAGCACAAAATCAGAAAAAGATCTACGGTGATTGGAACCACACTAAGGGAACCTTTGAAGTTGGAGAACTAGTGTTCTTACGATTACAGCCATATAAGCAAACATCCATCAAAATAAGCAAAGCAAAAAAACTTAAACCCCAGTTTTTTTGACCTTACAAGATCTTAAGGAAGATCGGTGAAGTAGCCTACGAATTAGAGTTTTCCCAAGAATGGCCGCATTCACAACATCTTTCATGTATCAAGGTTGAAGAAAGTTTTAGGATAACAAGTTGTCCCATGTGTAGAGTTACCCCCACTTGACGACGAGGGCAAGCTAATCCTAGAACCAAAAGCAATCCTCAATATGCGTGAGAAGAGATTAAGGAATAAGACTATCCCATAATTTTTGATCAAATGGAAAGGCCTATCGGAAGAAGACGCCACATGGGAAAGCAGAGAAATCTTCAATCACCCAAACCTAAAATTGCTTGAGGGCAAGCAAGTTGGGAGGGGAGGACTGTCATGTCCCCTCGCATAGACAAACTAAACCAATGATAATACTGATTACATATCAAACACTGATCGCTCCAATCTGAGAGGCAGAATGACACCCCATGGAGGTCACCCTGCAATAGGTAGAAGACATTAAAGAAATTGCATTCATTAAAGATCATTATTGATGGAATCGAATGCATAAAGGATGGATAAAGAATCGGAATTATAAAAGACAATATTGATATATATTAATTGTCTTTTAAGTGATAATCGCAAATAATTAAAAGGACAAGGGATGCCTCAAACAAAGAGACATAGCCACAAAGAGACATGTCTGAATAAAAGGACATAACCATCCACACTCATGGATATAAAGGAGGAACCAATTCATGGCAAAGGATATCGATGAATGAATAAGGAGAAACAAGATAGACGTCAGAAGAAGGAAGCACTTGGAATAGCAACGCCATTAATTATTTCCAGATCAGGTTGCAATCCAGGATTACATCATCAAAGAGTTATTCATTTCATAAGAGGGAATTCCTAAATCCTAGTTTGAGTAATTTGCAATAAACAGACAAATTTTAGAGTAAATTAGGCCAGGGGACATTACATTAGAGCGCACTACAGCATAAAGAAATTCTATTTCTAATCTTAAATCTTAATTATTGTTTTGGGTTAGGGTTATGGTGCTCTAAAGCATAAAAAATTCCTAGCTCTAAATCCTAAAAAAAATCAGGGTTTAAGGTTAGGGTTGGAGCATACAATTTAATTAAAGCTCAACCTTAAACCAAATTTTGGAAAAAATTTAGGGTCTAGGCTTTGGGTTAGGGTGTAGTAAAGTAAGGTTTAAAATGAATTAATATATTAAAAATAAATAAAAGCCCTTTCAAGTAAATTTGATCCAATTGAATGTGATGTTGCTATTGGAATTAATATTACATCTATAGTTAGTATTAGGTTAGTATAGTTTATAAATAAAATAATTGTGTTCGTTTTTGTTAATATTTAATAGTGTTGATCTGATTGAATGTGATGTTGCTATTGGAATTAATATTACATCTGTAGTTAGTATTAGGTTAGTATAGTTTATAAATAAAATAATCGTGTTCATTTTTGTTAATATTTAATAATGTTGCTAGTATTATGTTGTTGGGTGTGGTAGTGTGTGGGAATTTCCCTTGAGGTAGATGAAGGGTGGTTGATGGGAAAAGGCTTTTATAAAGCCAATGCAAACAATATAAAATATATCCCGTGAAATCAGTATAATATATTTTTTGTGTTCTATTACAATCATGATGTAATCTAGAATTTTGTATGCTCTACCATTTTCAATAATTGCTCCCTGAAATGTGTTCTAATTGTCAAATTTTGTTTGAAATTGCCTTGGAATAAGTGCTGCAGAAATGAGAAAAATAACCCAGAAATTGAATTAAGAAAAATGCAGCATGATTTAATTGCATTTCATTGACCAAAAAATCAATTTGACCAATTAATTCAAAAACTGGAGATTTTTTGGCGAAAAAATTGGAAGCAGAATAGACTACTGATTAATAGCAATTTATTGTGATTTTTTACCAATTTCTGCAACTATGAATGATAGAACTGTTGAGTTAGATTCCACACTAATCTGGGATGGCCTAGTAGGCTGTAATGTCGACCAAGAAAGTGCTTGATGCAAAATATAGTTATTTACATTATTTGTCCTACCTTGTTGCCTAAAGTTTGAAAAATAGATGAAGACAATCTACTCACTTGTAACTTGAATATGGGGATACAAAAGGCATACCACATCTGCAGTTAATATTTGGATTTCGTAGTCCATTGATAGGGAGAAAACATAGAAAACTTAAATAAGTGTTCCTGTGGATACACAAATTTGGATTTCTATTGGACAGTGTTATTGTATAAAGTCATCCATTGTTAAAATTCAGAAGACAAGTTTCTCTCATCTTTTTCTGAATGAGTGGTTATTTCTGTTTAAGGGCAACAAAGCCCTCAAATCAGTTAAAAGCAGAATAATTTTTTTGTGTTTGTTATGTTCTCATTGTTGAATTCAATTTTCTAGTTTTCCTTTGTACTCTTGAAATGTCTACCTGATTTGAAGGGTTTTATTTTTGGAGTATGCTGACTATTTTTAATTATATTTTTCCACAGGTTACTGTTTCCACTACAAATCGCAACTTTCCTGGGAGAATGGGTCATGAGGAGGGTCAAATCTATTTGGCTTCTCCATACACAGCGGCAGCATCAGCTCTCACTGGATTTGTTACTGATCCAAGAGATTTCTTATAGATATAAATGAAACCTTTATATTTTAGATGAACTTTGTATGGGTTTCAAATGTAGCCATGAGAAATAATTTTCTTTAAGATGACTACAGTGTCATTACAGAAAAAATGTTTATTTATATTCTGCGATGAATGCTTTGGCAGTATTATATTATTTATATGTCTCCGACTTTTTCAATGGTAATTAAGTTGTGTATATCTTGTTTTATGCTTATTTATCTCACTTGCAGGGTCTACATTCATCTGCAGACTAGATGCCTTTTTAAGATTTGATGGGCTTTCCCAAAAGTATTAAGATTTTTTGACTGGTGGTGACTAATTCTGTGAGGAACTTGTTTATCTTCTGCAACTTTTGTAGATAGTTGATTTTGTATCAGCACATTTTCCTTTCCCTCTTCCTTAAGCTCTACACTAAGAACATAATATCAACTAAGATAATGGTGATTGCAATTGATAATTCAGATTTGCACATCTTTAATGTCATTGGATAGGCATCCTTTTTTAATATAAATTTGCCATGAGATATTCAGCCTACAACTTTTTTTATTTTTTCTAAAGATAGATTTGAGCCAAGTTCATAAATGTCGCACCTTATTTTTGGATCAAGTTATTTATGCTTTATTTTGTGATATGCTTTAAATTATGATGTCAAAAAAATTGTTTTAAAGATATTTATGTTATGATTGTTCTGTTTTATTACTTAAAGACAAGGAAAGTATCAGTTAGATGTTGTTTTGGAAAGAAATGTGTATATATTATTATTATGATGATTAGTGAATGTTCATATTATGTTTTGATAATGCAATTATTGGACTAACTACTTTGTTGGTTTAATGAAGTGGATGCCCGTCCTAGATGAGGAGGGAGAGCATCACCATAGAGAGGGAAGCAGATCCGGAAGAATGCCAAAAACACCATGAATTTGAGAGCTCTCACACACACTCACTAGATAATGTTTAGTTGCAAATTCATGTGGATGTTCACCTTGAGATTGATTGATCATTGTCTTTGGTTGTTTTTGTTTTTTTGAATTGCATTGCCACAAATGTTGTTTAAACTACTCATTCTTTTTGTCTAAGTATATGCTATTTCAACAAAATATCACTTTAAAAGTTAAGCATGATCTTTTATTTGAAGAAATTAGTATGATTATTATTGAATTATAACATGTAAGAAAATATTTGTTTATTGAATCAATATATATTTGTATAAGTATATAACTAAGAATATTTATACATTTATACTCATATATAAATATATAGTTTTAAATGTTTTGAATTAAATATTTATTTACCTCAATTTGAGATAATTTGTAAAGAGATAAATATTAATAAATATATGTGAATAGATATATATCATTGTAGGATGATATTAATTGTTAGTACTTTGAAAGTTATCAAAAAAGCTCCTTGAGATGTTAACTCTGCATAGTGGAGAGAGTAAGTGGCAATATTGGCTTTAACTTCACATTAAGTGGAGTAATGGGATCCTTCACTACTACTCCCATAGGCTCCTTTTGTTCTCCCTGAACTTCCAAGCCTTCTTCCTCATGAACACCTATAGACTCATCCTCTAGTGTCTTTCGTTGCTCCCTATGGATGTCCTTGGGTGAGTTAGGTGTTATATCCACTTGATTACTCTTATGACCTCCTTCATCTCGTGGTATCTTTGATTCTAAAGGTGTGGGAGAAGGGAGGTTTTTTATGTCCACCACCTCTATGGTTGGTGGCTCCTCTTCAATTTTATTTTCTAGATCCGGCATTGGGATGTATTTTGTAGGAGGAACCTGGGCAATTGACATCACCCCTAGTCTTAATATCACCTCTACTTTTGCAGCTTTGAAAGTGACCTCAACTAATTTGAAGGCCTTTTCCACCACCTCCATTATCTACTATGTTCTTGGAGTTTCCAGAGCTTGTACCTTCTCCTTCCTCTTTTTCCTTTTGTATTTGGTTGGTATTGATGAGGAGGAGTCCTCTATAGTTGTTTTTTTCTTCCTTTTAGGTTGGCTCTCTTTCCCCTTGAAGTTCTTTATCCTCATATCAACCTAGGTGTTTATTCTATCCAAAATCTTCTCAAATATGGAATCAATGGAGGGTTCTTCCTTCTTAGACCAATCAATTGGATCCAACATTTTGTTATCTACTTTGTTGATGTCATACATAGGGTCCAAGGTTTGTCTATCATTTGATAACCCTTCTAGAATATCATCTCTAATTCCAAATTCTTCCTGACTTCAAAGTCATCTTGCAAATATGCCCAGAAGTCTTTTATGTTCGGTTGATGATATGGGAACAGGAAAGAGCTAAGGGCCTTTATCTTTCCTCTTAGGTCAAAATTGTCCCTTGGAACATATGTTTTCAAATTTAATGCTTATAGCTCCTCCGGAGCAGTTTGGTAGCTATAGTAGAAGAACATCCATAATGCCCCATGTTACACCCTGTTTCTCAATTACTAAGTTATTTTTACCTTAATGAGTAAATATGATGATAAATGTAAATCGTGACCTTAATATGTTTAATAGGTGAATGAAATACTGAAATATGCATTAAGATGTTATTGTTTTTGAAGGAACGATTATGTTTTTTTACTGATGGAAAATATGATGAATGAATATGTATTGCAATGTGAATACTTTAATGCTTTGATGATGCAAATGAATTTCATGTGAACAGCTAACTACCGTTGTGATGCACTAAGTTGGATGCAAGGAGTCAAGCCTTAGGTACAAGAGAGGGGGAGTATCACTCAAGAGAAGAACTTATTCTGGTAACCCTGATGAGCCTAATTGAGCATACATAGACTCACTTCCTAGTCGGTCTAGTTGAATTAAGATAGTTCGGGAAATGGTAAGTAATCTTCTATCAAGGTTTGAGTATGTTTTGCATTGGTATGTGGCTTTAGTCTTTGAATGTTCTTGTTTGTGGATATGTGATTGAGTCTTTTTGTTGAGTGAAAGTTCTTCCTCGTATGTTCATATTTTAATCAATGAAGTATATACATAAAATATATATATGTATATATGTACATATCTACGATAACTCATATGTGTGAGTATATGTGTGCATGAGTATACGTAGGTAGACGTATCTACGCATGCTCATGAATGGATAACCCATATGCTGGGGAATATCAATTGGACAAATGTGACATATATATACATTCTGTGTATATACATCGATCAATGAATATGAGAATGTGTTTCAATCTGGATATTTAAATAATGTTATATATATACGTAATATATATATATATGTATATAATTACGTTAATGTAAATGTATATACATATATGTATATATTTATGTATATATATAATTATTTTGATATATGTTTATATATATATATATATATTTAATTGGCAAGTAATGTATTTGGTAATCATGTGGATATATATATATATATATATATATTGTTTGATATATATTAAAAAGTGTTTTGTAATAAACATAGCGCATTATCACAGCACTACTGTATATGTTACAATGACCAAAGCTTAATGTTGCGCATAAAATGCATGAGGAGAATAAGTCAAGAGACTTATGCACAATGCATAAGTGAAAGTAAATGCTATTCAAACATTGCAAGTGAAAACAAATGCAGTTTGAAACATTGTTTGCTCAGTCTTACCCGTGCATGAATAAAGGATGCTTAAGTATGAAAGGTGGCATCAAAATCTACAATAAGTGGGAACCAACACAAGTCTATTACCTACTCCATATCCAGGAAAAGCCGTATGATAAACATGAAACTTAGTCAATGCAAGGATGGCAGAAGTTTGTAAGGGTAGTCGACTTGCAAATCAAATAGGAAACCTATAGTAATGTGTTGTTGTGCCTTGACTCAGTAAAAGAGTCATGTTGTCACAAGAAAGGAGTCGACTCATCCATTCTATGAAATTGGAAATAAGAGGACTGTTAAATGTGTTGCAATCTTAAAGTTTAAATCAGCCACATATCATTCCAAATGAGTTGAGTCAATGCATTTTTGGTTTGTTGTTAGAGCGATGGAAAATTTATTAGCTTAATTGTTGCATTAAGCTGCTCATATTTTAGTATAAATAGAGGTGTTCTCTCTACCATTTGTTACACTTATTCATTCTAATTTCTTTGTCTGCCATTCTGCTGTAGTTTTTTGTGCAAGCATAATTTGAGAGTTTTTGGTGAGAAAGAGAGTTGTCTTTGTGAGTTTGCAATTGTTGAAAGCTTTGTGAAGAGGCTAGAGTTTGAAGATAGGTGGGACTTAGAAGAAGTAGCAATCATGATTGTGAAGGTTGAAATTGGAAAGCAACATTATCAATTGGAGCTATAAATCTAGGCATGTTGATTTTTATTCCTATATTATTTTATGATTCAAAGTGTTACATCCCAAATTATGAGGTTACTATTTACTAGTGATATAAAAAGGTAGAAATGAATGTAATGTGAAATCTGGAGATGCTTGCACCTTGTTATCAATATGTATGTTAGCTCATTTGACGTTGTTTCATTTGATGTTATTTCAATTGATGTAATTCATGGTAAAATACTGCATATATGTGAATATCAGGATAATGAATCTTGCTTTAAACTTGATATGTTTGTATAAGTATTGCAAATGTTATGAACAAGTAACTGTCGTGGTTTTGTGACAATGGATGCAGAAACAGGAACTATTTCTCCAGGCGGAGGGGAGACATCACTCGGGAGAGGGGCTTGGTCGAGTAACCGGTAAAGTTGATCAAGTTGAGCATACACACACTTCACTGAGGGTTTTGGGAACTGAGTCAGTTTGAGCGGTCTTCATAAGTCATCCTTAGGCTTAGGAGTTTTGGATTACTTCCTTATGCTTTGTGAGTGGTGTTACTTGCTGACTGACTAACTATTCTGTGAACCTTGATGTGAAATGTGAACTGATAAGTTATATTGATGCCAGGAATTTACAGTTAAACATGTATAGATATATTTAAGTGTAAATACTGAATGTGTTTATAAATATATTTAATATTATATTTAAAATAAACGTTATTATAGTTTTACCTATAATAAAATATATAGATATATCTATAGTAATATTTAAATATTATATAGATGTATACATATATTTAAATAAGGTAAAATAAAACTATAATAGGTTATATTTAAAATAATGTAAAATATATTTATAAATTTTAAATTAACTTTGCCTTGGAAATAATTAAATTGACTTGTATAGTCATTTGGCAATAAAATGCATTTACCATGAGTAATAAAGGTATTTTCGATTTCCATAGACTATTGGAGAAATACGTTGGAAATATCTTGAGAAATTTAAATGATAAACTATAGTCTTTTGAAACATTTAAATCAAATGCATCTTTAAACTTTGGCTAAAAGAGGAAATCATGTATTTCCTTCAAGCTAGGAAAAACGTGAACAGTGGAAAATGGCGGAAATGAATGAATAAGATGAAACCGCGCACAGCTACTCATGGCGCAAGACCTGGTCACATTTTGCATCCACCATTTGCGAATACGTGAGAAGGCCCGAAGCCTAGGGCAGATGAAACATGTTTCTTCATTGACGTTTTCCTGCAATAAGTTAATCCGCCATTTTTGGGAGAAATCACGTCACCTAGAAGTAAAACTTAGGAGAAAAACTACCAAGGCATCTAATCTTTGACCAGGTCAAATCTGGTAACAAGAGTTTAATCCATAACTGCAAATGGGTTTGTCGACTCAGCCTATAGAAGGATACGTGTTCTGGAAATAAACCTTGACTATTTCTTAATGTATGTATCACCCTCCTTAATATGAGATTGGCGCCATAATCTGGAATGAAACCTGTAGGTGTCAGCCTCCAATGAAAGTTTGAATTATTCTCTGAACTGTTGGAAGTCGAATCACCTCTCAAAGGCTGAGTAAGTATGGAAAATTCGCCACTTTTCAATTTGAAAAGTTCAAATAGTAGTTTTGTCAATTTACATGCCTGCATGAGTGGAAATTGTTTGGCTGAGGGCTCTATAAATAGCCGCCCAGTTCATTCATAAACATAATTGCAAAAATCTGAATTTTCTCTTGTGAGAGCTGCAATTTATCTTTACTGTATTCTCAAGAATTTCCTATCTATATTGCATTTGTTTGAGGGACATAATTTGACAATTCTGTAGCAGCATTTGAGAGTTATTTCTTGTCATTGTTGAATAAGCATTGAAGCATTTTGTGAACATTCTTTTATTGTTGTGGAAGCAATTAGAAGATTATCATACTCTTTCATTACTATACTGCATTGGTTTAAAAACCATAGTGTGCCATTGTTGAATAAGCATTGTTTGAGAGGAGTGACATTGACAAAGAAGGAGAAGTAGTTGCTGTCTGGAATCATCTACAGCAAGGAACAGGCATGAGAAAATTTCCTTTAAATACTTCTATCATTTGAATTAAAATGAGTTTACTTGCTTAGATTATGCTTGCATTGTGTTTGAAGTAGGAAAGGAAAGTGCCAGAAAGATTCTGTTTTCCATAGAATTATGTTAAATGGAATAGCCTAAATTTATAATGAAGCTTGTTGGAATGAAAGAACTTGTTTAATAGTGAAAGCATGTTAAAATTGGTAATAGCTAAATTTTAGTGAAAAAGGCTTATCAAATTGAGTATAGCTCATAGTGAAAGCATGTTAAATTGGTAATAGCTTAAATTCATAAAAAGAGCTTATTGAATAGAGACAGCTTAAATTCATAGGAAAGCTTGTTAAAGAATAGCATGAAAGGGAAATGTTTGAATACTTTTTAATAGAAGTTATATTATGAATTGTATTACTTGAATACTGCTTGAACTCCTTATATAAAGGAAAAAGGAACTAGTTATTTAATACTAGGTCGAGAGTGGAACTAGTACCAAGGCAATCTAAAGCTTTAAAGTTAAATAGGTTAACTAGGGAAAGCTATGTACTCCATGAATAAAGGATTACATGTTAGGAGTTACCAGAGAGACCCTTGTTGACTGCATTCCAATTCCTGATTAAGTAGTTTGCTTGAAGGTAGGTTGTCTAAAACAAGATATACCTCCCTTATGTAGCTATGGAAGTAGAATGTCTAAAAGGTAGGTAATCTGAAACAGGGTATACCTATCTTGCGTAAATCTATTAGAAAAATTTTGTAGGTTAGTATGGGATAAAAGATTATCCAAAAGTAAAGGATGATACCTATGCGTAGTGTAAGATAGCCTTAAATCAAATCGGCCCTGAGTAGTGTACATGATAGATGACCTTCATTCGAAGTACTGAATGGGAATACTTTGGCCAAAGTAGTGGAAGGTACGACATCCACTTAGATGTGAGATAGTCAAGACTACATTGTCAGTTCATTGTGATCTACCATGCTAGTTCGGAATTGTGAAATAGCAAGTTCTAGATGTATAGGACACAACACTATGCTCAGTTGGGTTGTCGCAGCCGGTTACTTTACCAATCTCTTCGTTTGAAGGGAGGGCCATCTATCGAATGATAGATGTGCAGGGGACCGCATTAACAGTCCGTGGTTGGCGGAAAAGCGCCTGTGTGATGTTTCTCCTCCACAACAGGCGATAGTTACACCAAGATTTGTAAGGAAGGGAACCTGGACTATCTTACTACTATTTGTGCAAAAACTTACGAGCTATGTATGTAATTGTTTTACTTTTGTACTCTGAATTATATTTGCAATGGAAATGGAATCCATGTGGAAAAATATATTGTAACTGGCATGTAATTATCAATAAAGAAAGGAAGAATTTTATTGTAATGTCTTTGTTACCTGTTACATTTATATGTTTGAAGTGAAATATGGAAAAAAATTTAATTACCCAAGGATGGGGTCGTTACAGAAAGGTTATTTATTTATAAATGCCTTGTTTGGGAAAGATTGATTTTAATGCATGTCAAGCTTGTCTTGTTTTTATGAACTTGATTTATTTCTTAGTTTGGGATAATCTTGTGTGATTCATGGTTGTCTTGAATTGGTGAAATCCTTTTATTTGGGAATATATATATTGGAAATTTGTGTGGCTTTGATACTACTAAAACTATACATAGTTTGACAAGACTATGTGGATGTTGTGTGAAAAGTGAAATGTGGAATATGTTGCTATCTTGATTTGTTAGCTTATGATGCTAGGTAAACCTTTGTGGATAAGGAGGTTAGTAATACAACTGGATTGATGGTATGATAGACATGTCATCATTGATAGGTTGTGATATTATGCAAACCATGTGGATAGTCTATACTTGATTGTTTACTCAAATCTCCTTGGAAGTAGGAGGAGATTCTTTTCCCTAGGGTTAGGGAGTATACTTGACTGTTATATCAATATTCAACAATAGGGTTGAAAAAACGTATTTTTTGGTTATTTTCAATTAAGAATCTATTCCTATTCACAGAATTCTAGAAGATGACTCGCATTTCGACAACCCAAAGCCATATTGAGAAGAGGACTTATAGGTGCAGAAGCAAAAACTTCTCTCAAGCTAATGTCCTCCAGATTATATACAAATGTAGTGAACATTGTAAACATGTGAATATTTGAGTCATATGAATGTAGAAGTTTTAAGATTGTTTATGATCACTTGATTGTTGATTATGCTCTTGAATGGAGTCATTTATTGATAAGAATATACTTTGATTGAAGTCATTTATTATTGAGATCATACTTTTGAATTGAATTCATTTATTGGTTAGATCTTACCTTTTGAAATGGAGTCATTTAATGTTATTACGTTATGATTACTCGAGTGGTTAATTAGGTTATACTTGGGGTTGGAATAATCCATGGGAAAGGGTGTAACATAGTTAGTCAGTTTGTTAAGACATGGTTATTCTTGGGGTTAAGAAAATCCATGGGAAAGGGAGTAACCTTGTTGGACAGATCAAGTTATGTCAACACCTTAGATTGAATGTGTGTTATGTTTGTGAATGATCAATACCAAATCAAGCTAAAGAGTGGTTGAACGGTTGACTTGCACTCAAAATACTGGGTGTTGAATTCTTTGGCCAAAGTAGCGTAAGTAGCCACTGTTTATACTGTTAGTGCACTGTGATCCATGATTGCATTCTAGGTAGGGAAGTCATACATGTAGGTTGTAGCCAATGTATGGTAGCTCTAGATATTTAGGGCACAACACTATGCTCAAGAAGGCCAGGATTATGGGGTTACCAAACCAATCTCTTCGTCAAAGGGTAGGGTCATCCTACCAATTAGGTAGATGTGTGGGGGACCGTAGTAAGTGTTTGGTTAGCAGAAAAGTGCTTGAGTGATGCTCTCCCTCATATAGTTGGCGATTAGAATTTAAGGATGTACGCGCTAGTATTAGGAACAACTAAGATGTATACACCAGTAATGGGGACATCTAGAATGTATGCACCAATGTTGGGGACATCTAGGATGTATCCCCAGGTAGGGACATCTGGACCATTTATCTCTGTTTCATTAAGCTCATGGAAGCTATGTATGTAAACATGTATCTCTATTCTTATTAAGAAATTGTAATTGGAAAAATGTTATCATTACATGGGATTATGTAATAGATAATCATTAATTGGAATTATATAATGTACTTTATGAAAATGTAATGGAAATTTGAAATGGGATTAATTTCGAATATGCATCTTTTATTATTGAAATGCAGTGGGAGTTTGGAATGGGTTTATTCCAAATGCACAACTTATTATTGAATTATAAAAGAAAAAATTCATTACTACATTTGTTCACATGTGAGTTAAAACATGGTAAATTTCAATGAGTAGAACAATGGGCATGTTACACCCCGATTGGAAAGGGTATTTTCACCCTTCTTTATGTTTGCTAGAGAATTTCAAATGCACATCCATGACCTATCTAGAAAATTCAATCAACACTAGTTTGTCACTGCAACACCTTGGTAGCAAGTAGGGTGCTTTTTCAAAACCAAAAATCTTAATGTAGGCTGACTTGGAGAATTGAATAAACTATCTACCTCATTCTTTGATTAAGGCCATGTCCTCCTTGGTCATTTTGAACCCTACATCCCCAATGAATTGGTTGATTACTAAGTACAAGAAGGCATTGTTAACTCTCTTAAAATGTTTCTCCGCTTCTTTGAGCTCAAGTTGGGGATAGAATTCCCAAATCTTGCTTTGTCTTGATGCCTCTCCTCTAATGCCTTTGGTAATTACCCAGGGAAATTTCTCGCTCTTGCTGCCAAGTACACTATGTATGAAGATAAATAATTGCTTTGTATTCAATATTATGGTCAGTTGTACATGGATAGTGTCTGATACAATTTGGCCCCAATCTAGGAATACTTCTTTTAGAATAACATGAATAAAGTGGAACATCCTTATGTCATAAAATCTCGACTCCTCTTTACCAATAGCCTTGGACAACAATGTGATTATATCCCAAATCTTTGAGTAAAAACATGACCTTGTTAGCTTTTGGAGAATCTTGGCTACTAATTTCCTCCCATTTCTAAGCCATCTCTTGTTGAGATGTCTAAGGTTCCCATTGATATCCTCTTTTGTATTCTCCAATTTCCTCTACTTCAGTTGTCATTTTTAATTGGGCATAAGGTGGGAGGTCAAATACCATTCTGATCATTGGAGGAGAGAGATCAATTTTCTCAATGCTATAAGGGTCATAACACTTCCTCTATGTGGGGTTATAGCTTTGAGCCACAGCTAGGATGAGTTCAAGGTATTGCACTGCCATTGGGAATGAACACTAGTAGAATTTGGCAAATAAATGACTACGTGACAAACTTTTAGTCACAACTAAAAATGACCAAATTCTACTATTTTTTTGCAACTCGGCTATAAATGAGTAAATAAATGACTAATTTGGTCATTGGCTAAAAAATTATATAGTCACACAAATAAAAATGACTAAATAGTTATTCATTTATTTAGTCACAATCCATTTGAATAAATCATTTAAGGAATCAAGAATCAATAGCTTGCCAAAATACTCTAAAACTTTAATATACCCTAAAACTTTCATCAAAATCTTATTTTCAGGTGTAGCCTGCCAAAATGGAGTTTTCATTTTAATAAACATACTCTAAAACCTTCATTGAAAGCTTATTTTTTAGGCGTAGCCTGCCAAAATGGAGAAGTGTTTCAATAAAGAATGACAGAGAATGGTAAGGAGATGTGTGTGACAAGAGGCATAGGATTCATTGTTGCTTATCTCATTCTTGCTCTGCTCAACAAGGGTTACATTGTTCACACTACTGTTTGTAATCCAAGTATTTATATTAATTTCAAATTCCTTCAGATGCTTTTGAAGTTGTTGTACCCCAAATTAAAAATTTTGCTACACTTAGGCATTTTGAAGAAATGACTTAAAGTCTTGTCGAAATTTATCAAAAAGGTAAAAATTGGGGTTTCGTACGTCTTGCATGGGGGTCACAAACTTAAAATTTTCAAATTTTGACAATCTGGGTCAGTTCAAAACAATCAAATCTATAAAACCCAGATGTCAGTTTTTCAACCCTAAATTTTAGGAAAATTTCCATTTTTAGTAGTTTTTTAAAAATAGAGACATTTTTTGGGTTTTTCTAGGTTTCTTTCAAAACAGATACTTGCAATTTTTTTCTAAAAATATAAATTTTGGCTTCTAGGGTTAAGACTGATTTTGATTGGCTCAAAATACTTCCTCATCAGGCTGGTGCAGTCAGAATCTCAAAAAGATTAGTTTTACCCTATTGGGTCTATTCTGCTTTTTCAGAAGCGTTTTCTGGAGAACCAAGGTCATCAATGGAGGTCATTCGGCTACCAGGTGTCAAAATCAGACATCCAAGCATCAAACAAAATTTATCAACAACAAACATGCACGAGGAACGAGGAATAGAGAAGAGAAGTTGTCAAAGTTGAAAAATGTGAATTTTTTGCTAAGTCTGGAGACTTCAGGCACCCCCTATCAAGAAGAGGTGCCCAAACTTTCATGCCTTATAATATTTTTTGTTTCCAATAGTAGATCAAATGAAGCATGTCAAACGAGGTTGAAATTGTAAAAATATCAAAAAAAATTCTATTTGGTGAACCTAGGCGCCCCTAGAGAGAATAGGCGCCCAACTTTTCAAGGCATCAAATGATTGAATCAGAGACGAGGTTCCCAAACAATGTTGTTTAGATTCATCCCAGCTCCGTAGAGAGCCTGACAGTGCAGTCGTCCGATCATGCAATCATCTGGAATCTCAGATCAAACAGGGGTCATGGCGAGAGGTGTTTTGAACTCTGAAGGTAAAAAATGATAAAATTGGCTGTCTGGTGAATCTGGGTGCCCCAGAAGGAGAAGAGCACTCAAGTTTTTGAGGTGTTAAACGAATGAATTTGCATCTAATGCCTCTAACGTAGCTTCATCAGACTTGATCAAGCTCTCTAACGCAATCATCGGCATGCCCGTCAGAGTTGGCAGTCGTCAGATGTCACAGGCTAAACAGAGGAGAAAAGTGAGTAAAACGACCAAAGACGAAAGCAACAGTGAAAAACTCAGAAATTTCACTAACTCTAGAGAAGTTAGGCACCTCCAGCCAAGGAGGGCGCCTAGGGTTTTGAAGCATCAAATGTCAATTTTCAAAGATGGAGTATCCAGGAGACCCCTTCCAGAATCTTCTTAGTTATCTAGTGAATCCCTCAGCCAATCAATTTGATCAGTATAAATGTCCGGAATTATGAATTCATTTGAAGCTCAGAAGATGAGCAAATTTTTAAGATCATAAAATGGCTAACACTGGAGAAAGTGGGTGCCCCTGGAGAAGATGTCTCCAGAACAATGTCGTCAGATTCGATCAAACTCTGTGATGAAACTTTCAGCTCGTCTGTCGGATCAATCTGGAATTCGGGAGACAGGATCAAACTATGGTTGAAAATTGAAGAGAAGTTGAAAATGGTGAAAATTTGGTTAAGTTTGGAGAGACTAGGCGCCTCACCTCAAGAAGGGCGCCCAACTTGCAATGCCTTAGTGAAATTTTTGAAAATTTCAAAATCTTGAGAGAAGAAAAGAAAAACGCTTAAGTTCGTTGCATGAACTAAATTTAGGGTTTCAAGAATTAGGGTTTTGAAGGCTATTTCTCAAGGCTAAACTTATTTAAAGGCACCTTTGTGTTTTATTTTTCATATTTTCTTGCAGGTGGCTTCAAGGAGGAATAGAGCAACAACTTCAAAACCTATATTTTTAAAGATTCAAGAACATAAACTTGCTAGTTTTTCATAAATTTTCAAATCAGCTCTCAAAGAAGGCTTGCTTTTTCCTACTTCTTCATCCAGAACATCAAATTTGTGAAGAAGGAGGCCATTGTTTTCAATCTTCAGCAAGCTGGTGTAAGGAAACTCAGGTGCGGAAACAGCTTCCTACACTAATCTCTTAAGGAAAGTATGGTGCAAATTTGTTTTAAACCCTTACAATTTCAGATTTGTTAATCTACTTAACAAAGATATTGCAGCAATATACCATACATACAGAAAATGAAGAATGACACAATGATTTACCCTGGGGAAAACCTTTCGGTAAAAAACCCCAGCACTCCAAAACCTGCACAATGTATTATCTTCAACACAACGGTTACAACACACTTGCAATGCAAGTTCTTTCAGGAGATTTCCAACCCTTGAAGACAAAATGCGGCAGCATCAAAATGTTCCAACAATACACTCACATCACACATCTTCGCAACCCTAAAAAACGCTTATATCATGCGCTTCCCTTTTTAGGGCAACTTTCGAAGATAACTGTATTAGGGTTTTACCATTCTCTACTTTCCTTTGTCGTTGGATCTCCCACGAACAGCAAGGGCTTCCTTAGACGAATCTGAAGTCTTTCTTCGCATCTCCTCAAATAGCAGCGAAGACACCACATCATCCATACGGAATGTGACTATAGTACTTCTGAGAGCCATCACAAGATGGTCCCACGAATCCGGCAAGGAACAAAGCAGGGTCATACATCGATCCTCCTCCTCAATCTTGGCACCAGATGATGCCAATTGTGCAATCAATAAATTGAATGCATTGAGATGATCAGTTACGGATCCACCTTCCTCCATTCTTAAAGAATACAACTTCTTTCTCAGGAACAACTTATTCACCAGAGATTTGGCCTGATACACAGACCCAAGCCGTTTCCACAAAGAATTTGCAGTAGTCTCATCAAGAACATTCAGAAGAACGGCATCTGCTAGACAGAGTCTGATGAGACCCTTAGCCTTCCGATCCTTGATATCCCAATCCGCTTGAGGTATCGCTACAGGTTTCACATCAAGTGAAGTAGCCTCCCATAGATCGCGGTCTTCAAGCATGTCTTCCATCTTGAGTTTCCACAACTCGAAATTAGTGCCATTAAATTTCTCCACCTCCATTCTACTGTATGAGGAACTTGCCATCTCAATCTGCAAATAAGATTCAGAATGCTCTGCACAAAAAAACTCCCACTCAACTTGAGATTAGCTCAAAAAACCCTACCCAACAACTAGGATCAAAAGTTGATCAGGCTCTGATACCACTTGTAAGGAAACTCAGGTGCGGAAACAGCTTCCTACACTAATCTCTTAAGGAAAGTATGGTGCAAATTCGTTTTAAACCCTTACAATTTCAGATTCGTTAATCTACTTAACAAAGATATTGCAGCAATATACCATACATACAGAAAATGAAGAATGACACAATGATTTACCCTGGGGAAAACCTTTTGGTAAAAAACCCCAGCACTCCAAAACCTGCACAATGTATTATCTTCAACACAACGGTTACAACACACTTGCAATGCAAGTTCTTTCAGGAGATTTCCAACACTTGAAGACAAAATGCGGCAGCATCAAAACGTTCCAACAATACACTCACATCACACATCTTCGCAACCCTAAAAATGCTTATATCATGCGCTTCCCTTTTTAGGGCAACTTCCGAAGATAACTGTATTAGGGTTTTACCATTCTCCGAGAAAATAGGAACCCCACTATCGTGGAAGAGTGTACAGTACTCAACTTTATCAGTTGCCACATGTCTTCACCTGTCATTGAATCTTCCAGACATAGCTCTTACGTGTCATAGGAATCCGTCATAACCGTTTCAGCCATGATCTCCTTACACACAATTCAAGATGCCGACACATTAAGTGGAGTGACACATCAACATGCAAACTAGACATGTACACTCACACTTAATTACATTATTTGCAAGAAATACATTTTACAAAACAAATAATAAGAATAGGAATTATCCAAGGTTGAGACACCTTATTCCTAACAGCTGGTTTATATTTGTTCTATCTTCTGGACAATTTTTGAAGAATTTTCTCAAGGTTGCTGTAGCTGCTTTTTATTTTGCATGTCAGAGAAAACTTCAAAATATTCAACTTCTAATCTTCTTCTGGACAAAACCCATATCACAGCTTTTTCAGTGAAACTTCAAGGTTTTCAAAATCTAATCAACTGGGTTCATCCAGAATATGCCTCTGAACAAAACCCAAATGTCAGCTTTTTTCTACTTTTTCAAAGAAAATTAGGGTTTTCTACTTTTTCAGTCTTCATTCAGGATTTTAAAAAATGGACGATCTGGGTCTTCTTGTAATGAAATTCTAAACAAAACCCATATCTCAGAAAAAATTCCAAAAATATCATTCGTTTGATGAAGAAAAATTAGTAGTCTAAAAATAGGTTGTGCAAAACTCGTCAGAACATAGGCATGTTTACAAGAAGTCTTCAAGTTTTGCATAATGGAATACACTCCTACAGAGTATAAGACTAGATCAGCCCTGTACCATGATTTCATTGAAACAACTGAAACTGACTTATTCCATATTAAGTCAGTGTTCAATCTGCGTGCTTTAGAAGAAGCAGGCAATGTCACCATCAAGCACCTTGGCCATTCAGGTCTTCTTGCAGCAACATCCATACCTTTTTTAGTTAAAATTTTGGAGTTTGTAATTGCTTGCATCAAGCATTACAATCCAGCAATGAGGGAGAGTCAGTCAGTGGATGGAAGAATCATTCGCAACCTAAAACCTGACATGATAGAAAGATGTTTCTCAATTCCACCTTGGCCTGGAAGTGTCACTATCTCTCGAGAAGAATGCGAAAGAGTATGGGAAATGGATAAAAACAAGTACAAAAAGAAGATTGCATCAAAATGGATGAAAGAAAAATAGAATTCTTTGCCAAAGAATGTTGGGAGAGGTGAATTCAAAGATGAAAATGGCATTATCGTCACCTTGCTCAACCAGATCACAGGCCAAGAAGATGCAACTAAGTTTCAGCCTTGGATGTTTTACGTGATACCTCACATCATGAAGAAAACGGAATTCTATGATTGGTCTACATTGATCAATGATTGCCTTCACCATCAGATAACTAAGTACTTTAGCAGGCATGAATTCCACATTATCTCATACCTAGTCTACCTAGTTGCCTTCCAAGGAAAATTCAGAGGGTTGAACACTGAGGGGTCCTTAAATGTTCAGCATGTTTACAATTACTACACTCAACTGGAGTTTGTTGAATCCTCTCATCACTACAAGAGAGTGAATGAAGCATTCCTAATGTATACAATGTGTGACTTGGATGATGAGCTACATGTACATGTTTCATCTACAGCCAGAGCAACAATGTCAGAATGGGCAGATTGGTATATTTAGTTTGCTACTTTCACCTATCTCAGGGTCTATGGTTATTCTAGTGCTCCTCTCATCCTATCAAGGTATTTGTCTGATGAGGTTGTGTATATGGAGTTTCTTAGGCAAGTATCAAATGTTCACACCCGCTTGTGCAACAAAAAGAAACTAGCATTTAGCTTCCCTTTTGCATTAGGTATTTACATGTGCAGGTCATCGGAAGATGCTAAGATAATGGGTAACAATTTAACTAGACTTTATCTCAAGCCTTTCAACGAGAGACGATCTTATGATCCCCATGGTGTCTATGCAGCCAGACTTGGTCAAAAATTCTCTCACATACCCGTGCTGGAGGATTTTTGGGCCAACTGCAAAGATGAAGTTGAGGTCCGGAGGCATAGCAACAATAGACTCACTCTTCATTAGATGAAGGATTTCTTATTCGAGGATATTAAGGGATTGTCAGATGATGACGGAGATGTGCTTCTCCCAGATTACACTCATAAGAAAATTGAGCAACAACCTCTTCCATAAGTTAATTGGGCTCATAAAGAATGCATTTCAGTGGAAGAAAGGACTCGTCAGGTTGTTGAGTATAGTAAAACTTTCCTAGTCCTTAAGAGGAAGAATTATATTCCTGTAGTAGATCCACCAAGGGTTCATTCATCACTTCCTTCTTCTTCCAGAGCTCAATCAAAAGGAAAAGGTTAAGAGGTTATAAAGGGTAGCAGGTCAACAAAGACTGTAAAGAAGAGGTTGGACTACATAGGTATTGTCATCCAGGAGCAACCAATGATAGAAACAGAAGTTCCTCCACATGAGCCCATACCTCAAGAGGAAACACAAGATGTGCCTTTGATACATGAACCTTTTCCATCGCCGAGGTCTTCACCAATTCACATTGATTTGGAAGACAAGGAGGTAGAGGAAGAGATTGTAGTTGTACTTCCCATGGATGTTAGTCGAAATATCACATTTTGGCTTGAGAGCTCTTTGGGAAGGACAAGAAGAAGGCCTTCTTATCAAGTGAATGTTGATGATCTCAACGTATATTAGGAAGCACCCAAGAAGAAGTTAAAGAAACAAATATTCTTTGAGAGGAATCCTGATGGTGAGATGGTCATGGAGACGACTACGCCTCTTGAAGATAAAAACAGAGACGAGGTGGATGTTGGTGACTTTGTAATGGTGAAGTCTAATCTTGGCAAGAAAACTAGACATTATGACATGAGCTTGTTCAAGATGGTATCAGAGAATATTCAGGAAAGAGTGTAGAAGGATGGAGAAGACAAGGCAACCCTCAAGGCTGAAAACTATCAACTCCATTTGTATATCTCGAACCTCATTCAGGGCACTTCACAAACAACATAGTTGTTACCCCAAGTTTTAGAGACATCAGCTAATCAGCAGCAGTTGAGACAGTTGGTCATTTGTGGGAAACAGACTCAAGAGTGGATTGAGGAGATCATCACCAGAGGCTCAAAAGTTCTAGTTTAGATATTTCAACTAAGGTATAAGGCCCATGTTTTACATTAGGGTATCCAGGATTTTTAACAATTGATAGCCGAGTTCAAGCCTATGCATGAAATCATAATTGCAGATATAGATATGGCGTATGGCTCTACTTCGGCGAGGGAACATAAAAGAAAAATCTTGGAATGGAAAGAAGGTCAGCTTTTCAAGGTTAAGACATATGAAATAATATCTGAGGAGTTCATTGCATACAAGCAAGGAGTTGTTGATGTTCTAAAATTCATAAGAGAGTTTGTTGCAACAATTCCTTGCCGATATTATTGGGATGATGGTTCCTATTTTGGGCTTGATGAAGTCCAAACAGAGTTTTAGAGTGTTTTTCATAGCAGCAGTGACCGTGACAGAAGAATGAGTCAGCTTTCAATGATGTCAGCAAATTTCAAGAAAGCATCCAAAGAGAATGAAGATTTCTTGAGATCTATTGCAGATGGCGAAGAAATCTTGGAAAAGCGACATTTTTTTATTAATAGTATTGGCACTCCCACCAAGGATGAAGTTTCCCACTTTTTAGCGGATGTGATCGAGATTTAAATCAGCTTTCTTCTAGAAGCTTCTTCCTAGCTTTCTTTCTATTCTTGTCATGATTCTTATCCATTCTTCCAAAATAGAAAGAAAACAATTGTAATGAGTTGGCATTTTACGTTTTTAGATGCTTTGTAGGTTTTAGATGTTTTATCTTTTCTAGGATTAGAAATAAAGCTTGCATGTTGGCAAGTAGTAGTTGTAAAAGCAAGGAGATTTTAGGGTTCCCTACTCCTATGCTTGTGTATAAATAAGAGCAGTGTTTGCTCATTTTAGTTTAACCGTGCTTGTGATAATAGAATTGTTGAGCCCATGCCTTCATGTTTGTTATCTATTAGTGTTAGTTCATTTTGTGTTAAGGGAAAGTTTGCATGCCTCTTTTAGCTGCAAGTTCTTGTTCAGTACATGTGTCTTGTGTCAATTGATAATCTAGTTTGATCGCATGTTGTGTGTATTTCGCCAAAACTTGTTGTCTTGGAATTGTAATCTTGTGCCAAAAGTTTGAGTAAATAAAGTCTTGAGCGTTCTTTGTTGCCCCGATATAAAAATCTCAGATTTTCGTTTATTGTTTTGTGCTAGAAGTGTGAGGAAATAAAGTCTTGAGCGTGCTTTGTTGCCTTGATATAAAGTATCATATTTTTGTTTATTGTGTAATGCTTTTATGATCTCTTTTTCAACTTACATTGAAATTCAGTAGATGTATATTGAGAAAAGTTTGTTTAAGTATCTTTATCAGAAAATCAATCTCGTCCATTTCTAACTCTCTTGCTCTACGTTTACTTGAGAGGCTAGAAACACCAATAGTGTAGGTTAGTTGTAGTTGTTAAATTTCATTAAAGGGAAAACCTCAACTGCAACATCTAGAGTTATATAACCTTGTGTTCTCACAGCTGAACCAAAAAGAGGAAAAATTAGTTTAGTTTACTTTCTTTATGCAACTCAGCAAAAGAGGGAGCTTCTCCTCCTAATTTGAAGAGTAGTTTACTGCACATAGCTGTATGTTTTCAAAATGCATTCTAGAGGTGCGATTTGAAATTCCAACAAAAGTATCAATGTATCCTATATAGGGTTGAGAATGATTTCTTTTTAAAAAAAATTTAAAAAATGATGTATTTTCCTGTGATTAGATAATGTGGAGATCTCCTAAATCTGCCCCAGCTCACTGTGCTCTTTGGCACTGTATTCATTACTCCAACTGCTAGGATTTTGCATGTCGGATCTTTAATATCTTCATGATAGTGGCTTTTAAATAGATCGTAGTCTTTGCTTTAATCTTTATCATGGTAACCCTTGAGTTCCATAATCCACCTTCAATCTCTTTTAAGAACTTGTCTTAAGCTAGATTGCATAATATGCATATAAAGTAAGTCCTTCATACCTGCCATTATTTCAAACCACCACTCACTACCTTGCTTAAAATGTTGCCTCCATAAGCACAATAGCATGTTTTAAAATCATGGTTGTCAGTGATTGGCCATTAAGATCACTACTTTCATCAAGATACAATGAGATTTTTGTCTTCAAACTCAAGCCATTATGCAAGATAACATTGTGAATTGTTTGTTGTGTTTAGGGTTTGATTTTCTTGCACATTTATTGCTTTTCTAACTTCCTTTAAGACTAGATATTGCACCCTCAGCTACAATCTCAAACAGCTCACTCACTATCACTTGAAGATTTATTTCATGAGCATCCTTCTATAAAATCAAACTATGCCCTATAGACTGCCTACTTACTACAAGGGACTCATTGTTTCATGTTATTGTGGGTCTTAAGATCCTTCAACCTTATTGTCACTACTTCACAGTCCACAAGGTATTATTCACTATTCTCCCATCTTTGATGAGTCTCAAAACACTACTCAAACATGCAATCCACTACCTCCATTATACAATGGCTAAGAAGAAACATTGAACCTGTGATTACCACTATACTTCATTTGGACAGTCATTCCTTGATTGCATTTGTCTTGTCTAACACTATCAATAGCATTTGAAAAACCCTTAAGGTCAACAAGGGGGTAAGGAAACTCACTGTTAAAATCTCCACTTTACTATGCAAGGTTTGAGCTTTATTATCTTTTCACTGCTCAGCCCCTTTTTGACTATCACAACTCAAGTGACTATCATTCTTCTTACCATAAATTGCATTTACAAATGTCATTGAGCTACATAGTGTGCTTGTTATTGGCTACAATCTTTAGATTGCAAGATTTTTTTATTGGCTACAATGTCTCAATCTTTTTGGTATTGCAACCTCACTAATCTGCTATAGTTATGGTTTATTTTTCTATGGAGGCCTAGGGTTTGTACCCTAGTCGCGCTCTTACCAATGCTTTTGTTGGTATTAAAAAACAACCTTAAATCTTGGGTCATAAAATTAGCTATCTTGACAGGGTGTGGTATGATCTTGGATTGTATCCTAGAGTGTGTGGGAAGCTTATGTTTGATCATTAAGGTATGTAAACCCGATTAGGGAAATGTATCCTATATAGCATGGGTCTTTCTTTAATACTTCTCATAATGGTTATTAGCAGATCACATTATTATAGTTTGTGGTAACTCAAGATTGCATTCAAGTATGTAACAAACTTGGTCTGCAATTTAAGTTGTACACTTTTAAGTAACATTCATAAGGTTTAAAAAATATCGATCACTCTCTAGAATATCCCATTAAACATGGGTCGTGCTTGAATGCACTACATAATTGATATAACACAACCACTCTGCATATCAACCAAAGTTATAGGCTCTTTATTGCAGCAAGAGGTAATTGCTCTTGGATCATGCTATCATTATATTGCAACCTATTAAACTTGAGTAAATCTGAATGCACTCAATGATGATTGACACCTAATTGTGATGACAGTGATTTGTACATGAATTCTGCTCATATGAGTGCCTCCATTTCTATCGCAACATAGCCACATTAAACTTGGGTCACACATGAATGCATCCTATATTTTTTATAGCACAACTGTGCCACACGACCAATAGAGTTATGGATCACATAATTAGAGTCACAAGAATTTGTTCCTCGGTTGTGCTCTTTTGGTGATTCCATTACTATTATAGCATAACCCTTTGGACTTATATTGCTCAAATCCTTACATTGCTTATTTTCTCTTTGGATGGATGGAAATTCAATGGCAGGGACTTGTATGCAGGTCATGCTCATATAAGTGCCTTCGTCACCATTACACAATAGTACATTGGAATTTCCTTTTTTGAACCTTTACTTTGCTTTTTATTGTTAGCGTTTCTTAGTGATTATTCCATTTCCAAGTGGAATATTGATAAAAGAAACCAAGCAAAAAATCATTTTGTTTTTAGTTAATTCCTGCTAACATACTTTTGGAATAAATGTTTGATTGCATTACTTTGAGTGTGAAGAATTTTGTTTTTTGCTTATAATACATTCGTTGAGAGTTGTAGTAGAAAGCTTCTTATGTTGTAACCCATCCTGTAAACTTGCTTTAAGTTACATTTAGGAGGCTTCATGATTTTTTTGTGATTTATATAGCTTTTGTTATGATAGAAAATGACATCGGATTCTTTCTTACACTAAAATGATTTATTAATTATGGTTTTATGATGATTTTGAGTTTTATTTAGAAGGGGTTAATATGTGGAATTTTTATGTGCAATAAAAATAGATTGTGATGCAACGTTCAAGTATGGACAGTTCAGGCAAACTTGGATTTCTATCAGTGACATAACCAGGTTGGAGAGTACCTTGAGCCAATCTGAAACACTTTTGGGTGCTTTCGCTCGGAAGCAGAACCTGAGTATAGGAATACAAATGTCGGTGGACTGAAACATTAGTTTCTACTTGATTACATCTTAGGAGTCAGTTGATTACTTTGATTTCCCAATTGATCGCTCTGAATATTCGACAAAGAAAGTTCCTATTTTCTAAAGATAAAATCATAAATCTATTGGTCCAATTTTAGATCCAATTTGAGGTCGTGAATATCGGACAGAGAAAGTTCCTACATTTTAAAGATAAAATCATAAATCTACTAGTCCAATTTGAGGTCGTGAAGCTCCGACAGAGAAAGTTCCTACATTCTAAAGATAAAATCATAAATATGCATGGTCCAATTTGAGGTCCAATTGTAAGGATTTGTCTTTTTAATTATACTTTTTGGCATTTGGCTTGATACAAATTGTTACTTTAGAATTATGGTATTTCTTTTCTTCTAATGTTTTCAACCCTCATTTTAATGAAGAGCTCTAAAGATGGTTCCTTCAAATGGAGACTACACTTTTTTGTTATAGGTTTCATCTAGAAACACCATAAGCTCAGGTATTGTCATACTTAGAGAAAAAGTAGGAGTCATGCAATGACGAGATACTCATTTTTGGAGCGTTGGTTAAGAAATTGAAATGTTTGGCTATGTGCATAGAGAATGTTCATGAATGAGTGCAAACTTCATTACAAAGCAATTACCACAACAAAGTTTGAGGTGAATTACACCTGCTATTTTATGTTGATATGGATATGTTCTAACCTGTTGTTGATTGTTGTAGCATAATAGATAGGCTAAATAGTTGTTCATATACCATTGTTTCTAATTCAAATTTTTTATACCTTATTCTAGGATAAAATCACATAGGGAGTCTATACATAAGACACCATTGTTTCTAATTCAAAATTGTTGGCTCTTTCACAATTGTTTGCTTCATTTATTTTATCTATGACAACATATTGTGTAGAAGATGCTCTCAAAATCATAGTAAAATCCTTTATTCTTGGATGACTGTTCAGAATCTTCCCATCATAACAATGAACAAAAGCCGTCAGTCATTAACCTTAACTTTGCAAGAGTTTCATCAAATTCTACTTTTTCACTCTCTTTTCCATTTTGAAAAATATTCCCAATTTCATCCATGAATAATTGCCTCAGCCTGTAGATCTTGTTGTTAGCCATAACTTTACCAGGTGTCGAGGATAGCTTCAAGTTTTTACCCAAGCAACAATTGACAAAATTCAGCCTTACCAGATACAATGTGTTGAAAATCTCTTTGAAGTTATTCTGGAAAAGAGTTCCTGAGAGTATAATGCACAATTTTGAAATAACCATTTTGCATGAATTCCCTATCTTTGATCAGTTGTTTCGAGCTTGATGACCTTCATCAAGAATGAGTAGACCTAGGCTCTCTAAAAGCAGTTTTCCAATATGCTTAGCCTCTTCAAGAAGGCTCACATTTGTCTCACAAGTTAGGTATACAAAACGATTGTAGCCAATAACAAGCACACTTTTTCTTCTATGCCACTCACTTGTGAGACAAATGTGAGCCTTCATGAAGAGGCTAAGCATATTGGAAAACTATTTTTAGAGAGAACAGGTCTGCTCGTTCTTGATGAAGGTCATCAAGCTCAAAATAGATAATCAAAGATATGGAATTCATGCAAAAAGGTTAATTCAAAATTGTGCATTATACTCTCAGGAACTCTTTTCCAAAATAACTTCGAAGAGATTTTCAACACATTGTATTTGGTAAGGCCGAATTTTTTCAATTGTTGCTTGGGTAAAAACTCGAAGCTATCCTCAACACCTAGTAAAGTTATGGCTAACAATAGGATCTACAAGCTAAGGAAGTTCTTCATGGATGAAATTGGGAATAAAATTTTGAATGGAAAAGAGAGTGGAAAAGTAGAATTTGATGAAACTCTTTCAAAGTTCGGGTTAAGTATTGATGCTTTTGTTCATTGTTATGATGGGAAGATTCTGAACAGTCATCCCAAAATAAAGGATTTTACTATGATTTTGAGAGCATCTTCTATACAACAAGTTGTCGTAAATCAAATAAATGAAGAAGATGATTGTGAAAGAGCCAACAATTTTGAATTTGAAACAATGGTGCCTTATGTATAAACTCCCCCTGTGATTTTCTCCTAGAATAAGGTATAGCAATTTTGAATTTGAAAAAATAGTATATGGACAACTATTTAGCCTATTTGTTATGGTACAACAATTAACTACAAGTTAGAACATATCCATATCAGCATAAAATAGGAGGTACAATTCACCTCAAACTCTGTTATGGTAATTGCTTTGTAAGGAAGCTTGCACTCCATGAATATTATTTGTGCACATCAGTATGTTGGTTATTATCTTAATCTCCTTTGTGATCAAAAGAATAGTGAAGTGCATTACATAACTCATGACCATTTTGCAGTGCTATGATCCCCAGTGCTCTTTTACTTCTTACTCACTATGTTCTCAATCACCATGTGCAAATGACTTAGAGGACATATCTTTGTCACCATTTGATGGTAACTTTCATTTTTTTTGGACTATTTGTTATGATTCAATCACTATTTGACAGTGTTCTTCCTTTCTCAGTCCTATAGGACAAAGGACAATTCACAGTTTGCAACTCTCTAACAATGATCACCAAGTGGATTTTTATTAGATATTGTAGTTGCAAGTTCCACTTCAGATCACCAAATCCTTCACAAAAACTTATGCACAACCACCGCAACACTGCACGGTTGTTTTTGGGCCTTCCTGGTGATGCAAATGGCTCATTAAGACTTCCATGCTACCACTAATACAATAATTATGACCATTTTTATGATGAACTTTTAATATTGGCATGCATGATCTTTGAACACAGTCAACAAGTAATTTTCTAAGAGATCTTAGTAATCACTCATGGAGTTGAATCAAGCAATTAGAATTTTCTCTTTGGTTTTGTTAAGGGAGGCTAGTTCTCAAACCAAACAACTACCATCTTACCCATACTACACAAGACACAATCAAAACTTGAAGATGTCTTTGCTTGATATGGACTTTGTGGCTAATTTCATGCTACAAAACCATTGTGTATTCCCCTTTTGATTGTACATTCATGATCACTCGTGGTTTCTCTTCTATAGTCTCATTATGGTAGTGTTTTCTTCATATGTTGTCTTTCTAATCTCAACTTATCTTCAAGGCTTTTTCAACTCAATCTAGCCTATCGTCTTATGCAAAGAGTAGTTTAAAAACATGTCATCAAAAATAGAGATGATTTTAGTCTCATGCCCTCCTGTGAAATATTTTCAGGCATGTTTGAGATCTCTACAAGGTGATGAAAAAGGCCCTAGGATTTGGTAGGGTTTTGAGTATCCTTATTATTTTGATGGTAATGTTGTCACTAAGTTCTCTCCTTGCCCAAATATAGTCACCTAAGAAACTACCATGATGCTCTTGACTATAAATTACTTTGTTCTCCCTACCTTCTCACTACAGGTCCGATTCTTCAACTCTACCAATCGCCCTTCCATCTCATTGTCTTTTCATGCTCTTGCATCTTTTCTCTTATGAATGTATTCTTATGACTCTGAAAGCTATCACTAGGTCTATTATGACTATTAGGTCTTTGAGGGTATATGATTTTCTACTATGAACTCTTAGATTGTCATACTTTTGATGACAATTCTCCAAGGATGTTTTCTCACTAACTTAACTCTTTGTATATTCTCCATTATGCATTGAAAATTCATGGTTTCTAATTAACTATTTATTGGTCTAACCATTTTCATGTTTCTTAGGGTTATCATCCCTATAGGATAGTTTCCTTATAGATTCGAATGTAATTTAAAAGGTACCCATAAATATTGACAAGTTTCATAAGACTATTGTGTCAAGGTAGTATATGGTTGTGACAAGTTTCATAAGACTATTGTGATAAGTTTCATAATATCGTCATACCACAAGAGCCAAGAAGACACGGTGTGGTGTAGCGATAACATACCGTATTACCATGAACGTCGAGCAATAAATGTGAAGTATGTAAGTAAATCAAATACTTCTCCTACATCCTCGCAAGATCCAAGAAGACACGGTGCAGTGTAGCAATAACATCTCGCATTAACGCAAAGGCCGAGCAATAAATATGTGATATGGTGATAACATCTCACATTACTATGAAGACTGAGTAATAACAATGTGGTGTAGCAGTAACATCCTTCATCACCGCAAGGATCAAGTCAAAACAATGTGGTATTGTGGTTAAACTATAAAATGAAATATCACATTTCTTTGAGGCATTTTTTTGAAACAGTTCACTTGCCTTGTCTATATTGCTTCCACATTTTCATGTATGTCTAGAAAGGCACTTGTAACTACAACATATGACAAAAAAAATCCTCGTTGTTATGCTTTGATGGATGTCCCTTCGTTATTACTAGATATCTGATGTAGTACACATTACTATAGTGCAAGCCTATTTTTCATATTATTTCATTTAGCATTGCCAATATTCTCCACAAGAACATTGTCCTTATTTAAAATGATGGAAATGGTTCGCATCTCTCAAAAAAAATTCTCTTACAAAAATCTTGGAGATGAATTTAGATGCAGTGTGAAAATAATAACATACTTGAAGGTTCTTAACAACTCTAATAGTTGTACCAGGGGCCATGTTTAACAAACCAAATGCAATTGCCAACTTTTCATTATGGTGGCAGATAAATGATTCTTTTTCCTTCTATTCCATAGCATTAAGTAAAAGTCTTGAATCTGGAAATACCCTATTGCCTTCATTTTCCAAGCCAAATTCTCTAATTTTGCATAGATCTCCCATGTTTATGGATGTGAGCTGTCTCCTACACAAAAAAGAATGTATCATTTTATGCCCTTCAATCCAACTACATGCAAGTATCTTTTTAATTCCTCTATCTTTCATCAATCTCTTTACTATTTGAACCACACCACACTTGACTGCTTTTGCAAAGATGTTTTAGAGAAGAACATAAGTTGCAACATTTTTATGATCCAACTAAAAAAGTAGTGTTGTTGGAATACTCATCCTATATTCATATATGATCCACATGCACCAAAGGTTTAACTGGCATCTCAATAATAATTTTTAGGGTGTCCTCAAGATAGCCAGCACGGGCACGAAGGTCAACCATGCACACCTAATGATCAACTATATATGCAATGCAATAAGGGTTAATGATGTGTGAAGTATGTGTAGCCCTCATCCAATAAACCTGCATGATTGCATGCATCTAGAACACAAGCAAAGCTTACAATGTCGGTGTTCCAGAGTGCTTCATTAATTTAAAGATTTTGAGAGCTTCCTTGAAAAATCCATTTTGTGCACATTTTGTAATCATATCATTTCTTTCCATGAGATGACATCTCTTTGAGGCATTCTGTCAAACAATTTATTTTGTACTATATTTTGGTGTCAAATCTTTGGTAATTATGGTTAGTTTCATTACATTCAAATTTTGAATTCTAGGAAATTATATACATTAAATAGATTGATGGTTGTTTGGATAGTGAAATGATCTCTCTTAGAAATTAATTAAAACATCTAGAAAGATTATTTTAATTAAAGAGGATTTTGTGGTTATTTTTGTAACAATGATTAACAATGATTTTACAGTGCTGCTAGCTTGCTATTTTCATTCAAGATACAAGTCATCAAAGTCAAGAACATACCAAGAAGATGGTACTCTACTTCAAACCCTCAACCTCACTTAGTTTAGTTTGCTTACATGGGGATATTAAGGAAGTTACTAAAAAATTAATACATATCATTTTTTGTCTGTGAAGGAGAATCCTATGAGATCCAATATGGCAGTGGATCAATATCTGGTTTCTTAAGTAAAGATGATGTCACAGTTGGGAAACTTGTTGTGAAACATCAGGTTACTAATTTTTGGATGTTAAGGCTTCGGGCAATTGGATATCAAATATCTTTTCTCATCAACTTAATTTGGAATTTATGTATAAATGGATTCTTTCATGGTGCGGGTCTTTACTTAGACAACACATGAACCAGGGTTGACATTTTTGTTGTCTAATTAAGTCTGATGGCATTCTTAGGCTTGGTTTCTAGGAATTTTTTGTTGATAATGTTGTTCTAGTCTGGTTAGTGTTGATAGCCTTCATTCTATAATGTCAACTTCATTCTATAATCTGAGAATATCACCTTTCTTAAACTTTGAACAAGGTTCTAAAATCAAGGGTTCAATATGCATATTTCAGGCATATGTTGAACATTATGTTTAAGGAATTTGTTGACAAGGGTATAGTTTTTTAATTGATTTATCTTTCTACTATGTTTGGACTTACTTTTTTAAACTTGCAATATATAATGCACTTTTATTCTTTCTAAATTGAGACTAATAGTAATTTTGTTGGTTGTATTGAGGCATAGCTTCATTCATGGCATAAAAGGCAGCACCATGTTTCTCATATGAGATGGCACGTTGCATATAAAGGAGGAAATATTATAGGGTTATTGTTGACTGTATTGAAGAAGAGAGCTTCATATATGGGACATGATCAACACTCTCCTTCTTGGATTCTACACATTACAGCTTTCTCTAGGAATATTTTCCATGTTGTAGAAGTTTTAAGAGATGAAAGGGGCATGTGCTCGCATTGAAGGGATCCAAGCATGTGTTTCCATCATTACAGAAGTGTTTTGGAGAAGTTTATTTCTTGTCATTTTTGTGCATTGTAACTCAGATTTTTAGTCATGTGACTGAAAATAAAAAATTGTATTACTCTATTTCTATGCATTTTTCAAGCAAGATAGATATTTTAGACTTGTGCAAGCTATAAGAACACCTTTCTTTTAATAAAGTTCAATGATTTTTCCTTCTCAATGGTTGTATTTTTTGTGTGTAATTGATGATTGATGTGTATTTATGTGTTTTATGTTTAAATCCTCAAATATCAATCAATTAAAATGACTAAATATACTACTAATTGACATCAATTAATAATTAAATTGACTAAATATACTACCAGTTGACAGAAATTGGTTCAAATAAATGACTAAATATATGACCAGTGAAATTAGTGAATAAAAATGACTAAATATACTACCAATTGACAGAAATTGTTGAATAAATGACTAAATATATGACCAATGAAATCAGTGACAAAAATCAATGATTAAATGACTAAATATATGACTAGTGAATAAAAATGACTAAATATACTACCAATTGATAACAATTAATGATTACAATGACAAAATAAATGACTACCATGACTAAATAAATGACCAGTTAACAACAATCAATGATTAAATATACTACCAAATTAACAACTAAATATACTACCGAATTGATCAATCAAAACAACCAATAAATGACTAAAAATGGTTTATTCATAAATTTGGTCGCATTATAAATGACTATCAATAAACTACTAATGGTCGCGTGACCATGTTTAGTCATTTATAAGTAGTTTTTAGTAGTTTTTTCAGTCATATATTGTTGTTTCTATACTAGTGGAAGCTACATGTGTCAATCCTGAATTGGATATCTTTTGGGATTTGGGTGAAGCCTTTGGTGCAAACGTTTCTTCCTTAAATGATTACATGTTTATGTGACCAAGTTTTGTGTATGTTATCTTCATCACTTTTGAGGTGAACCTCGACACACTAGGAACCCCCTGAAACTTGTATTTCATAATAATTGGTAGCTTATCTTCCTTGGACTTCTTCTCCTTCCTTTCTTCTCTAGATACTTCTTCCCCAATTGAATCTTCACTTAAATCAGACATTTAGGATTTCTACAATGAGGAGAGAAAAGATCATATAAGTATCCTACTTAGTATTTGAAGTTTTAAGGGGAGGAAAAGAAAGATCTCATCATGTTATTACCATCTTAGTTTCTTCAGGAATTTTACTTTAAGGCAAGATTCATGTTTGATCATATCCGGTTTAGAAACTTTGCAGGAAACATATATTTTTGCATACTTTGAGTCATTGGTAGGAATCAAGTCTAGAAACAGACTTAGGACATTTGTTGAGAATGTCTGATCAGGTTTTAAAATCTTGATGGGACAATCAATCTTCATAGAATGGGGAGTGGGATTATGGAAGGATCAAGGATTTTGGCTTTTGGTGGTAAATATCCAATCGGGTATGAAAACTCTGCAGCAAACTGCTAACTCATAAGGGATCGAAACTAAAAAGGGACAATGGATTTTTATCAAGAGTGTTTAATCGAGTTTTGAAAACTTGTAGGGATCATCAATAAGTTGAGAATTAGAATTTGAAATGGATATTGGAACTTTATTCTAAATTTATGATCAGGTTTTGAAAACTCAAATGATTATCTGAGTAGTAGTAGTTCGATCGAGGATGAAAATCCCAAATAGATGCTCCTGTGTAGGGATTAGGTTTGAGAATGGATTACAATTTAGGGCCCTTTTTGCGATTGCATCCTTTTAGGGTTTTGAAACCCAAAAGGACACCCAAAGAAATTTCAAGATTGGAATTTGCAAATATTAAAAGGGGAACCTATCAAGAACTGGGATCTGAAAAGGATCCTGAGCATTCAATGATTTATTAATTTTAGGGCACATCAAGATCTGAAATCTTGAGTGCTCAAGGATAGGTATAAATCCAAGCCATAATTTGCAAATGTATTTTTTTCATGGACTAGGACTAACTTGGAAAAAGAAACTTGAGCCCTAAATGGGACCATGGGAATCAAAGGACGAAAACCCTAGAACATAGGGAACAGACCATAACAAAGGAAAAAATAGCAAACCAAAAGAAAAAGAACAACACAATAACAATATCAAAATCAAACAAACAAACAAGAAAGTGAATAAAGAAAAAGGAAACACATAAAATTACCTTGAACCACAATGAGGAATGAATTCAATCAATGAAATAATTGTGCAATGAGAAACTCTTCTAGCCTTTGGTCTTGATGAGCTCGAGTTTTCCTTGAAGATTAATTTGCAATAATCGATTCAAATGATGGCTCAAAACCCATAAAATCCTTTTACACACATACGAACGAATCTATCATTAATGTGGTAGATGAGTGAGGTTTCGAGGTCAAAGTGGACTTTCAGATCTAAGCAAGAAGATCCTATGTCCAATTAGGATTTTGAACTCTGATCGCCTCCAGGGAGGAAAATGACACAAAGGGAAAATAAATAGCGTCAAGAACTAAAAACAGATTTGGACCTTTTAAAGAAAAGTTTGAAATTTGTTTCAGGTTTCGAGACTCAACAACAAAGAAACCCAAGACTGGTATTCTGGAACGGATTCAAAGCCTTTTGATAAAATTCTAAAATCCGTCTAGAGTCTCGAAACTTGACAAGAAAGAAAACAAGGCGGGACTAGGATTTTGGAATGGATTTAGATCCTTTTGAAAAAAGTTTGAAATCTATACAGTCTCAAAACCTGACAAGAAAGAAAACAAGGTGGGACCAAGACCTTAGAATGGATTTAGACCTTTTTGACAATATTTTGAAATCCATCCAAGGTCCCCAAATCAGACAAAATCAAAGCAAAAAAATCCCAAGAAAATGAAAACTCCCAAGACCAAAACAACGAAAAGACAAACTAGGAAAAAAAGAAACAAAGGAAAGAAAAGACAACAAGAGAGGACTCATCTTAGCACCAAAAAATGGGGTGTGTATGCAAGGCATAACAAATGGCGACTTGCCTAGGAAAATGGTTTACACATTTTTAGGATATTTAGATATTCAGTCACCCTATTACCTCTAGTTTACACCCTTTTATCATGATATGATGTGTCCTTCATGAATGAGAGTGAGTTAAAACCTCAAAATGAGCCTGCTGAAACCTTGAAATCCATGTGTGTGTGCATCTGATTATTTTTTTCTTCCAGAAGTCTTGTTAGTTCCAAAATAAGAAAACCACTATGTAAGCTATGTAGAGTAGGTTATGTCATTATCATGCAAGGATATCATGGGCACTAGTCCACTGCTATTCAAGAATCTAGAGCCCTAATGGAGATACATTTGATTCTTTTTGAACATATATCTACTATCAGTGAGGCGTCCATAGACCCAATAGAGATACTCAAGTCACCCATCTTGATCAAGGCCATATTGTTATTTCATTTGCTTATTTTTCTTCTTGCTCATGTGTATAGATAATTATTCTATTCATTCTCAATTATTGGGAATTGAATCCTAGGGGATGGGTTTAGAACCACCATGGATATCATGATAATTATATAGCTTTGAATTTTTCACTTGAGGCAGGATACTACTATTTGAAAAATAGCTAAACCTTGAAGATTTTATGTCATGTTTTTAAAGATGGACTCATACGTTGTTCACAAGCCTTAAATGTCCTCATGTCTTGTAGATCCTTCACATCGATGTAAAAACATATATAAACCAAGGATTCTTGAACAAAAGACTAACCAAATATCCTAAAAATATGTGAATCAAAGTCTCAAACAAGGTACTCTCAAGAATAACCTACATGCACACTCATTTTCTAATATGCTACAACATCCCACAACTACAAAAAGAAGGGAAAGGACAATCCCACAAACAATCAAGAGCCAAAACAAAATCCACCTAACTACCAATATACAAGGGAAATCCAAGCCTTTAACAAAATAATTCTTAAGGAACTATCCATTGGCTGGAAATGGAAATGGATTCCCCAGTTAAAGTACTAAGCCTAAAGGCATTTTCCCCTAGGAATTTTTGCAATCTAATAAGGCCCCAACCAAAGTTTGTCAAACTTTTGATGGTCGCATTTCTTTTCTTTGGCTTTATCCCATAAGAGCACTATATTAGATATTTTGAATGCTTTGACCTTAGCACATTTGTCAAACCAACATTTGACAACTGCTTGATGTTTGGAGAATTGTTGAAGTGCAACATCTCTCTTTTCTTCCAAACCCAAGAGGCTCGTAAGCCTAACTTCTATCATTTTGTCATTAGTAAAGAATTATTTCACAAGCTTGAGGACTGGGATTTGCAAGTTCACTAGCAAAAATGAGGTGTTGACCATAGACCAGCTGGTAAGGTGAAGTCCCTAAGGCTGCATTAATTCTATTTTTTTCCACCCATAGGGTGAACTTCAGTTGGGTATGTTAATCCCTAGGATTTTCTTCGAACAATTTCTTGATAACGTCTAAAATATTTTTATTGGTCGATTATGCTACCCCACTACCTTGTGGATAGTAATTAGATGAACACTTGGCAATTATCTTATGCTCAAATGACCATTGAATAAACTATGTAGAAGAAAATGCAAGGCCATTATCACATACCAAATAAAAAGGTACCCCAAGCTTGGTTATGATATTATCTTGGAGGAACTTAATGATGACGTAAGTGATGTTGTTCTTGTATGCTTAGGCTTTCGTCCATTGCATGTAGTAATTTTTCACCATCATAATGAATTTGTGATGTGTATAGGAATTTGGGTTAATCACTCCTACGAAATCTAAAGACAATTGGGAAAATGACCTTACCTCATATACTGGTTGCAAGGGCATAGCAATATTTTATAGCCTTGAGGTATTTATTTGACAAGTGTGATAGCCTTGTACGTCTTGGTGTGCATCACAAAAAATGTGTAGCCAATAATGGCCTGATTTAACTATTTTATGTGCCATAGATTCTATAAAGCCATGTCTTATACCGTTCTTTCCGTGAAATTCATTCAAAACCTATTTGGCTTGTTGCTAATCCAAAAACCTAAAGTAGATCTCTTCAAAGTTCTTTTGGAATAAATCCCCATTCTTGATCATGTAATTGGCACTTTTCAATTGTAATGCTCTTCTCTGGGTGGAATTTAACCCTTCAAGGCATTTATTATTTAGCAACAAGAAGATCAAATATGTATACCAAGGGTCCTTAATGAAGGATTGCATTGTGTATTGTTGACAACTGATATGGGAGTCCACTTCAGACATATCCCATGATAGCCCTTTCCCCCAAACTAATTTCATAGGTTGAATCTCTAGATCAAATTCCTATAATATGGCCATCCATTTCCCTTGTCTCTCTTCAAGTTCACTCTACATTAGCAACTACTTAACAATAGGATCCAGGCTGACTACGATAGTTCTGCTACATAAAATATAATGTTGGAACCTTTTTACAGTTCTTGCCAAGGAAAATTTTTGTTTATCTAAAGGAGGATATCAGACTTCTACATTCTTGAATGGAGAACTCATGAAATTGATTGGTCGCTCATCCCCTACTTCTTTTCTCTATGTCAGTATTATTCCACGGGAATGTTCTAAAGCAAAGGAGTAAATGAAGAATGGTAGTTGGTAATCTAGACATGTTAACACTAGTGCTTTAGATATGGATTGCTTGATCTAGGAAAAGGTTTCCTTGGCTTCGTTCTCCATTCTATTTTGGCATCTTTATTCATCATTTTGTTGAGAGGCTTAACAATCTCCACAAATCTAGTTATGAATTTTTTAACAAAATTGATTTTATCAAAGAATGACCTCATTTCCTTTTTGATCCATGGCATAGACAACTGTAAAATATATTTAACCCTTTCAAGATCAATATAGATTCCCTTCTCAAAGATCGCATGTCCTAATAGTTTTCCCTCAGATACTCCAAAAACACATTTCTTAGGATTTAATGACACACCATATTTCTTGCATCTCTTGAAAACTTTCCTTAAATCAGCAGGGTGATCACTCTTGTTCTTTGAGAAAACCATGAGATCATCCATGTATATGATAATAAATTTCCCAATTAGCTCTTTAAACGCTATGTCCATTACACGTTGAAATGTGGCTCTGATGTTGATTAATCCGAATGGCATCCTCCTATAGGAAAATGTTCCCCATTTAGTTGTGAAAGTTGTTTTCATTTGGTCTGCATACTTTACCAACACCTAATTGTACCCTTAATACCCGTCTAGGAAAGACATCATCTATGAGTATTCATGATCTATAATACTTCGTAGTGTGATGGGAGTGGATAATTATCTTTCTCAAGGGGTTTGTTCATGTTCCTAAAGTCAACACACAACTTAATTTCATAAAAAAAAATCTCATAGGGACTAGGTTAGCCACCCAAGTTAAATGCCTAACTGGGAAAATTATTTTAGCCAATAGCAGCTTTTATATTTCTTTAAATATTAGTGGTTCTATTAAGGCATTGGAAAGCCTTTGTTTCTAGCAAAATTATTTGGCTTAGGGTTTGAGTGAGATAGTATACATTATGACAAAGGTGTCAAAAGTCTTGAGTTCCTCATATCCCCATGCAATAATATCAATGTACTCTTTCAGTGTCTTAATAATATTTTCCCTTTCATTTTTAGACAAGTTTTTCATATAAAGATATTCTAATTTGGATTTATTTCTACTAAATTGAAGGTTTCATATTTACCCCTATTTTATCTTTAGCTTATAGATTCTTTATCTCCTAAGAGGTTTGAAAGAATACTTAGATCCACCCCAAACAAAGGACATTTTTTTGAACTAGGATTTCTCACCAGATCAAGGAGTAACGGAGGAAAGGAAATAGTGTCACCAAAACCCCCACCAATATTGATACCCTTAAATCCACCAAACTCACCTCCCCAAATGGATTTCTTCACAACAAATAACTCACCCATGAAGTGCTAAAGAACTCAAAAAGATTATGTCCAAAGTATATTCATGGAGAATCTTGAAGTGCATAGGAACACATGCACGCCTTTAAGGACATAGCAGTAAGAGCCCAAATAGAACATCAAGACATAGTGTGTAGGTTGTTTCCCTATTCACTTAGATACATGGTCGATAGTTGGTAAGTGAGTTTACCAATCCAATCTATCAGTTGCTAGAAATATTTAGAAGATGCATTTATTAATAAATTTAGAGTCTATGTGGACCCAACCATCCTATATCATCAATTTTCTACTTGTTCAAAAGTGCCAAATGAACCCCTACCCTTATTCAATACAACATTCCAAAGAATGCACAAGAGGTTACAATATCCTTATGTTGTGGTAGAATACATAGCTATACAACCATACCTAAGAGCCTTAGATCCATTGAAAAACCTGTTCCTGAAAAGGACATGCATTGATCAAGAAACTGAGACATCCACTAAATTCTATCACCTGGATATTCATCTGCAACATCAAATAACCCCTGCACCAAGAGGGATAGGAGGATCTTTACCTTCACTAGGATACCTAGGAATACCAAACCAAATGTCTGCACTAAACCAAAGCATTACCAATAACACCCAATTGATGAAAACTATTCCTAGGATGTCTAATTTGATATACATGCATCAACCTATCAATCAAACTCCCCAACACAAATGTTTCCTTGATCCAGTCATGGACATGAATACCCTCAAATGTTTGCCTCAGCATCACCCAATGAGAACTCATATTTTAAACAGTAAGAGGGACATAATCCTCAAGAAAATATGTCATAAACCTCGCATATGAACCAAATGAGATCAAATGATAATGTTGAGCAAACCTCTCACCTTTCATCTGAAATTGAGGCCCTCAAGAAAACTCTTTCCCAGGTAATGAATTAATTAACTCAATTAAGAATCAATCCCTAAACTAAAATCAGAATAATTACTAAAATCAAATAAATTATCAATACCAAAACATGGGATATAACCAAAGGCCTTACAATGAACAATGGGATACAAAGCCCAATAATGGCAGGGTCACAAATTCCAACACCAACCAAGCAAAAGAAAATAAAGCTTCCTATTATATCGCTCATATAGTAAACCTGACAGACCTGAACTTGATGACCAATTGGTGTAGATTGCATGACACCTTTACCCATTCCATGGTTAATTACCCACATATAGAAAAAAATGGCTAAAATAGAACAAGCTAGCGCACAACTTTCCCAATCAAATTCAAATGAAAACACTAGTCACATGAACACATTGTTATGATGTTATACACTTTTGTGTTCCCTTTTGAGGAAGATAATAAACCTGAAACAAAAAATCATAATACCCAAGCTTTTCAAACTGCTAAGGGGAATTATTTCATGAGGAACCAGGACAGGGGTTCATTCACCACTTCCACTCCCCCCAACAATGGACTAACTCCACTAGACCCTCGGGCTAGCAATAATCCCCAAATCTTATTTCGAGTGCTACAATATTGTAAATTATCTTTTCCAATTGATTCCATTTGAAGGTTGAACAAGAGGTTTGAAGTTGAAATTTCTAAGAAAAATTTGAGGCCTAAGGTGAAAAGGTCATTTTAAGGACCTTCGAACAAGGTATGGCCTTTCCATAAAATAAAAAATGGAAACACCTTCATTCAAGGGTATACAACTTCAAAAGAAGGTACCTTATTCAAAGAAATACCTTTGAACAAAGGTGTTTTCAACTTTTTTACCTCATTTAAATTGAAAAAATTAATGTCCTAAGTTTGGAACTCACTATTATGGGTTTACCCATTCATAAATTAATTCAATATCAACTCATAGATAATATTTAAATGAAATTACTCAAATGGATAGGACGGTTTCATCCTTGAAACTATTTTGCCAAAAGATTTTCATCCATGGGTTGAAAACGAAGAAATTGTATTCATTCTCTAGAAAGTAGATATTTTTTTTTTATTATTGGTAAAGTAGGTTTTACGCAAAGCCAAAACCCATTACAAAGGAAAAGAGTTGCTTAAAGATAAAGACAAGAAATTAGAAGTAGCAAAAAAGAAAAAAATCCATACGACAACAAGAAGCAACCTATTTCAGGTTCTTCAAAATCTTGTCTACCTCTAACTCCTTAGGAATGATTTGCTCATGAATTTCAACAATGTCATCTAGGGAATTTTTCAAATCCCCAGAAGGCTTATTTACATGATTGTGAGTCCTAATAATAGGTCCAAAAACAACAACAGTCACCTTTTTACCCTTATTGACACCTTCACCACCAGTAGCCACTTCCTTAACCTTGTTACTCCCCTCATCATTCCCATTATCCATCTTATCACCGAGCAAGGTAAGGCCCAAAACACTATTGATCTTAACCAGCTAATCAATATTTTCATATACTTTAACGGTTCTTTCCTCCAAGACCCAGATCCTCTTTTCATGCTCGTCTTTAAGATTAATGACATCATTCATAACCATATTGAGAATCTCCATCATCTCATTCTCCTAATTAGTAGCCCCCTTCTCACTAGATTTCATCTCTTTAATGTTTTGCAGGGCACAAATATTTATGCTCGATTGGTTGAGTTCAATAAAAAACTATTTAAAAGTTTAAAATAATTGGCAGCACCAACCCTCGCCAAGCCCAAAACATCATGAATTTCCTCTTTGTTGTAATTAAAGATGTTCAAATCTTTAGAAAAATCAAGCACGGGGATTTCCTGATTATCAACCTATTCCTCCATGGAGTCTTTGCATCTAAGAGTCTATAGCTCCTTCCCCTGCATATACATCAAATTAGTAAGGATGAACCCTTCCTCAACACCCTCAACCAACTGGTTCACATCATCAAGCTTCCCAACACCAAATATTTTGGGAGCCACCTTATTTTTCTTGGAAACAAAGACCTTATCCTTGCTATTGAATTTCACCAAGCTCTTTCTCTTCTCAGCAAATGAAATCACATCCTCACCACCCTCACAAACCACTTTAAAAATATTTTTCTTAACCTCAAATCCCTTACCACACTCTTTCATGAAGCTTTTTAAATTTCCAGAAGACCCAAGTAATGGCAAACTCAATCTCTTCATAGTAGGCAACGGGACTTCCTCGCCATCCTCACAAGCTTTAGTATAAGACAACTCCACATCTGCATGGCCCTTACCACTCTCTTTCATAAGACTTTTTATTTTCATAGGAGTCCTAGGATCCTCCTCACCACCTATGCAGGTCAACTTAGCCACCTTTCTCTTCTTATTAACAAGGGGAGGGGCATACTCCTCTTCTTCACTGCCAGTCTGAGAATCCTCTAGCAAGAAAGGTTGAGGATTATTCTTTTGGGTCTTCTTAGCTTTCCAAAGCTCTGTTTGGGGGTCCAAAAATACCTCCATCAAGGGCTCGACATTATCCTCATCACCCGAGCTAGTATCATACCTAGACTCCACATCCTTACCATGATCGATCTTCGAGATCCTCTTAGGTTTCAAAGGAATAGAAAAAAACTTTGCATATACCATGATAAGCATAATCAAACCTTCATGAAGAATAGGGGCCTAAGGGTTTTTTTTAACCTCTTTAATACTATTTTCTAAGGAAGCCAGTAAATATAATGGAAAAGAGATCTTTTTCTTATGCCTAAAATGGTTAAGAAGCATAAAATGATACCCAAATAGAGAGGTAAACTGCCCATCAAGAGTGAAATGCCTCATGATTGCTTCAATTGTCTTAGCCCGATAGCTTTGATAGAATTCATGGCATAACCACTACAAGATGTTCTCACCAAATCAACCCTCTCATTGTCTTTAAATAAGACATTAAGAGCAACATCAAAAGTTTTCTTGTCCTTATAAAACTTTCCACCCTTGGTGGAAAAACTAGAAATCATACCAGTGCACTCTTTAGAAATATCAATCTCGACACCATTTGTTGGCCTCTTACAATGATTTAACAAATAAGCCCTTACAGTTGTGATTCAAAGATTGAACATCTAACCTGAATAGCTATTCCAATAATTGTGAAGGTGCATTTAATTTGTCAACCCAAGAATGTAAACTTGAAATGGGTCAGCATATTATGTGCACTAGGAATCCAAAGTAGCCATATTCATCCTACAACTAAGAAAGACAATGTTGAAAGTAAATTGCTTGGAAGGAAATAACATAAGTGCTAAGCATCAACCAATAATTATAATAAGCTGAAATGCATGATAGAAATGAAAATCTGAGTGAACAAATAGGAAACACTATGTCTGCTTTGGCTGCAAGAACAGTCGCAGAATGGAATTCTAGTGGCTGCAAGAATAGACAGTGCCTGATTCTTAACTAATTACTGAACAGAAAATAACTAACTAACTAAGTGACAAAATACTCACCAAGTGGGCCCCCTTGGATGAGTATCCCCTAAAACAAATGTAAACTCAAATGCACAAACTTATAACTTCATTTTATTGATTGGAAAACATGAGTACAATCAATCAACATGACTGTATTACTAAAAAACTAAGAGTGTGAGTACATCATCGGATTAAGCAACCCCTTGAGAAGGAGAATTTGAGCCTTATTTATAAGAAAATAAACTACTAACTGATCACCTCGCAAGGTGGTCAACTCCATCAGAATAGGAGAACACCACATAAGGGAAAGCATAAAAAATGGAGAGGTGATTACGCATGCGCGAAATCTGGTCAAGCATGTTTTCCTGAATGCAAACTCAGCATAGCAGTAACACCTATATTCACTCAACAGGAAATTAAGACCATTACAAGGAGGTTACAACTTCGATTTGAATGAGGAATCTTTTGTCGTCAAGATTCTTTCTTCATTGAATGACCACCTTGTTGACTGGTATGGCGGATGACCAACTGGTGGAATCTTCCTTAATTGCAGGCCTCTAATTATATATGCATGACAATATTAGTGTGCACAACAACTGCATATCTATAACTATCTTAAAGTGAAATTCATTAATCCACATGTAAAATTAACATAGATAGTTCATATAACATGTCAAATGTCATTTAAAGGTTATGAAAATAAACTCATGTCCAATGTCTATGGTTTTAAGGAAATATCATAAGAAGGTCAACATCCAAGTATCAAATTCTATGATAGCTGCAACAAATGGATAACAAAATCTATCAAAATTAAACCATAAACTAGACTCATCACTCCCCCCAACCTAAGGTTTTGTTGGTCCTCCAATAGAGGAAGAGTTGTTCTTTTCCTTGGTCAATGCCCTAAAATTTGCAACTGCCAGCTGTCCTACATCAGTTTCTTTTTTGTGTGAATTAGGGTCCCAATAGATCCCTTGTTGTCTGTGCAACTTGCTCCATCTTTATTTCTCTACAACTATATTATACTGGTAATACCTGAAAATCGACACAAGCCACAATAGGATAAGTGGTTGAAAAGTTAGTGGAAGCCAAAATTGTCCCTTTGTCCTTCCAATCTGTATATATCTATCAACTCTCTTAAGTGTTTAGAGCAACAATTTCTTCATTCTTATCTTCAATCTCTTCATCTCTCTTTTGAATTTCCCTCTTTAGCCTACGTTTCTTTGTTTTCCATTCTTCTTCCCTCCTTTGCACTTCTTTCCATAATTTCATGGCTACCATGTGCATTGAAGAATCAGAGGACCTATGTATTCCTACCAAAATAATTCCTGGTACTTTTGCTTTCTCTTCATAGAGTACCAGTTGTAGGGCTTCTATTTGTTCAGCCAATTCCGACCGCAGGGGTGCTGACTATTCTCCCAGTTCTAGTTGTAGAGCCTCTAGTTCTTGTTTTTTCTCTTGTTACGGGAACTCTTACTTTTGCTCTTGTTGTAGGAGCTCTTGATTTTCCTCATACACTTGGCTTTCCATTTGTTCTACAATTTCAGCAAGATCTGCCAGTGTTATGCTTGTTCCTTCCTTAAATATGCCCTTTTTCTCGACATTCACCTGCCCTATTGAAGCTTTTGTATCCTCTCGTGATGTTTCTCTAGGTTTAGGGCTTCCCTCGGGAGATACACTAAAGGCTGGCCCAGACGGTCTTGATTTTCTAGGAGGGATTTCAAGTTTTTCTTTTGCTGCAGGAAGAACAGTGTCAGCTTTCTATTTCTTAGAGCTTGGCACTTCTTTTTCTGTCATTTTCTTTTTAGCCTTCCCCTTTCATATTTATACCTTCTTCGTATGTGCCCTAGTTCTCACTAGGATGCTAAGAGGAACGTCATCATCAGAATTTGGAGAGGAATTTTTGTTGCCTAAATGTTCAGTCTCAGAAGAACTAATCTCTATGGTTTGCTTGGTTGCAGGAGGGTTTACACTAGGGCTCGTGCCATAAGTTGAGGCTCTGGGAGCAGCTCGAACATTGCTCACTATCCTACTAACCCTACAAGGTTGAGGCAAAACCCTAGGTCGCAAATGCTCTGGTCTAATTTGATCAATATTCAAGAATTATTCCCAAGTCATATCAGACACATCATGTAGAGGCTTCTCAAATAATAATTTGATCAGACAATGGTGGGAAACGGAATTGTCCCTACCTTTCTAGGTCTCAGCTGCCATGATTGAAAGAAGGTGGTATAGCATGTTTGGAAAATTCATTCTTCTCTCGTGCCTCATGTGGTTCAGAATTTTGAAATGCATAAAATGTAGATTCGATAGATGACCTTCACATGTAATGTACTTCACAACAAAAACTACTACTTGCTTCCCTGGCTTGGGCAGGGAAATTTTCTTCACACCTTGCTTGTCCACACTCAATGGAGGGTCGCCAGGTTCTGTAAATTCAGCTCTAGCTGACCTAGCATCTCTAGTAGCATGGTAATGTTCACCATCGGTAGGCAACCCTATAACTTCTGTAATCCTCACTTCAGTGGCTATGACCTCCAACCCTTTTAACATGGTCTTTCCTTCAGACAATGTCTAGGAAAATTCCAACGCAACGTCTTCATTGAAACCATTTAGCTTCAAGAAATAATCTAACCATCCACAATTTCTAAACTCGACCAGGCAAGGTGTATCCTGTAGTAACACATCATGAACCGTGGGTTCATTTTGAATTAACCCATCTCCCATTGTTCAATTGTCTGCAATCAAACAATCACTCTGCAAATCTTTCCTTCTTGCAATCTTTGTCTAAAATCCAAACTTCTCCTTCCTACAATGTTACTAAATTTCTAACTCTAGTGTCATCTGAATTTTACCTTTTTGGCTTAAGGTTACGACAGGAGCAATAAAGGCAGTAAAGGAGTAATAAATGAAGGCTATGATTAAGAAGAATGGTGGCGATTGATGTTGTTTCACAGATGTAAGTTGTCATCTCACTCAAGAATTCAAATCGGCTCAATAACTTAAACTTTGCTTATGTGAACCAATACAAACAGACACGCGAGCATGGTATTCACACTTCCCCCCCCCAACCTAAATTTGCACATGTCCTCACATGTGAGCTGGAATGACGATTTGATAGGGTAGGGAATAATTACATGCTATGGCGAATATCCATATTAATTTACAAAAATTAAATGAATGTACTAAAAGATAATTAAGATATAAAAAATTGATGTGCACATACCTTAGTTAGCCAGAAGGAGGGACACTAGGTCTACTTCCTTCAGTTGTAGGAAGTTCGGTGTTGCATGCTGAGTGAATTGCTACAATAATTCCTCCTTGAAAGTTGGCTTGTGATACAACCTTAGGTGATGATTGTTGACAAACAACTTAAATCTGACAGGGTCAATGGTAGTGAGCTTAATAGCTCCATTGGAAAAGACTTCAACAACCTCATATAGTCCTAGCCACCTTGTCTACAATTTTCTTGCATTGTCTTGATACCTTGAGTCATAGAGCAGTGCCCAGTCATCTGGCTAGAATTTCTTATCCTTGATGAATTTTCATGCCACCTTATTCTCTGATTTTGCACTACCTTTGTGTGATGCAAAGCTGCCTTATTCATCTCATCCAAAGCATTCAGCTGCATGATTTTGTCCCTTTGTACCTCAAAGATATCCATCCCCAAGTCTACTACAGTCCTAAGATTCTTATGCTCAAATTCAATGGGCATCATAATTATCTTTCCATACAACAACTCAAATGGAGTGAATCATGTAGTTTTTTTCCAAGTAGTTTTGTAGGCCAAAATAACTTTCGGTAGCCTGCTTTCCCAATCCTTTCTATGGATAGCCACTATTTTGGTCAGAATGGCTTCAATTTCTTTGTTGGTCACTTCAACTTGGCCATTGGCCTGAGGGTGATAAGGAGTAGACTTCTTGTGCCTAATCTTGTACTCATTGACCAGTGTTGTAATAAGGGTTGAAGTGAATGGATCCCCTTGATCAATCATTATCTCACTTGGAACCCCATACCGTGTGAAAATTTCCTTATAAAAAAATTATGCAACCTTATTATCTGTTGCATGCTTCATGTCCTTAACTTCTACCCACTTGGTTACATAATCAGTGCATACCAAGATATAGGATTTATCATTTGATGGAGGATCAATGGGTCCTGCAAAATCCAATCCACACTTATCAAATGGAGTGATTACTACCTGAGGGTAAAGTGGCATCTCATCAGATTTGGTTGGTTGGCCCATCCTCTGGCATCTGTCACACTTCCTTGTATATCTCCCTGCATCCTTGTGGAGTGTGGGCCAATAATATCCTATGTTCAAGATCTTCATTGTTGTCCTCTTGGCTACAAAATGCCCTCCACAGGGTTCATTGTGACATGCATGCAAAATATCATATGTCTCATCTTCCCTCACACATCTCCTCATGACATGGTCTGGTCCAATGTAGAATAAACATCCAACAATCCATGAGAAAGGAAACAATTTTTCAATGAGCACCCTCTTCTCTTTTGGAGAGAAGTGAGGAGGAACTCTCCCTTTTGACCAAATAATTAGCTATGTCAGCATACTAGGGTGTATGCACACTAATGGAAAATAGATGCTCATCAGGGAAAGAGTCGTCTACAACTTAATTGTCCTCTTATGTAGGTAGCCTCGAAAGAAAATCTGCAACAACATTGGCCTTCCCTGGCTTATCCACAATGGTTATGTCAAACTCCTGCATCAACAATAACCATCTTTCCATCCTACCTAAGATTGGGGGTTTATTCATGAGGTATCTAATGGTTGCATGATCAGTGTGGAAAAATATCTAGTAGGCTGTTATGCAGTGCCTAAATTTGTTTAGGGCATAGATCACTACTAATATTTATTTTTTTGTCACTGTATAGTTGAATTCAGCTCCCTACAGATTTTTGCTGACAAAATAAATAACATTTTCAATAGCTCCTTATTTTTGTCCTAAGATTGCTCCTATAGCATAGTTTGATGCATCTATATGAATGTGAAAAGGAAGCTCCCAATTAGGACTATTGAGTATATGAGCATGATTCAAATTTGCTTTCAAGTCAGAAAATGTCTTGTCACAGCCTTCTAACCATTGGAATTCAGCATCTTTAGTTAGGAGATTATACAATGGTGCTTCCATTTTGTTGAAGTCTTTGATGAATCTCCTATAATAACTTACATGTCCTAAAAAAATCCTAACATACTTTTGTTTTGCAGGGATAGGAAAATTGGTGAACACCTCAATCTTTGCAGGATGTACTTGAATTCCTTTATGAGAGATGTAGTGCCAAGAACTACACCTTCGTGCATCATCATGAAGCACTTTTCGCTATTTAAAGATAGATTGTGGTCTTCACATATCTTTAGGACTCTCCTAATATTTTCCAATGCTTCATTGAAATCAGCACCATAAGTAGTGAATTCATCCATATAGGTTTTCATGCAATCAAGAGATATATCTTAAAATATGCTAATGATTGCCCTCTGAAAAGTTGCAGGTGCATTGCATAAGCCAAATGGAAGTACTGAGTAGGCATAGGTCCCCCATGGACAGGTAAATTTGGTCTTCTTCTGGTCCTTTGGTGCAATTTGGATCTGGTTATAGCTATTGAATCCATCTAGGAAAGAAAAGTATTGCTTTTCTGCAAGTGAGTCCAAAACTTGATCTATGAAAGGTAAGGGAAAATGGTCCTTTTTGGTGGCAGCATTAAGTTCCCTATAATCAACACAAACTCATCACTTCCCTCCTTTTTTGGCCACAATCACCAATGGGGACACCCAGTAGCTATCTGAGATGGGGTAGATGAATCCTACATCTAGAAATTTTTGTAGTTCCTCTTTTACAACTTCTCTTAATGCAAGGTTAATTCTTCTTTGAGGTTGCCTCGTTGGTGTACAATAGTTTCTTATGTATATCCTATGAGTGCAAAGCTTAGTGTCCAATCCCTTCATATCATGATAATCTCACACAAATGCACACTAGTGAGCCCTCAGTAATTTTTCCAATGACAATTATTGTTCTTCACTCAATTTGTTGTTAATATTTAGATATTTTCCTTCTGACACCTGCACTTGTGTAGTTGTTTTGCTAATGTTTGCTACCTTGAATTTATGTGGCAGCAATGTATGAGACATACCTGTTGCTACAGGAAATTTGGCTATAGGAAGAGCGAGTAGGAGTGTCTTCACTGGATCAGCTAAATCAGATGCATGAGAGGATGACACTTCCTCTACCTCATAATGGTTATGAATTATGTTAAACAATAATTCATCTTCATCTTGAATCTGCATGAAAGAAATTATGCTTAACATCATAAGTTGTACCAGGGAACAAACTTCCTCAACCTCTTCACCAACATGTGGCCATACCGGGTCATTCTTATCATGGGATGGCTGAGCGGGAGGGTAGAGAACAAGCTTTTTGGTGCTCTTTCCATCAGAAATGGTCATGTCTCCTATGAGGCATCCAATATAGGTGTTTTTTGTTGCTAACCATGGCCTTCCAAGAATAATGGGGTACCCTCCTAGTGTGGCCTTAGCAGAAATAATCATAAAATTTGTTGTGTACTCCCAAGAGTCTAGAGTTACCACAAGATCCTCTACTATCCTATCAGGCTTAACAATAGAACTATCAGCAAGTTGCAAGACAGTAGGAGTAGGTTTCATGCTTGCAAATTTTAGTTGTTGTAGGATGTCACTCATTACATTTATCACTGCTCCCAAATCTATCATAGCATTCTTTATTTGGATCTCATTTATAACAACTCCTACCATAGGACTCTCTAGGTCATTATACTTGGGAACGGTCACTTTCCCAAGAATGATGTCAACCAACTGTCCCACCACATGAACCGTAGTGGGGTCTTTCTTCTTCCTACCTGGATTCTTAAGGCATGCTTCCTTGATTGCTTTTTCATAAATGGGAACATCTTTTATGGCCTAAAATAGAGGTATTTGGACACATATATGCTTTAACTGATCTAAAATGTCAAAATTTGTGTCCTCCTTCTCTTCCTTTTGTTTCACAGTTTCCAACCTCTAGGGAAATGGTGGTTCTGGGTCAGTCTACTTGACTGGGACTAGTTCAATATTTTTAGGTACACTTGGCTAAATTTTGACATTTAGAGGCTCCTCTTCTCCCACAAAAAGCTCAATGATAATGGGTGTGGAAGGAGCTGTAAAATTAGTTACTGAATGCAAGTGAATGTTACTTACACTCACAGCATATGCAGGGAATTGATTTGGATTAGCAGAGTATACCGACTGCTATTGTGGTTTATTATTTGGGTTAGGTATAGGTTGAGCTGGTAGCTAAGTAGGTTTAGGTGCATTTGAACTCAAACTAGCAGGAGGGGGAATTATAGCAAGTTGTTGATGCTGAGAAGGTGGTTGCATGTAATTGGTTGTCTAGTCTGGCCATTGTTGTCATCCCCTCCATTGAGATGTTTGCTGCCAATTTCCTAGAGTTGGCCACCAATTTCCCTGAAACTATTGCCAATTCCCCTGAGGTTGCTGCCACTAGGGTGGAGATTTTTGGTGGTTGGTCTAGGAATTTTAAGGGTTATTCCAAGGATGTGGTGGATATCCTCCATAATTGGATGGATATGGGGGTTTCCATTGGTTACCAGATGAATAAGAATTGAAATATGGCCCAACAAAAGATAGCGGATCTGGTGGCATGCCTTGTCTTGGAGCCCATGGCCTCCTTTTTGCAACATAGTAGACTTGATCTTCTTCACCCTGGATTGGCTTGAACTTGGGTGTCATCTTCTTTTTGTCAATATTAGCTATCATCTTGTATCTGCAGTCCTTCTTTTGTCTACAATGAGGGCAATATTCTGCCAACATTGCCTTTGTATCCTCTTGTTTCTTCTTGGCCTAAAGTGTATCCAGCTGAGTAGCCAAATTGATTATGATGTCTTGCTTGAATTCTATCAGTAAGTGAGTAATCTCCATCCTTGAAACTCCACTGGTAGATGACTTAACCATGGAGGATTGGTAAGCTCTCCCTTTCTTTGAAGCTACCCTAGAATAGTTATGACATATATTCTTGATGTACTCCCAACGAACTTGGGTGATATCTCCTCCTCCCATCAGGTCCAAGGCATCTGTGCAGCTATCATTAATTCATCTTAAGAAAAGCAACTTATGTGACTCTTCATTGAGTGTATGATGTGGAGATTCTTGTAGGAAAAATAGAAACCTTGAAATATAATCTTCCAGTCTCTCATCTTCCTTTTGCTGCATCCTAAAAATGTCACCTCCTCTCATGTCACTACCCCTGCAATACTCCTTGTATTTCTCAAGGAACTTTGTCTTCATGTCCTCCCAAGTCTCCACAGTATCTCTTCTCAAGCTCATGAACCATCTTAATGCAGCTTCTTTCAAGGTGGAAGGGAATAGCTTAAGCCTATGGCCATTAGTGGTATAGTCATAAATCCTACAGAGTGTATCAAACTCGAATAAGAATGTATCAGGATCTTCTATGACAAGTCCATAGAACTTAGGAAGGACTGAAGCAGGGAGATTTTTGAGGTTGTCTACTTCATTCTGATGAGCAATGGGGAAAGGAAAAGTTGGTTGGTTAGGTTTGTTTCGATTTGTATCACCCATGCCTACCTGATGAAGTTCCAAAGCATGGGGGTTCTCAATCAGATTCTAATCTTCAAAGGAAACTTCAGAACTAGTCAGATCCATAAATGTATCAAAAAAGGGGTGTGGCTCTTCTTCTTCTTCGTCTCTTGGTAGGTTTTGATACTCAATTATTTGGAATAGATCAAGATTGTTAGGAAGGAATCTCCCACAAGCATCTCGCTTCCTTTCTCTATGCATACAATATCAACACACTATCAGCTAGCTCTCACATAGAATTGGAAAAAGAATAGGGGGGTCATTACTTTCATAAATGAGGGCTATACTAAGAACAACTTTTAAGAAATACTTCAACAAGAAAAACTATCAATGACTCCAAAGAATTCCCTAGTTTGACACCATCCTCGGCAATGACGCCAAAAATGTTGGCCTCCTACAATGATTTAACAACTAAGCCCTTACAGCTATGATTCAGAGATTGGACATCTAACCTAAATAGCTATTTCAATTATCATGAAGGTGCATTTAACTTGTCAACCTAGGGATGTAAACTTGAAATTGAAAAGAAAATAGAGGTGCGGAATCGCTTTCCTAATGCTAATACAATAGAGGAGAAGTGTAAAAGACCAATTTTAAAGCTTCTTAAAACAACTGAGATGAACACATACCGAGTAAAAGAGATAATAGAAATAAGAAATCACAGATAACACCAGATTTATGTGGGAAAACCCTTTCGGGAAAAAACCCACCACACCAAGAGAAGACACTTTGTATTATAGTAAAATAAGCTACATAAAAAGATCACGGTCCTCACTCTCTGATAATTAGCTCACAGCAGAAGACTTGAGTATTCATGCACTCACTATTCTACAATACTCTTACAGAATACGATGAATACAATACATTATTTTTTCTTACTTGTCTCTATGTCTCTTCTTCACCGTCACCCTTCAATTGAATTATATCAAAAAATGTAATCGACTGTACAAGTCTTACATCACATTTACCATTCCAACCAATCACAAGTCTTAATGATGCATCATCCACCCAATCAAGCTATCTGATATTTTGATCGATCTTCTCTGCATCAGTCCGCTTAGGCATTAATTTCCTTTGCCTTAATCGGATCTTGTCACCAGCTGAAACACGTCTTGCATTAACTGCCTTCACCACTCCAGTCATCGACCAATCAGGTATTGATTTCTTTCCACGCGTCACCTTCCCATTCACTCATCGCTTTGACCATGAGTCAAAATTGCCACTCGAGCTTCGAGCTTCTCTTGTCGTGCCACCGCCAAGCTCAGTGAGACCTCCCGTAGTATGGCAATCCCACCACCCAACCGCAGGTCTCTCCTAACACTGTCGCGATATCGAGGTAGTGGGTTGTCTGCTAGCTCGCCGCTTAGCACCGCTGAGCTCATCATGACCTTCCACGGTATGGCAGTGCCACTGATCAACCGCAAGGATAAGCAAAGCCTCTAGCAGTAAGGTGGTAACCACCTAGGCCAACCATCGAGCTCCATCGTGCTACTGAGCCCCGACTGCAAGACCTCTGTGGAAAGGAGGTAACCATTAGTTTTGACCGCCATGGCTTATTGCACCACCGCGACATGGCCAAAAGGCCATCACGATAGGGTGGTAAGTGTTCTTCACAAACCGCCAGCCAATAACTGCAGCCACTGTGGTTCCACTGAGTGACACCCATGGTAAGGCGGTAACTGTCATCCTGACTGCCGCCTTCATTGCTTAGCTGCACCATCGTCGAACCATACCCGTGGTATGGTGATGAACCTTCAATTAAACTATCTCCTATCAATTGTGTTACCGCTAGCCTGAGACAAAGACCCCATAGTATATCAATAACACCGCCCAACCATGGACAGACCAATTGAGGTCCGCGGTAAAGCAATAAACCGCCAGACTGTGCCTCTATGAAAGACTCTCAGCGGGAGAGTGGTAAAGGCTAAGAAAGATGATGAATTCTACCAAGTCTTTTCAGAGGTCCAAGCCAGAAGTTGAGGCACCTATTCCCAATAAGCTCCCACTTGACGAAGACTTCCTGGCCTCCTCTAGACTTTGAAAAATTACTAACGATCATAGGCCCCAAGGCCCATCAAATTTGTGCACCATCTGAACTTGTCTGTGCTCACTGGCATCGTTAATGCATTTGCAACATTCTTTAAAGTGTCAACCTTTTCCAGACAGATCTTTCCATCTTCCACCATATCCCTCATGAAGTGATACTGCACATCAATGTGCTTTGTCCTGGCATAGAAAGTTGGGTTCTTTGCCAAAAAAATGGCACTTTAACTATCATGATAGATTGTAATCTGCCCTGCATTAAAACCAATATCAGAACACAAATGACTCAACCAAACTGCTTCTTTGTAGGCATGTGTTGCTGCCATGTATTTATCCTCTATAGTGGATAAAGCGACTACAACTTGTCACTTGCTCATCCAACTGACTGCACCACCATTTAGCATAAACGTGTATCCACTGGTGGATATTTTGTTGTCAACTTCCCCTGGCCAATCAGAATCAACATATCAACAAATTTTGAGTGTTCTCTGTGATGCAACTGAACTCCCATGGTAACACAGAGCATATTTCAAAATCCCCTTCAAATATCTGAACACTCTCTTCACAGCATCCCAATGTGGTATTCCTAGATTTTCCATAAATCGGCTGACAACTCCCACTGCTTAGGCAATGTCTGGTCTTGTACAGACCATTGCGTACATTAAATTTTCAACAACACTAGCATAAGGTACCCTGGTCATGCCCTCCATCTCAGTAGCAGATTTAGGACATTCTTCAATAAATAGTTTTGTTCCCTGCATAACTGGAACAACTAGCTGCTTGCAATCATCCATACCAAATCTCTCCAAAACTGTATTGAAATATTTACCCTAACTTACCCAAAGCTTTCTGCCCATTCTGTCCCTAGTTATCTCCATCCCCAGAATATACCTTGTTGTACCCAGATCTTTCATTTCGAACTTTGCAGACAACTGAGATTTAAGATCAAAAAACATAGACTTACTATTTCCTATGAATAACATATCATCCACGTACAGGGTAATAATAAGCACATGATCACTTTCTGATTTATAATAAACACAATGATCAAAATATGATCTCACAAATCCCATAGACAACACAAAAGTGTCAAATTTTTGGTACCACATTCTAGGAGACTGCTTCAAACTATACCGAGATTTCTTTAATTTACATACCAGACTTTGTTTACCTTTTTCAATGAAGTGCTTAGGCTGGGACATATAAATCTCTTCTTCCAGCTCTCCATGGAGAAACGTTGTCTTCACATCCATCTGCTCAATCTCTAAGTCATATGCTGCTACCAATGATAATAGAAATCTGATAGATGTCAGCTTTGCTACAGGGGAAAATATTTCTCCATAATCAATTCCCTCTATCTGTGAAAATCCCTTTGCAACCAACCTTGTCTTATACTTCTCTACACTGCCGGCTAGACCAGTCTTCTTCTTGAATAGCCATTTACAGCCAACAGGATTTCGCCCTTCAGGCAAAGGTACCAAATCCCAGGTTTCATTTTTCTTCAGTGATTCAATTTCTTCATTCATGGCTTCCAACCAAAAATTTCAATCAAACATGTTAATTGCTTCTTTTACAGTCCTAGGCTCATCAGTGCTAGTAATCAAAGCATAGGCACAATTCGAATCTAACATAGAGAAACCATACCTATCAGGTTGTCATTTTTCACGTGTAGACCTTCTTACTGGCTAAGGTTGTGGTTCTTCATCTTCAGAACTCTCAGAGCTTCTTAAACTCTCCTCAGTTTTAGGTACACCATGTAGTTCCTCTTTTTCTGGAGTTTGAGGAATTTGAACTACATCATTCTTCTTTTCTCTTTTATCTGTCTCTAGCTGTGGATCAACTACTGAAGGTTTCAGCTCATGAAAGATTACACTTCTATTGTACAGAACCTTCTCAGTATCAGGATTCCAAAGCTTGTATCCCTTCACACCAATGCCATAGCTAATGAAGATACATTTAACAACCTTGTTCTCCAACTTTGATCTTTTCTCATTGGGCACATATACATATGCCTCAAATCCAAAGACATGAATATGTCTAAGAGAGGGCTTCTTTCCAGACCATGCTTCCAAAGGTGTCTTCTCAACAAGAGCAGAGCAAGGAAAACAATTTACCAGGTAACATGTTGTAGCCATGGCCTCAGCCAGGAACTTCTGCTCTAGACCAGCACTACTCAACATACTCCTTGCCCTCTCCATTAACGTTTTGTTCAACCTTTCAGCAACTCCATTCTGTTGTGGAGTATAAGGTGTAGTTTTTTGTCTTTCAATCCCATGGTCTATGCAGTACCTTTCGAATTCTACAGAACAAAACTCATTGCCATTATCCATCCTCAAGAATTTAATTTTCTTTCCAGTCTGATTCTCTACCAAAGTTTTAAATTCTTTAAACCGACTGAACACTTTTGATTTACTCTTAAGAAAGTAAATAAATTCCCTTCTCGAATAGACATCAATAAAAGAAACATAATATCTATACTTCGATAATGAAGGAACATTAATTAGACCAAACACATCAGAATGAACATAATCCAGTACACCAGAAGATTTATGAGGACTCGAATAAAATGAAACACTGTGTTGCTTTCCATAAATACAGTGTTCACAAAAATTGAATTCACAAAGTTACAATCATCAAGCCCTTTAACAAGATTTTTATTTTTCAAGGTTTTTAAACCTTTCTCACCTATGTGACCGAGTCTATGATGCCACAACTTGGTCTTGTCTGCTGGGAGTTTCACCTCCAAAGCATTTGTAGCTAGAGAAGCCTTTTCATCTTCCTCTTTAGGAACAGCTTTGTTTGACTTTACAGAGGTGTTTTTGCATTGAACAAGACGTGCATCCAACTTGTACAGAGTGCTAGTACGTACACCCTTAGCTAGCACCATTGCACCTCTAGCCATCTTACATCCTTTACTTTAGAAAGAAACTTTCACATCAGCATCATTCAGCTTACTGATAGAAAGTAAGTTACGAGCCAAACCTGGTATGTGCAATATGCCACCAATCCCTTTGATTCTACCATCAGGGAACTATATTTTGACTCTTCCATGACCAACAATATCCAATGTTGAATCACTCGCCAGGTACACCTTTCGACCATCATACTTCTTGTACTTAGTGAACCATTCTCTATGAGACGTCATGTGAAAGGATGCACCCGAGTTAACCAGTCAGACATCATCTGATGCTTGAATCGCCAAGGCTGTAATGAAGGAATTTGCATCACTTTGAGAAGAGTCATTGTTGGAAGCAATACTCTTCTTCTTCTTCTTCTCCTTACAATCCTTTCGGATATGACCAGACTGCCCACAGTTCTTGCATTTCACCTTGGACTTTTTACCAGGAGACTTTGATATCCCTATAGATTTAGATTTGGACTTCTTGTCCTTCTTCTTGCCTTTCTCCTTTGATCTACCTCAAACAACAAGCACCTCTTTTTCCATCTCTGAAGACTTCCTCCACATCTCTTCAGACAACAATAAGGAAACAACGTCTTCCATCTTGAAAGTAGTGGTCATACTTCCAATATCCATCACAAGATGATCCCAAGTGTTAGGTAATGAATATAACATGAGCATGCAACGATCCTCCTCCTCAATCTTTACACCTACAGACACCAGCTAAGAAACACTAATATTAAATGAGTTCAAATGGTCTGCAACAAATGCACTTTCTTCCATCTTCAAGGAGTACAACTTCTTCCTTGGGAATAACTTATTTACCAAAGACTTTCCCTGATAAATATCACCAAGCTTCTTCCATAATGAAGTTGCAGACTTCTCCTCATGGATGTTTAGGAGTACAAAATCGGCCAGACTAAGTCTTATCAGACCTCTCACTTTTTTATCTGCAAAGTCCCAATCTTCTTGCTTCATACTTTGTGGCATAGTTCCAGACACAGCAACCCAGAGGTCTCTATCCACAAGCAAGTCTTCCATTTTGAGTTTCCATAACTCAAAGTTGCCACCATTGAACTTTTCAATCTCTACTCTACCTGATGTACTCGCCATCGCAAACAGAACTAAGTTCTAACTTTGCAATACTCCCATTGGAATAGTATTAGCACAAAAAACCGGCCTTACTAACAAGGATAACACAATTGGCCAAGCTCTGATACCACTTGAAAGGAAAATAGAGGTGCGGAATCGCTTTCCTAATGCTAATACAATAGAGGAGAAGTGTAAAGGACCAGTTTTAAAGCTTCCTAAAACAATTGAGATGAACACATACAGAGTAAAAGAGATAACAGAAATAAGCAATCACAGATAACACTAGATTTATGTGGGAAAACCCTTTCGAGAAAAAACCCACCACACCAAGAGAAGACACTTTGTATTACAGAAAAATAAATTACATACAAAGATCATAGTCCTCACTCTCTGATAATTAGCTCACAGCAGCAGACGTATTCATGCACTCACTGTTCTACAATACTCTTATAGTATACAATGAATACAATACACTCTTATGTCTTACTTGTCTCAATGTCTCTTCTTCACCATCACCCTGTGATTGACTTATATCAAAAAATGTAATCAACTGTACAAGTCTTACATCACATTTAACATTCCAACCAATCGCAAGTCTTATGATGCATCATCCACCCAATCAATCTATCTGATCTTATAACCGATCTTCTCTACATCGGGCCGCCCAGGCATTAATTTCCTTTGCCTTAATCGGATCTTATCACCAGCTGAAACACGTCTTGCATTAACTGCCTTCACCACTCCAGTCATCGACCAATCAAGTATTGATTTCTTTCCACACATCACCTTCCCATTCGCTCATCGCTTTGACCATGAGTCAAAACTGCCACTTGAGCTCCGAGCTTCTCTTACTACACCACCCTCGAGCTCAGTGAGACCTCCCACGGTATGGTGGTTCCATCGCCCAATCGCAAGTATCTCCTAACATCATCACAGTACTGAGGTAGTGCCTTGTTTGCCAGCCTATCGCTTAGCACCGTCGAGCTCATCATGACCTTCCACGGTATGGTAGTGCCACCACTCAACCGCGAGGCTAAGAAAATCCTCCCACGGTAAGGCGGTAACTGCCTGAGCCAACCGTCGAGCTCCACCGTGCTACCGGGCCCCAACCGCAAGACCTTCACAACAAGGAGGTAGCCATTAGCTTTGACCGCCACCACTTACCGCACCACCGCAATATGGAAAAAAGGCCATTGCAATAGGGTGGTAAGTGTTCTTCATAGACCGCCAGCCGATAACCACAGCCACTATGGTTCCACTGAGCGACACCCATGATAAGGTGCTAACCGTCATCTTAACCGCCGCCCTTCACCGCTCAGTCGCGCCATCGTTGAACCATACCCGTGGTATGGTAGTGAACCTTTACTTAAACTGTCACCTATTAACCACGCTACCGCCAACCTAAGATGGAGACCCCGTGGTATAGCGGTAACACCGCTCAACCGTGGACAGACCAACAGAGGCTCGCGGTAGCCAAACCATGCCTCTATGAAATACTCTTAGCGGTAGAGCGATAAAGGCTGAGAAAGATGATGAATTTCTCCAAGTCTTTTCAGAGGTCCAAACCAGAAGTTGAGGCACCTATTCCCAATAGAAATGGGTCAGCACAGTATATGCACTAGGAATCCAAAGTAGCCATATTCATCCTACAACTAAGAAAGACACAATGTTGAAAGTAAATTGCTTAGAAGGAAATAACATAAGTGTTAGGCATCAACCAATAATTATACTGAGCTGAAATGCATGACAGAAATCAAAATATGAATGAACAAATAGGAAACTACTTTGTCTGCTTTGGCTGTAGGAATAGTCACAAAATAGAATTCTAGTGGATGTAGGAATAGACAGTGCCATATTCTTAACTAATTACTGAGCATAAAATAACTAAGTGACAGAATACTCACCAAGTGGGCCCCCTTGGATGAGTATCCCCTAAAAAAAATGTAAACTCAAATGCACGAACTTATAACTTCATTTCATTCATTGGAAAACATGAGTACAATCAAGCAACATGACTATATTACAAAAAAACTAAGAGTGCGAGTACATCATTAGATTAAGCAACCCCTTGAGAAGGAGCATCTGAGCCTTATTTATAAGAAAAGAAACTACTAATTAATCACCTAGCAAGGTGGTCAACTTTGTCAGAACAGGAGGATGCCACATTAGGGAAAGCATAAAAAGTGAAGAGGCGGTTACACACGCGTGAAATCTAGCCAAGCATGTTTGCCTGAACGCAAACTTAGCACTACAGTAACACCTATACTCGCTCAATAGGTAATTAAGACCATTACAAGGTGGTTACAACTTCGATTTGAATGAGGAATATCCCCTCATTGAGAGTCTTTCTTCATTGAATGACCACCTTGTTGACCGGTATGGTGGATGACCAGCTAGAAAAATCTTCCTTAATTGTAGGCTTCTAATTATATATGCAAGACAATATTAGTGCGCACAACAACTGCATATATGTAACTATCTTAAAGTGACATTCATTAATCCACATGTAAAATTAACATAGATAGTTCATATAGCATGCCAAATTTCATTTAAAGGTTATGAAAATAAACTCATGTCCAATGTCCAATGTCTATGGTTTTAAGGAAATGTCATAAAAAGGTCAATATCCAAGTATCAAAGTCTATGACAACTGCAACAAATGGATAACAAACTCTATCAAAATTAAACCATAAACTGGATTCATCACCATTCATGGCCAAAACCCTATTCTTCCACCCCGTCATGAACGCCTTGGAAATTTGAGGATAAAACCCATGGAAGCATTCAATAAATTGGGTGACACCACCTTGCATAAGAATTCTCCACACCCTCTTGTTGTTTTTAGTATCATCTCAATATACAAGATCAACTTGACTCCTCCCCCCCCCCATATTCACCAAAAAGCCAAGCATAAAGTACTCCAAAATGCACCAACACAAATGAAGCACCGGGAACAAGATAGCCATAGAACCCCACCAGAAATGAAAGAAATGGTCTAAAAACACCCAAAAACCATGCAAGTTGCCACTTGACAAGACAAGCATTAATCATATTCTAGAACAGTTGCATGAGCTCAAGCTTTCTGTAGTCCTCAAGAATCATGAGAATAACATTACAGGAGAGACTATAATGTGTCAAACCTTCAATACAGTAAAAAATTCTAAATTTACATCATACGAGTAAATAAACATTCTAACAAGTCATTGCAATAAAAAAAATCTTTCTTTTATTGAAAATATACAAACAAGATGCCATATCATATTACAATAAAGATTCCACTTCATTACAATATCTTCACAAGTACACGTAACAAGAATCCATACCTTTAGAAACATAGCTCTGATGAGCTTTAGAACAAATAGTTGTAAGATGGTCCAAGAATCCGTCCTTTCAAATCTTGGTTCTTCGATCACTTGTTGTGGAGGAGAAGCATCACTCAAGCACTTTTTTTCCAACCACAGACTCATAATGTGGTCCCCCTTACATATATCATTTGATAGATGGCCCTTCCCTTCGACAAATCGATTGGTAGAGTAACCGATAACAACAACCAACTGAGAATAGTGTTGTGTTCTACATAACTAGATCCTTTAGTAAACTGACATTATTGATCTAGTATGTAATACGGGATCACGATGAACTGACACTATAGTCTCAAGAATCACATAGTCTATGTGGATCTCGTACATTGCACTACTTTGATCAAAATGTTTCACTCAATACGTTCTATTAAGGGTCATTTGTCACATACACTATTTAGGGTTGATTTAACTTAAGGCTATCTTCAGCTACGCATAGGTATTGTCCTTCAATGGTTAAATCCATCACCCCAGACTAACCTACAACATACTAACCTACTAGTAATGAATCTATTTAGAAAGCAATTAAACAAGCCCACTCCCATGCTTATCCTAGGAGTAACACAAGCTTTCCGAGTTAAACTAATAACTTAGTTGGGTGTACCTCAAGTGACTCTTGTATTCAATCAAGCCTAGTATATACTTAACTGAGAACCACACTCATCTCCTACTCTAGAGTAAATATAAACACATTGCATCCATGTTCAAACATATCTAGTATAATTAAATACATATGTTGTACCACATGTAACATAATTAATTACCTATGTCAAGCAATCTCTTTGACATATCTAATACAATTAAGTATTTATATTAAGCAAACTCTCCTATCCTAGAGTACTTAAATACACAGTAGAAAAATAGCTTAAAAACTACAACCCCCTTTTTCCAAGATAATATTAAATACTTCTATTGCTCAACAGAAAAGACATTTCACGCAGCATAGAAAACACATCAATTTCAAGCATATAATAGGAAACAGAAACCCTCATGCCTATTATCGCTTTTCTAAAATGTGGATGAAAAAGCAGCCTTCTCCTTTGATTGTTTAGCTTAACTTGGCTTCACATATCAATTCCCACTCCTTTTTGTGTTGAAAGCACTCTTCTCTCAGAAATAGACAATTCTTCCTCACAAAGTCCACTCAGAAATCAGATATTATAAACTGGTAAAACTTAGTTGTAATAACCAAAAAAAGGCATATTCCTTTGGTATGATACGCCTCCTTCATAGAAATATGAATGATGGATTGCAAATAATGATCACTCCAAAAAGGTAGAATGATCATAAGATAATGCACAGGCTAACAATGAGAATTGATGAATAAGACCATAGCCAAGATAAAGACAATGATCTAATTCAAGAGAGTTGGATGACTATTTATAGAGAACCCAACCTCCAAAACTCCCTACAGCCATGGCATGTAAATTGACACCACTCTCATTTTGAATTATTCAACTTGGAGGTGGCACCAACTCAAGCCAGTACTCAGCAATAAACATGATGAATTGACTCCCCAATTGCCACCATCAAGAAGACTATTTCAATAGCACATGGAGAAATTCATAATTTTCTTCCAAATCAACACCTACAGGAAAATGGTAATAGAGGTGGCACCAAATTTGTGAGATGGTGGGATTTCCATATGTTGAGAAGAAGTCAATCTCATTTCATTAACACATAACCAGTATCGACTATTTTCTGGGTTGAGTCGATTTAAATCATTAACTACATTGAATTTAGTCAAGCTTCAGATATCGACTTGGTCAAAGCCATAAAGATTTCAAGATTTATTTTATTGTTTCCTCCCTATGTATTCCTTAGCAGGTGTTGCACGATTTTCCAGAGAGCCGTGTATGATTCAAAGTTTGAATTTCATCATATTAACTATATCGGCATATTTAAGCCAAAGTTTATATACGTGAATTGAAGTCTTCATAAAATCGACTCATTTATTAAATCATAAACAATTTGATTTCCAATGTTAAAAACAATATGTATTGTAGACACCCAAAATTGTCCATGTCATAATATTACCTAGTCGATGCATGACCTTGTAAGACATTTTGTAATATTTTATCCTAGGTCATTACATTATCCCACTTATCCCATTTATTCCACTTAATCACCTTCCTAATTAATTAAATAAATTCCCCCTTCACATGTCTCAAAATAATTCAAATTAAATATTTGAATTAATCCCTCACTTATTGTCACATTGCAACATGTGTCACATGACTACAACTCTTCACATGCATAAATAATTTAAATAATTTTATATTTAAATTATAAGATTCCCACTCACATCCTATTTTTACCCCCATTCATTGTGCGTCATAAGCATCTTTTCTTCCAAAATAAAGAATAGAATCCCACTTATTTCCTCACATCCTAATTTTGGTCTCATGTCATAATCCACTTAATGTGCGTCATAGACACTAAAATAAACTTTTGATCCTAGCCATACATATCACAAATTTGACTTTTAATCTTGGCCATCAAATCAAATCAGCCTTCTCCTATAAATCAAGCCTTTCACATGCCATTTGGAGAATCTTCTTCTAGCATCCTCACTCTGCCAAAATTTCTCTCAATCTTTTCATCTATCTATCTATTTTCTTCTATCATATTCATCTTATCGTTATGTTGCAAAAATGAGCAATCAACATACCAACATTCAAACCTTCAAAACCATGCATTTTCATGCAGGTGGAGAAGAGCAATGGAGATAAATCAATTCAAGCTTGGAGATTGGTTTGCATTTGCTTGTTATTTTGATTTTCATGGTTGTTTGTACTCTATTGTGCTAGTTAGGGTTTTGATATCTTGTTATTCTAGTTTTATATCTGATTTTCCCTAATTACATGTATTATATATAAAGTGTTATTTCCCTTATAATAAAATATAATATAATATATATTTTTATATTATTATTTTTATATTATATACATATATATCGTATATCCACCATACTTATATATTCATATGTATATATATATATATATATATTTATATTTTATTGGATAAATGTATTTGATATCTTGAATGCTTATCCTCTTATCAATTTACATCAAGAATATGTACGTTTCCATATATTATGTACTATATATATACTTATCCACATAATATATACCCATTCCATCGAATGTATAGCTCTTATTATCATATTCCATAAATAGCGATACATGTATATGTTCATACACATATACTTATATATGTACACTTCTTTGATAAGCTTTAATGCTTGCAAGTGTATATATACAAGAATATTCATTATATGGTATTATGATAGTCAAGTAATCCATTCGACATCAAATTATTATGACCTAGTGACTATATTCACATATATATATATATACAAGCATAGTCATTTCCTCATGTATGTACCTCGGTGAGTATTTCTAGTCACATATATGTGCATTTGCTAATGCTCTCATACATGGGTCTATTTATATGTATTTATATATATTCCTATAGACATGCTACATTTTTTGTTCATATGAAATGACGTAAATATTACCATTCACAAAGCCCAAAGTCTCAACTCAAGCACAATCAACACAATGTCATAAGGAGGGACTCAAAACCCAAAATAGATAAACATCACCCAATACTATATGCAGAAGTAAACAAGACTCTCAAATGCAAACCTATCGGCTAAGGATGATTGACCTATTACCCACAAACTGACTTAGTTCAATCACTCTAATGTGGTGTGTGTGTGTGTATGCTCAAATAGTTAGATTTACCAGTTACCCCATCGAGATCTTCTCCTGAGTGATACTTCCCCTCCCCTTGGAGAAATGGACATTTACCTACAACCACTAGCACATGCCTTGGCAGTCAATTGTTCACAACAATAATTAATATATATATAAACATCTTCAAAGTTAGAATAACAATAATTCAATAACCATCTATTCTCATATATGCAGTATTTCACCATGAATAACATCAACTGAGATAACATCAAATGAAACAACATCAAATGAGATAACATTCATACTGATAACAAGGTACAAGCATCATTAATTCATCTCCAAATTTCACATTACAGTCACATTTACCCTATGTAGTAATGGTAAATAGTAACTTCACAATTTGGGGTGTAAAATACTTCCCCCCTTGTGAATCATCATCCCCGATGATCTATAGCCTTTTAACATACAGATAAATTTATATAATGTTTTACTTACTATTCTCAAGATATATAATATTTATAAAACATTCATTCTCTATAGCAATCTTGTCCTTCCTGGACCTTGCTTCGACTGTCCTTACTATCGCATAGGGAAATATCATATGCCTTACACATATTTACTCTCCCAAAGAGATTTATTATATATACACATCCAATATATAATAGTAACTATACATAACACCTAAAACATAGTGATCAAAAATCATTGGCCCATGAATTTATCCTTAGTATAATCTTGTTGGGTGAAAATAGTGTAATCAACTTTTCAATAGATTACGCCATCTAGACTTCAACCACAGCTATGTGAGATATGATCTCTCCTCTCAGAAAGGGGAGTCATCCTTCTTACTTCTAATTAGAAGCTATATTAAACTTAAAGGAATACTTACAAAATGTACACCATACTCATGAAATGGGGGGGGGTGTGTTACATTCACACTTCTCTCTTTTCAAAGAAGATGTTTACAATGATTCACAATGAAAAGCTTTAGATCTGATAACTTAAACTTAAAAAACAATAGTAATTCCGATATTTCTATCTTGTCAAAGCATAGCGTAGAAATACCAGGTATGATCTATAATAACAAAAAGGAAAAGGAAAAGGGAAGGCTCACAAAGGCACAAAGTCATTTTGAATACCAGGTATGATCTATAATAACAAAAAGGAAAAGGAAAAGGGAAGGCTCACAAAGGCACAAAGTCATTTTGTAGCCTTTTCAATGTTGAATCTTGTAGTAGTATCGTTCATTGTATTAGAAGCACAAATTCTTCTTAGATATAGCGATTCCTCGAACAACATGAATGATTACAAGCACAAATTCTTGTAGATCCTTCAAAAAAACCTTCAAACATAAACGTAACACAAGGTTTACATCAACCACTTGAAGCCCTTTCAATCTCATACACCAGTCACTACTGATATAATCAACACACAAGACAATCGATTCCAACACAAAGTCTGGCATGCAATCCACTTCTTTATTGATTAGATCTGAATTCACAATATTGAACACAAAGTCTCAATGCTTGCTTCAAAAGAATAGCACTTCGTTGCAAAATATCAAAAGGTAACTATTACAAAAGAAATCCCTCTTATTTATAGAAAAGATGGAAGAGCAAAATTAGGGAATTAGATGAGTAAAAATAGGAAACCCTAATCTAACTTAGTGTAATTTATTTCTACATAATTGCACCTCATATTTTCCATGCAATTACATTTTACAAAAAGACATCTAAGATGTCAAAAACTATTTACAATGTGCAAAGTAGGGGACACCAAAACTGGCGAACACTAGAGACAAAAAGAAGACTATTGTTCTTTGCACTGGGTGCGGAAGTATTCATATTTCTTTGTCGTCTCTCATAGGAAAGTTTCATCTGGCCTGACTGTATAATCCACCAGCATGTGCATTTTGGTAATCATATTCTTAGCGGATGAGGAAACCTTTTTACACCTTTGAAGATGAGCCTTGAAACAATCAAGTGAAAGTCGCAGATCACATACAATGTGCATGGTGTTTTTGGAAAAACCTTTATCATCCACCGACTTCATGAAGGCCTCTTTATACACTTGAATAATCTCGCTAAGAGGAAGAAAGGTGTGCTCATCATCAAGGAGATCACTTGGCAACTCTTCTATCCCATTTACCAGGAGAACCCGATAACCTTCTACATCCTCCTATACCTGGTGAATGTCATCAGTCAAAAACTTTAATACCTGGATTTTATGTTTGAGTGATTCTTTCACCTCCACATATTCTCCTTGTCAAGTATTACTCCATTCTTTACCAATTTTCTGATCTTGGATTCTTTCATTTTCAGCCATGATGATAAGGACCTTTCCATATCATGTAGATCCTTCACAAGTGATCCTTCCTCTTTATTAAGCTCAGTTTGTAGTTGGGCTATTTGCATTTTATTTTCACTTACGGTGGTGATGACTTGTATCCCATGATCTATGATTTCTTCAATGAACTCATTTAAGACTTTACCCTTGGCTACAAGCTTCTCTACCTTTTGTATAGCTGGTTCTTCGACATTCACCAAGGTCATAGATTGGTCATCACTCATTGAAGATCTTGCTATGTTTCTCAAGATGTTCGCATAGCGTTCAACCTTCTCCTTGTATAGATTCTTAGCCTACTCCATCTTGTCAAGCCTTCCTGCAAGGGCATCCAATACTACTTGGGCATCTGATTTAGCAATTTCATTGGTTACCTTCCCAAGTTTTATTCTTTGTATAGTATAATCTTCCATACTTACATCACCCTCTGGTTGTGAAGGAAAACCTACCTCAACAAACTTCTGGCCAACTTTATCAACATGGAGTCTTGACAATACCTTAGCCTTTTTCTTTTCCTTGATCTTGGGGGCAGGTATTTCTTCCACATCTAGCTCATCAGGGGAGATCATCTGCTTCTTGCGCTTAGGAACCTATGACACCAACCAAGGAGGGAGGGGAGAAGTATATACATCTCTTGTTACTGCTAATTCCTGAGTTGTAGGGGCTCCTTGAGGAATAGCTGATATAGTAACTATGGGCGTCGTTGTAGTCATTATGGGCCCAGTTGTCTATACGCCAAGCTGACTCTACAAAGATTCATTCATGAATCTGTTAAATTCAGCCTCCGAAGAAATGTCAAAAGATGGAGATGACAAATTGGGGAGAGAAATTGGAGAGCTAGATAGATCATTGATATTTTGTGTTCGATCAACTGCAGAAGAAACCGACACCATTGACACTACTGGTGGGGAAGAAACATCTTCTACTCCTGTAACCAAAGTAGGAAGAGGAGAAGAAGGAATGGGAGGAACAAGAGATTTAGGAATTGAAGGAGTGTGAGGAAGTGAAGACACTGGGATCTGTTTGGTTTCACTCCGAGGAGGGGACAAAATCTGCTCATCCTCTTGGTATTCCTCAACCTCTTCTACAGATTGCTCTTCTTCTTCATTTGATTCAGTTTCTCCAGAGTCTTCATCATCTGATTCTTTGGATTCAAACTTTGTATCTCCTCCTTCCTCATCTGAAGATAATTCCTCGGAAACAAGCTCCTTCTCTTCTGCACGAGATGCAGTTACCCTTGTTTCTCGTATTTATGTGGTCTGTGGAGTATTTTTCCCCACAATGAACTTGATCCTTGGCCCTTTTCGAGATGAAGAGGGAATCACGGCCTTTTTGTCTTTGGCGCGAGATTCTGGCCGTGGACTAGGTTTTTCTTTGGGAAGCTCACCTTCAGAATCTGTCTTGAAGGCTTTCATCTGATGGCCATGCTTGTGAAGCCATTCTGTTGTGTTGTGTAGGATAGGGGCTAGCCTTTCCCTCATGTAATTACATTCTTTTTTGGACCATTGTACTGGAGGCAAAGGTTTCTTGATGATATTATCCTCATCATAGGCAGAATTGAGGATGTCTCCTGGATTCGTGAAATCTTTAGGCAAATCAGCTATATGAAGGGCCCTGATTTGTTCAACTGATAACCTACAGAAATCCATTTTACATACATCCTCCTCATCTCTACATTCTGACCATATGTCTTCAAAATGGTAAACATGATTGTGACCTTTCTTGAGTTTCTTCTTTACATCTCTGAAGTCAAAGTCACGCCTGTATTGTAGGTCTTGATAGTCATTATGTGCATCTCTGCTGAAATATTCTTGGCATTCTACACAATTTTGATCGTGTATCTACCAATGGTTAATGGAAACTTAAAACCTGACTTATGATTCTTTTGTCATTCTTTGTGCACTGAAATTGATTGCCTGCACAACTCCATAAGAATCCATTTGTCTGAGGGGTATCTAGGAAGCATGTAAGGAAATCTCATGAAACAACCTACCCTTATGTAAGTAAAGGTTGGGAATTGTAGAAAAACACATCCAACCTTGCTGACCACCTTGTAAGCTTCATCTGATATTCTCTTCTTCTCCAGAGTCGAGTCAAAAGTGAACAACAAAGGAGCAAAGAAAGCATTTGTGACTCTCCTGAAGTGGTGGAAGCTTTCCCTTAGGTTCAATTGGTAATATTAATCATAGATAGGGGTAGAATGTCTATTACCTTTGGTAGATAAACCTGGAAACTACCTCATTACTGCTACTGTGTACACCAAGAAAGAAGTCATATAAAATTTCAAGGTGGTGGGCACCTTGATCAGTTGCTCATGGATTTCATCACTGATCTGTGTTCCCCAATCAATGTGTACTTTCCTCCTTCTGATGATCTGGATGTATTCATACATCCAATCTTGAAAATGAGATGATTCAGGAAAGCCCTTAACTCTTCTTAACAAGGTAATCATGTCTCTCACATCTTCTTTGAGGTCACTCCTGGGGAGTCCCTTAGGCCACCTAGAAATAGCATGTCGGGGAGTCTTCAACCATTGTGAGTTGATCAATGTCTTGGCCTTGACTGAATCATTTTCAAATATCTCTTGAGCCTTCTGGATCATGATGGGAGTGTATTGTTCCATCTGTGGAACTTTGAAGACTATATCAAAGAATTCACCATCAAGCCTCATTACAACCTGACCTGTAGAATCTCTCACAGTTCTGTCTTCTTGGATATAGTGAGCAGCAACCTGAAGTACGAACTCTGTGTGATGAGCCAAAGTTGGGAAAGTAGATACCATTTGAAAATTTCTATGTACAATGGCCTTCAGATTCTCATCCCATGGCCTCTGTTGGATCCTCTTCACGAAATCTGCTAGATCTTGATGACCGATCTCGATGTATTTGATCTCATCCACCTTGGACAACACCATGATCGGAGGGAAAATGCCCTGGTACTTATACTTCATCTTACCCTTTGCTTTAGGAGATGGTGATGGCGTTTCAGCTAACATTTAGGGGAGCAGAGACTGATGTATTTCTTATCTCCGAGGATCTTTTGATGGAACTTTGGAAATTAACTGCAAGAATAGTGGATTCAATGATTGTCAGGAAATACATGTCACATGGAGAAACATGAAATGAACATGGCGATATGGGGTCACTGTGTTTTGGTCGTATGGTGTGGAAAACGAGGTGCGAAAATGAAGAGAAAACACATTTCAGAGTGTTAAGAGAAAAAGTGCAGATTTTGGTGCTCAGGCAGTGAAAATCACCGCTCAAGCACCGAAGTGATATTTTGGTTTGGTGTCGAGGCAGTGAAAATCATCGCTCGAGCACCAAAGTCTGAGACTTAGAGAAGTTTGGGGGTTTTGCAGAGCTAGTGTTGAGGCGGTGAAAATCGCCGCTCGAACACCGACATGTCAAAGCTGTTGGGTGTCATGTGGTGATTTTCACTGCTTCGACACTTGGGTATTTTTTGTGAATGGGTGTCATGGCGGTGAAAATCACCGCCAAGACACCAGTGCGTGACTTAGCACTTTCATGCGACATCGGTGAAAAACCTCGCCTGTACACCGATGTGAAAAACAAAGACCGATGTGCATGAAGGCGAGGAGAATCTTTGCCACGACAGTTGCAAAGGATACAAGGAAAAAACAATAGGATCCTATTTAGAATAAATGGATAGACACAAGGGGAGAAGCAAAGAGAAATGAAAAAGACTAAGCGACAGAAACAATGAAAGAAAAATGCCAAAGAACGACGAGAAACCGAAAGCATTCAAATTTAAATACAGAAAAATGACAACTAAAAGGAAAGAAAAATGTGAACATACCTCAATGGTGTGATAACTAATGCGAAGATCACTGTGAAAAACCGCATGCTGGAGGTAGACACCAAGGTTTGATCTCAAGGGAGGAAACTTGTGATAGCACGGGAGCAAAGTATGGAGAGGATTCTTTTAGCGAAAATGAGAAAATAATTCATGTTAGAGTTAATAAAAACCTAAAAATCAACCTAAATCACGTGCATTGAATGCAGCAGGTGAACTTGACTTAACTAACAAATAAGTGCTCGGGCGGTCAAAATCACCGCTCGAACACCAACAAGTCAACAAAATCTTAGGTGCAACGACGGTTATTTTCACCACCCGAGCACCAAAATTTAAAACTTAGACAAGGTGCAACAACAGTGAAAATCATTGCCCGAGCACCAAAAACTAGAAAAAATGACTTAACTCCTAGGTTTGAAAGGAGTCAAACTTTAAACTCAAAACTTGAGCCTATCGTCACCTACCCGGACTAGGTAATATTAGAGACCTCGTAAAAAAAATTTGCTTCATTTTACGTGTTTGAAACACACGGTCCTAGGAAATGGACTATTTTCGTAGGGGGGTTATCCATGAATCGAGCACTGCTAGATTTTGTGATAACAAATCCCAATAAAAAAGGAATGTCGATGCATTGTACACTACATCATAGGTCCTATCCTTTCCCTTTGGTAGTTACACTTTTAGAAAACTTATAAATCAAGTTTGTATGTCACTTACACATCCATTTTCCTTACCATAAAGTACTTTCTCTTGATTACTTGTCCATCTCAAGCATAAAATTGCTCCTAGACACCAGTCAAATCCTGATACTGCTTCATACTTAAGCTTTGTATCCAAAAAGTTTGATTGATCACTTTGATCTATTACTCCTTTTTGACATTCTACCAAGTCCGTGGTTTACCCTATTTTTAATCCTATTTCAACTTAATAGAGTTTCCAACCTTCCTTTTCCAAATAATGTTCCAAACTTCAATGTTAGAAGTTTATAAATCATTCAAGATTTAGTCTACCATTTTCAAATTTTTTACTATAATAATATATTTTACATTCACTCAACTGAATTTTTTGTAGTATGATCATGGTTTACACAACCCTATCATTATTTTCCAAACTAAAATAACCTCTCAAGATTACTAAGCAACTACTTGCCCACAATATATTATTTAGGACCAAAATCCTATAAGTCAAGTTTCTAAAAAGTGTTGGTTACTTCGATGAGTTTGTCCACTTAGAAAATTATGTCAATTTTACCAACATAGATAGATTGATCTATCTTGTATTCTATCAATTCCCTTCTATAATTTTTAAGAGAGTATTCGTGTCCTACCGATGATGACATCCGATCTTCATTTCTTGGCATACTAGACATTATCTTGCCACATTTCATGCAGCCTCTTACTCTATCTTTTTCCTAGGTTATAGTGGTTTCTCATCTAACATTTCCCTTTGTCGTTCAAATGTCTTATCTCAGGCATTAATTTCCTCATTCATTCCCGAATCTTCCAAAATTTTGGGTACATAGGTTCTTTTATATCCAATAATAGTCTATTCTATGACTAAGTGAAAACCTATTTTATGATCTCATGCCTCCTTTAGTTCCCCAATAATAATGGTTAGGAGTTTTGTGGAGATAAATCCCATTTATCTTAGGACATCCACAACTTGGATTTCTTCTGTCTTCGGATTATACTCAAAGATGTTCATATTTTAACTCAATCTAGTTTTCTCGATAAAATTGGTACTAATTTTGAGTATTAATCCTCATTCAATCATGTTGGTCCCTAGAAGATATTAGATTTAGTTGCATATCTAATTACCAAGAACGAACATTTCTCATTAGTTCAATTGATTCACTTAGTCAAAATAGAGTCCCAAATTCGATTAATTCCTTTTTAGCACAAGTAACAACCTCAATGCTTTACTTAGTAAAATTCCCAACATTTTACGCTAAATGAAAATGCTATGTTGTTCCGACATAACAATAAATGCTTCCTTTTGATAGTGTATCCCTTTTAATATAAGAGCCACTCAAAGTAGAGTTGTTTCAATATTATGAATTCCTTTCACTCACTAGGTATCCTACCTATGTTTCCATCCATTTATAATTTCATAAGCTCAAGTAATTTACACATTCTCATAGGTGAATCTCAATCTTAATATTCCCTTCCAATTCTGAGGATAGAGTCCTCAATTTTTTACTAGTTTGATGTTATAAGTTTATCTACCCCTATATATTCCAATCAAGACCAAATGTACATCTCAACCAAGTAAGTTATTCCCAGCTTAAAAGTGTTAATGAGTAGTCTAGTACATAACCCAACTCAATAGGTTAAATCTGATCCCAAAGTTTCTCTCTTTAATCGAATGAGCCTCTTGTCCCAATTAGGTTATTCTAACCTAGGATTTCATTCAAGAGTAAGGTAGTGATCAAATATGTTGAAAAATGAAGGTAATATTGTAGCTTAAATCTTGTAAACCTATGTGATAGTAAATTTAATTAAGTGTTCTTTGTTTCAATTCTTTGTGTATGATTGATCTTGTTTAGATCAATTTTACCAATTGTAGAAAGAGACAAAAGAGTGTAGAAGAATGAAATAAGAAGATAGAAGTGACACAGTATATATGTGGAGAAACCCTTTCGAGAAAAAACTCTACCACCAGAATCAATAGTCCTTGTATTATTTAACCTTAGAACAAGATTACAATAATACTATATCAATCCTTGATTGATATGCTTCCATGCCCTCAATAATCCTTCTTCACAACCTACGATAAAATCTCTTAGATTCTCATTGAATTCACATAGAACTCTCATACACTTGCTGCAATTTATAGGCAATTCTAAGCATGTAAACTCACATAAGAGTTATCAATACAAGAGATAAGCTCTCCTCACAAATATCTATGCCAAAATTATGCAAGTAGAGTTTCACAATGTAAATTGAAGCCAAAACCAAAGTCTCCTCAATTTAGGCATCCCAAACTGAACGGTTAACTAAACTCTAGCTAAGAAGATATCTTGGAAGCTTCACCTCAAAGTTGGCGCCCAAGACTGGGCCCACTTAACTAAACCTTGTAAATATCTTTTTATGCAAAAGGTGTTAACTCAAAGATGCCAACTTGGGCGCCCAAGGTGGGTCCAAGTCAATCTGAGTTAACTGAAATATATCTCTCCACCAATTCATGCAAACATCATGAATGATTGATCATCCCCACTTAACTAAAAGTATCCATCTGTTATCTGACATTCAACTCAAGTTATTAGTCATGCAACTCAAGTCAACTAACATGAAACTCAAGTCAACTAGCATGCAACTCAAAGTAACTACATGCAACTCAAGTCAACTAGCATGCAACTCAAAATAACTACATGCAATTGAAGATAGCTGAACCATAACTGAATTGAACTAAACTAAACTAAACTAAACTAAAACTAAATTGATAGTGCCACTCCACTCATGTAAATATAAATCCCTATTTTTTAGGAAAAAAACATGCATTACTAAAGTGTTACTAATCTCCAAACAGTTAATTGAAACAAAGTGGGTTCCACCTTCCATCGAGGTGCCCCATGTGCTGCTATTATTTAGGAATTCATATTGGATTCCCTCACATGTTCCTATTATTTACGAATAATTACAAATTCCAATTTACATGTTCATTTCATTCAAATTTAATCTCTTTCTAATCCTAGTGTTAGTGAATACTTTCCAAGGACTTAGGAGATACATGAAATATGTTTAGGATTGCAATTAAATGGAATCCTATTCCCAACATTCTCCCACTTGACACTATACATTGCAATTATTCTAAACAAGGAATCATTATTATAAATCAAGTATAAGACTCAAGGCCAATGGCCTTCCTGCACCAAGAGAACTTATCTGTAGCATTGATCAAAGTGTCAACTTTCTCAATCAATACCTTTCCCAAGTCTTTGTAACCAAACTATCATAATTAGAACTTCATGATATCAACATAACAACCCAAATCTATAAACAAGTCCTTGTATATCCACCATCCTACCAAATAAGACTTCAAGGTAATAACACACATAGACATGCGATAAAAAACCTCTAAAGTAACTCACTAGAGTAAAGTGTAACCAGCCCAAGAGAGGTGCCCCTCTCATACATAACACATATACCTTGTGGAACTCCCACTGCACAGGTAATGTCAAATCTCAAAACAATATCACAACATTAACAAGTCCTCCTATAGCACTTCACATAGAGGATGTGGCTAACTCCTCTATCATAGTTTCAAATAAGAATATAATGATCTGAAAACATACATCTCTCATTACCAATCTAAATAACTCTCCCAAGTCCTCCAATCCATGAAGAAAGAGATCAAGGAGCTACCAAACTATTGCCAAAAAAATGAAGTACAAACAACAACACATAACTCCATTCATGAACCTCAACTCCATAAACATAAAAACCTTCAAGAAGAAGACAATATACCCAAAAAGAGAGAACCTACAAATCAAACCATGTGCCAAACTGTGTAAAGTAAGATCTCCTTCAACACTCCCAAACTAAAAGGATATCAACATCTAACCATTCAACTTATAATGAAACATGGCAAAACTTAGATGTAAACCTCTCACATAAAGTAGATAAAGCTTAGCCAAACATTCCAACAGCAAAAGGGAATATGCCCAAAGCCACTAATTATCTCTCATACCTCTCCTTCCCAAATACTCAGAACTAACTCAAGTTCAAGATTGCAAGGAGAACAATGGAAATATATAAAATCATGCATCTACTTCTCAACAATTCCTCGAAACTCCAATTTCAAGACTAATGCATAAGAGAAGTTGAGATACATATAAATAATGCATCTAATAATTAGGCGGGAAACACCTTTTAGATCATTTACCTATCGAGTAGACCAAGAGTGGGATACAAGATTGTCCTATGCATACAACACCAAGCAATATAGGCTTTAAATAAAGACAACCTTCTCATCAGGTCTATGATGGACTCACATCCATTTACAAGTGTAGGCTCTTCAATTTTTACTATTGAAAAAGTTTTATAACAAGTAACCATTCCAACACATATCTCTTAACATAATAAATATCCAGCCTAACCCAAGTCTCTTTAGTATCCATGAACACCCATCAATCAATCCATGCCAACTTTAAATGTAACCTACATAATCATGAAGCTCCAAGCAAATGATTAATACTCAAAACCAAATAGAACTACATCCTTTCCAAAAGGAATAACAATAACACCTTTACCAAAGACTCTAAGGGTCCTCCATGAAAAAATATGTTAAAACATCTTCAAATAACATGAAGATAACCATATCCTACCAAAGCTCCCACTAAACTGTGATACCGAGCTATACATGGCAACGAGATAAACATCAAACCATCATTGTCAAAAGCTCCCACTAAAACATGTAACCAAGCTATCCATGACATTGTGATAACCATCTCCTAAATGAAGTCATCCATGGCCTCAACGCAATCAAAGAATCTATTTTTAACGACACAACTCCCAAAAGGTCAACCATAACCATAATCTCTAAACCAAGAAGATTAAAACATGCTTCTTTTACAAATATGTAATATCACAATAGTAAAAGGTCCCACTACAGCCAAAAAACCTTCAAACTTTTAAGGGAAAGGTGTCCCAAACTCTACCCAACTATTAGCTCTGATACCAAATATTGAAAAATGAAAGTAATATTGTAGCTTAAATCTTGTAAACCTATGTGACAATAAATTTAATTAAGTGTTCTTTGGTTCAATTCTTTGTGTATGATTAATCTTGTTTTGATCAATTTTACCAATTGTAGAAAGAGACAGAAGAGTGTAGAAGAATGAGACAAGAAGATAGAAGTGACACAACATATACGTGGAGAAACCCTTTGGGAAAAAACTCCACCACCAAAATCAATAGTGCTTGTATTATTTAACCTTAGAACAAGATTACAATAATATTGTATCAATCCTTGATTGATATGCTTCCATGCCCTCAATAATCCTTCTTCACAACCTGCAATAAACTCTCTTAGACTCTCATTGAACTCACATAGAACTTGCATACACTTGCTGCAATTTATAGACAATTCTAAGCATGTAAAATCACATAAGAGTTATCAATACAAGAGATAAACTCTCCTCACAAATATCTACGCCCAAATTATGCAAGTAGAGTTTCACAATGTAACTTGAAGCCAAAACCAAAGTCTCCTCAATTTAGGAATCTCAAACTAAACACTTAACTGAACTCTAGATAAGAAGATATCTTGGAAGCTTCACCTCAAAGTTGGTGCCCAAGACTGGGCCCACTTAACTGAACCTTGTAAATATATTTTTATGCAAAAGGTGTTAACTCAAAGATGCCAACTTGGGCGCCCAAGGTGGGTCCAATCAAATCTTAGTTAACTAAAACATATCTCTCCACCAATTCATGCAAACATCATGCATGATTGATCATCCCCACTTAACTAAAAGTATCCACCTATTATCTAACATGCAACTCAAGTTATTAGTCATGCAACTCAAGTCAACTAACATGAAACTCAAGTCAACTAGCATGCAACTCAAAGTAACTACATGCAACTCAATTCAACTAGCATGCAACTCAAAATAACTACATGCAACTGAAGATAACTGAACCATAACTAAACTAAACTGAATTGAACTGATACTAAACTGATATTAAACTGATAGTGTCACTCCACTCATGTAAATATCAATCCCTATTTTGTAGGAACAAAACATGCATTACTAAACTATTACTAATCCTCCAAACAGTTAACTGAAGAAAGGTGGGTTCCACCTTCCATGTGGGCACCCTATGTGCTCCTATTATTTAGGAACTCTAATTGGATGCCCTCACATGTTCCTATTATTTAGGAATAATTACAAATGTCAATTTACATTTTCATTTCATTCAAATTTAATCTCTTTCTAATCCTATTGTTAGTGAACACTTTCTAAGGACTTAGGAGATACATGAAATATGTTTAGGATTGCAATTAAATGGCATCTTATTCCCAATAAAATAATCATTCTTATAAAGATATTTTAGATGTGGTTCACATAATGTCACATCCTACGTTATCTTTCATTTTATCTTTATGGTTTTATAGCTAAACATTTTCATCCCTAGGTCTCTTAGCATAGTAACCTTCAGTTTCAAGTCGCTTCACAACATGGATATATTTCATAATATATAGTATTACTACTTATAAAGATAACATCGTTATCTAAATTCTCCATATAAAGTATATAGGAGTGTAGAGACACTTTCTTCCAATCACGAGTAACCTAGACCTTCCCTTGCTAATTCCATAGGCAATGATCTTCCCTAATATGATCAAATTATCCGCCTATCCTTTTCTAAGGCCTCAATGATAATATAATTTGATCTTCCAATCAAATAAGTATAATGTATGGGATGATATTAGGTCATAATCCTTGACCTTTCCATTTATCTTTCTCCAAAAATTCCAATACCTCTTTCCTTGTTGTCATTAAATGCATGACCTAATTGACACCATGACTTGCAAAGAAGTCATTAGTTCTTCTAAATTGAGAACATACCCATGTTTCCCATTGGGTGGGGTACTTAACTTGAGTCAATCCACTCTCTTCCTTCCCCCCCTTAGTGTTTCCACAACTTTCGATCTATTTAAAGTTGAACTCCTAGCAACACTTGCTTCATTGAAAATATTTTCATTCCTTGTTGTTGGCTTTCCATTGCCTTTTTCTTGCATCATGGCATACCTCAAATATATGCTTTCCCTAAGATTCATCATTGTTTTCTATCTCATATATTTCAACATTTTGGATCATCCACTAGATGATCTAATGAATAATCAGCAACTTAACAAGTTAAGAGGTACTCTATTATTCCAATTCTCTTTCCAATTATCCTTTTTGTGGAGGAATATTCATACTTACAAAACCTCATTGGTTAATGTACCTTTCTAATTAGAATGTTGTTTCCTTTGCAACTTCTATAGATCTGACACATAGTGTCTAATTGTATTCCATTTCCTTTTGGAACTTCTAAATATATATTCTAATTGTTTTATCCTAGGTACTAACTATTTTCTTGCAAGATCCTATCTTTACACAAGAATTAGGTTTATGTCAAGAGTTCTCCAACCCTTGTGGGTACCTCCCTAATATAATTTTTACTTCGATCTAATTTATACTAACTTTGCATACACATAGATTCATGGTGTTTTTACCAAATCCAAAATTTCTTGACTCTTTACAACTATAGTTTACTACTATAAAAGGCTTATCTCATTCCTTCTCATTCCCTTAGAGTCATATAACTATATTGTAGGATAAGTTATATACTGGTTATTCTTCCTAACCTTCCTACATATCTTGATTGTATAATCTTTCGCAATCCTAGGTAATATCATAAGTTGTTGGTTTAGGAGCTCCTACTCTAGGGATAACTCTCAACTAGTCCCAATTTACACAAGTTACTAGGGATCACATCTTCCTTTTCACCTCACTAATTTATTTTCCCTTGTCATTGTGGCATAAGAACTTTTCAACCTTTATCTTATGATAAGGTTTACGCATTGTTGCGTAATGAGCTCATATGTTTTAGTGCAGAACCTAGTAGCTCTGATACCACATGTAACGTGCCAACCCTTCAATACAGTAAAAATTTCTAAATTTACATCATACGAGTAAATAAATGTGCTAACAAGTCATTGCAATAAAAAAATTCTCTTTTATTGAGAATATATGAACAAGATACCATATCATATTACAATAAATATTCCACTTCATTACAATAACTTCACAAGTACACATAAAAATAATTCATACCTTTACAAACATAGCTCCAATGAGCTTTAGAATAAACAGATATAAGATAGTCCAAGAATTTATCCTTTCAAATCTTGGTTCTTCAATCGCTTGTTGTGGAGGAGAAGCATCACTTAGGCACGTTTCTGCCAACCACAGACTCATAATGCAGTCCCCCGCACATCTATCATTCAATAGATGACCCTTCTCTTTGACGAAGATATTGGTAGAGTAACCGATAATTACAACCAACTGAGCATAGTGTTGTGTCCTACACAACTAGATCCTTTAGTAACCCGACATTCTCGATCTAGTATGTAATATGGGATCACAGTGAACTGACAGTGTAGGCTCAAGCATCACATAATCTAAGTGGGTCTCATACATTGCACTACTTTGATCAAAGTGTTTCATTCAGTATGTTCTACTGAGGGTCATTTGTCACATACACTATTCAGGGCCGATTTGACTTAAGGCTATCTTTAGCTATGCATAGGTATTGAACTTCAATGGGTAAATTTGTCACCCCAAACTAACCTACAACATACTAATCTACTAGTAATGAATCTATTTAGCAAGTAAGTACACAAGCCCGCTCCCATGCTTATCCTAGGAGTAACACAAGCTTTCTTAGTTAAACTAATAACTTAGTTGGGTGTACCTCAAGTGACTCTTGCATTCAATCAAGCCTAGTATATACTTAACTAAGAACTACACTCATATCCTACTATGGAGTAAATATAAACACATTGCATCCCATGTTCAAGCATATCTAGTATAATTAAATACCTACGTTGTACCACATGTAACATAATTAATTACCTATGTCAAGCAATCTCTTTGACATATCTAGTACAATTAAGTATTCATGTTAAGCAAGCTCTCCTATCCTAGAGTACTTAAATACATAGGATAAAACTAGCTTACAAGATACAACCCCCTTTTTCCAAGATAATATTAAATACTTTTATTCCTCAATAGAAAAGACATTTCATGTAGCATAGAAAACACACCAATTTCCAGTATATAATAGGAAACAAAAACCCTCATGCATGTTATCACTTTTTCCAAATGTGGATGACAAAGCAACCTTCTCCTTTGGTTGTTCAACTTAACTTAGCTTCACATATCTATTCCCACTCCCTTTCTCATTGAAAGTACTCTTCTCTCATAAATAGACAATTCTTCCTCACAAAGTCCACTTAAAAACTGGATATTATAAACTGGTAAAACTCAGTTGTAATAACTAGAAAAAGGCGTATCCTTTGGTATGATATGCCTCCTTCATAGAAATATGAATGATGGATTGCAAATAATGATCACTCCAAAAAGGTAGAATGAATCATAAGATAATGCATAGGCTAACAATAGGAATTGGTGAATAAGACCATACCCAAGATAAAGACAATGATCCGATTCAAGAGAGTTGGATGACTATTTATAGAGAACCCAGCATCCAAAACTCCCTACAGCCTTGGCATGTAAACTGACACCACTCCCATTTTGAATTATTCAACTTGGAGATGGTGCCACCTCAAGTTAATACTCAGCAATAAACATGTTGAATCGACTCCCCAATTACCAACATCAAGAAGACTATTTCAACAACACATGGAGAAATTCATAATTTTCTTCCAAATCAACACCTACAGTAAAATGGTAACAGAGGTGGCACCAAATTTGTGAGATGGTGGGATTTTCATATGCTGAGAATAATTCAATCTCATTTCATTAGCACATAACTAGTATCAACTATTTTCTGGGTTGAGTCAATTAAAATCATTAACTGCATTGAATTTAGTCAAGCTTCAGATATTGACTTGGTCAAAGCCATAAAGATTTCAAGATGTATTTCATTGTTTCCTCCCTGTGTATTCCTTAGCAGGTGTTGTGTGATTTTCCATAGAGCCGTGTATGACTCAAAATTCAAATTTCATCATATTAACTATATTGGCATATTTAAGCCAAAGTTTATACACGTGAATTGAAGTCTTCATAAAATCGACTCATTTATTAAATCAAAAACAATTTGATTTCCAATGTTAAAAACAATATGTATTATATATAAATAAAGCGCTATTTACCTTATAATATAATATAATATATATATATTTATATTATATACATATATATAGTATATCCACCATACTTATATATTTATATGTATATATATTTATATTTTATTGGATAAATGCATTTTATACCTCAAATGCTTATCATCCTATCAGTTTACGTCAAGAACATGTACGTTTCCATATATTATGTACTATATATATATATATACTTATCCACATAATATATACCCATTCCATCAGATGTATAGCTCTTATTATCATAATCAAACAAATAATGATACGTGTATATGTTCATACACATATAATTATATATGTACACTTCTCTGATAAGCTTTAACGCTTGCAAGTGTATATATACAAGAATATTCATTATACGGTAATATGATAGTCAAGTAATCCATTCGACATTGAATGATTATTACCTAGTGACTATATTCGCACATATATATACAAGCATAGTCATTTCCTCATGTATGTATCTCAGTGAGTATTTCTACTCACATATATGTTCATTTGCTAATGCTCTCATACATGGGTCTATGTATACATATTTATATATATATGCCTATAGACATGCTATGTTTTATGTTCATATGAAACGATGTAAATGTAACCATTCACAAATACCAAAGTCTCAACTCAACCACAATCAACACAATGTCATAATGAGGGACTCAAAACTCAAAATAGATACACACCACCCAATAATATATGCAGAAGTAAACAAGACTCAAATGCAGACCTATCGTCTAAGGATGACTTACCTATTACCCATAAATTGACTCAATTCAATCACTCTAATGTGGTGTGTGTGTATGCTCAGATACTTACATTCACTGGTTACTCGACCAAGATCTTCTTCCAAGTGACACTTATCCTCTCCTTGGAGAAATGGGCATTTACCTACAACCACTAGCACATGCCTTGGCAGTCAATTGTTCACAACAATAAGCAGTATATATAAACATCTTCAAAGTTGAAATAAAAATAATTCAATAACCTTCTATTCTCATATATGCAGTATTTCACCATGAATAACATCAAATGAAACAACATCAAATGAGATAGCATTTATATTGATAACAAGGTACAAGCATCATTAATTCATCTCCGGATTTCACATTACATTCACATTTACCCCATGTAGTAATGGTAAATAGAAACTTCACAATTTGGGGTGTAACAAAGATGCCACCCCATAATCATAAAAGTGGCCATCATAACAAGGCTATTGACATGCATGAGAAATGATGTTTTGAACATCGAATGGAATCACATCAAAAGACCCCTATTCCTTAGGCACCCCTAAGTTAGCAAAGAGGTCAGCAACCCTATTACCCTCATGATAAATATGGGATGTAAAGTAAGCATCGAATGATAAGAATAGCAATGGAATCCTTTATTAAATGCTCAATAGACCAAAAAGAGGGTTGCAATTATTTGAGATAGTTTATGATATTAAGAGAATCTCTTTCAAGCCAAACTCTTATGAACTCTTTGAGAAAGTACAGATTATTTTTTATTAGCGAAAAATAGGTTTTGCAGGCACCAGAAACCCCTTACATACCGATTTTGAGGGGACCATAAACCCCACCAACATAATGAAAGTTGCAGAAAGATAGGACACAAAAAATCAATAGCCCAACATTAGCATTCTACCACAAGATACGCATGATAAAACAAACTATAGAGAATCATCTTTGAAGGGGTTGAAAACCCTTAAACAACCAAGAAAACATAAGGGCCTACAACCCAATAATTTTAAAGAGACTGTCTGAATTGGCCAGGCACTAACCACAATTAGTAGTAAACAATCCATAGAAAACCAATTGCTCAACATTGAGCTAAAACAACAAGGGCTTCCAAAACACCCAACAATCATTTTTCCCAAACTCCCTACCTCAATAAGAGAGCAACTAGGGAAAATAGAGATTGAGAACCTAGAAAAACTCTGAGAAGCTTCAACCACCTTGCAACATTGATCCACCCAATCCACCATCTCAAACTTCATCTCAATAGGAGAGAGTTCCCCTCTATAGGAGAGGATAAAAAGAGAAACCTTCCCACTGAGGCCACTGCACTCCACCTCACATAAACTCTACCTCAATAAGAGCTCAAAAGATAGGAAAGAGCAATTCACCACCTCCACCTCCATAGGAGCGGTCTCCTCCTCAATATGAGTTGTCTCCACCTCAAAAGAAGACACAACCTATAGAACATGGAAAAATAAAGTGTCATTAGGAAGGAAAGACTTTACATCCTTAAGCACCACAGGCACTAAGTGCATGAGGCAAGAAGAAAACAACCCATCCAGTAGAGAAAAGAAAGCCACCACTCAAGCCAAAAGAAAACACATTTGGAAAAGCTCAACTAGCACCTTAGTAAAGGGACCATTCCCCACAAGGACCGACAACATCACCAGCCACTTGGGGGTCAAAAGGAAAAGCAGAGTGACACGTTGCTAGGGAGAACAAGGACGTAGAGAAAACAACTGCAAAGAGAAGTGCAGGCCAAAGACCATCAAGAACAGAGACCCAACCCCAAAGTGAGTAGGAGAAAACAAGCCCTCAGAGGAATAGGGGGCCCCAAACAAGGATAAGGCCACGTAGAAAAACTACCAAGCTACCCCAACACGTTGGTAAAAGCCATAAATGGGCCTAAACTCCACATAACCAGCCAAAGTGAAACACCACCACTCCATAGGAGGAGAACAAGAAACACCCAAAACACACCTAGAGTAAGAACACCCAAAAGAGAGCCACCAAGAAAGTAGTAGGCAGAAGAGAAGGAGGATCGAGAAGAAGCAAGAGGGAGAAGAAGCCAGCACAAGGAGCATCTAAGCCCTCCTATTACACCTAATAGGAGAAAAAAAAATCCCATTCAACCCTTGAACCTCCTCAAAAAAACCATCGCACACCATCATCCACTGCAAGAAGAGAAACCTCCAATCCCGCCAGGAACTGTAGCACCAAGACAACCCATGAGCACTAGCAGAGCACAACCTGACAAAGCAGGTTTCGAGCAAAAAGAAAGCCCTCGTGAAGAGCAAAGGGAAAAGAGAGATCATCCCTACAGCAAACAGGGGAACCAACACAAACACCTCCAAAGATAGAGAGAAAGGAGAAAACCTTAAACCCAAGATGCCAAGTGGCAACAAAAGCAGTCCCTGCACAACCCCATCAGACCCGCGAGCAGCAAGCAACATCAAGAATAGGCTAGAAAGATCTCACCAAACCACAAAATACCCACCCCACCACAAATTTGAGCACTTAGAAGGGCGAGACCCAACTCCAGCAACCACCCAACCGCCATCATCGTCATCTAAATCAACTTTAGCATCATCTTCAAATCTTTCAAAATTCAAATCGGCACCTCCACGCCCATTCTCGCTCCCTGCTCCGTAGCCCATCCTCATATTTTTTTTAACAAATACTTGCTACTATGCATGAGAAAGTAGAGATTGTTAAAATGAATAAAAAGACTATTTTTTTGTCCATTCTCCTTTTATAACTTTATGAAGGAAAATAAAATTAATTTATATTCTTTTATTTCATTTTTCTCTCAAAGTGATAAAATTATAAGAGTGTCTTTTTAAATGATAACTTTTAAGACCTTGGTCCTAGTGACACTTTTTAACCACACTTGAGACCCTCTTTTAAAAGCACTTTATGATAACTCTTTTAGGTACTCTATACTATAATAATAAAATATAAGCTTCATTTTGAAGCACATAAAGTTACTTTTTGGGTAGCATAAATTAAATTATTAAATTATTTCTTTATATAAAAAATGGGACATGATAGTTTGTCCCTCCTAGAAATTGTTTTTCTTCAGGAAAATCTTATTCAACTTTTCAAATCCTTCCAATTGTATCCTTGTAAATTTAGAATCTCAAATCAACCTAAGGAGTTGGAATGTCCAACTATTCAATTTATCAAACTATGAGAAAGCTTCTACAAATTCCTCTTTTATTTATTTTGTCTTTGAAATTTCAATATTATTTGAGGGCTACTTTATTTGAAAGATGAACTCTCTACCTTGCTTTTGTTACTCTACTCATACAATTAGGGGCTGAAAAATCTATTTTCCAATATTAAACCTCTTGCTACCCTGACAACTTACTTTTTAGAAGTTCCTAAAATTTATTTCATCATTACTTTGTCCTCAGGAGTAGAGTGTTGCTCCATGGATTGCAACCATTGAAGTTTCATAACCTTCTTAACATTCACGACATGATTTCCATATTCCTCCAATGTTAGATTTATTTTTCTTCATATACAGGTCCTTAAAAAGATGATCTTAACAAAATAATATTTTTCTTATTCTTGAGAATATCTCTTGGATCCAATATTAAAAGTATAGGCATCTTTGGACAAAAACAAAAATTGTACCCTTTCTTAATTTCCATGTTAAAATGTTTTCTATAATGACTGAAGCTTGACAATTTATGTTCACAATTATGTGACATTATATGTTAATTTATCTTTTTTATATTTTTATCACAAATTATGGATCATAAGGATACAAAAAAAATAACTTAAACTTACCTCATTTCCTTTTGAAGTTATGAAGCAATCCTCTAGTTCATGTGATATCATTTCCACATAAATTCAACTCATTACATATCGAATATCATACCAATGTTGAGTGGTAAATTAGAAATTGAATCAAAACCAATGTAATAAGAGTAAATTATTGATGTACTACTTTGTAAACCATTGACCTTGTATATAAGAACCATTTTCTATTTTATCACTAATCACAGTGATACACACATTTACCAATACACTCATAATTTGGATAATTACGCTCTTTATCCAAAATCATATCTAAAACCATATAGAATAGTGTGAATTTACTTTCTTAGGTTTTACAATGTTACATTAAATATTTTCATCTTAGGAAGGTCCTAAACCATGAGGATTTGAATTTCTTCCATAAGAGACTACACTACTTGTGAATTAACTACTTCACAAGCATCATATGCTCAACAATCAATTGTCTCCTTAAAAATACCCTCTTTCATATTTTTAAGAGTTTTAATGAGGTTAGATGAATTATGAATTCCATTAACATTTGGAATGATGAAACCGTATTTGGATGAAGTATAATAGAAAAAATATGTTCTCCTAGATAATAGAGTCACCACCTCTATCAAAAGGGTAAATCCTTGAAGCACATATAATCTCCAAGGCAATAAAATAATTTTGGGTTTGGCACACCAATAGAGTCTTTAATTTTTTTTCAAATTTTTTATACTTTTCCTAGTAACAATGTCATTCTATTGGCATAAGTTCATGGGCAATCAAACTTACCCAAAAAAAATACACAATTGCACAAACTATTATGAGTTACCAAGGGTCTTCAAAGTATGCACAAAATTAAAAAATCCTTGACAATGACACCATTATATTGGGTTCCAAATACACTACTTCACAATCTTATAACTCTTCTTACCTTTAGTGCTATTGATTTTTCATCAATAAGGAAAAACAAGGGTTCATCAACAAATTGAGGAAGGTTAGAGTCCAATTGACGAGAATGGGTAGTCTCTCCTACACTTTGGGATTAGCTAGGCCTAGGAGGGTATTCCTAGAGTTTTTCTTAATATGTTTTTAAACTAATTAAAATTTAATATGATTGCAACAAAAATAGCTCTACCTGTACATTATTGACCCCTATACTTTTCACTAGGTCAAATACTAACTAGTTGTAATAAAATCTCTTATATAGTTGATTTAAACCTTGAACATGCACTTGCAGATAATAGCAGTACGATAATCCCTTAAGATAATTTTATTTAATGTTTCATACATAATGGAAATGTGTAGACATACATATCGTGATTGAATAAATATTTAGCTATTTTAAGTTGGCTAAAATTGGTTTCCAAGTTTATAACAATGAATCATGAACATCATGCTAGAATCATATTCTACTCCCACAGCTAAAAAGGATAAATACATTATTTAAATGATAAATATCTAAACCTTCACGAATATGGAATGCTACCTACCCTATTGAGCAACTAAGTTATGAATGGAAAGGAGGAAGGAGATACATCCAATAAAATATTAATAGAACAAGATATGCATTTGCATACAAATCAAAGATTATATTTCATGGAATAGACACACTTAATCATCCATGATATAAATACAATAAACTATATGGAACATAAGAAGACCATTAAAATAATATTGCAATGCATTAAAAGTTGTCACACTTTCATTTGGCATTTATTACAATCATACCAAAAAATATGGTGAAAGAAAATATATAGCTACAACTTACATTTCCTTGAATCATTAGAAATCATATTATATTCATGGTACTTACAACCCATATTATCAATGTTTAGTGACATAGAATTGGTGTGAAGCACTACACACCCAAAGAATTGGCTCAAAAATCAACCTTTGCATGATGAACAAACTGGTATTTGTAATTTTCTAGTTTTGGTGCCTAATTTTCTCACAAAAACCTTGGGAGGAAGAACTCATGGATGGAATGTGGGAATTGTTCAAATATATATAAATCAGTAAAAAATTAATGGAGAATCATCATAATGAGATATAAGCATTAGGAACCCAAATAACCAACATTAATGGAGACATGGTCACTCATGGTATTTGGAATTAGATCAACATTTAAAATCATGCAATTTAATTTAAACAAAGGTTTCTACAGAGGAAGGGATGAACTAGTGGTTGCAAGGTAAAATTGGAGATTAATGGTGTCATGGGTGAGTCATGGAGGTAGGTGAGATGGCTAATTGAGGGTTTCTAAGATCTGATTATCCATTTAAGAGTTTTCAAGGGTTGAGAAATTGAAAATAGTTCCAAAGTGTAGAAGGGGTCTACAAATATAATGGAGCAAATGAAGGATTTTCCCACTAGGAATTGAGAGATGAGAGGAAATGGGGAGTTAGAACCAAGCAAGGAGAATCAAGTGTAAATTACAAGCCATAGGGTAGGGAGTTGTAAAATCCCACCCTTAGTTTTTCCAAAACTTCACAACTTGCACCCATTAGCGTTAGCCCAAAATGCAATAATAAACAACTAGAAAGTAACCCTTCACTTTATGATCACCCAAATCCCAAATAGGGCAAGGTGAGAGCATACGATGTCAAGGAATCTTTGCAAATACTAAAAGTGATAAAGCTAATTGAATGAACACCTTCCACTTTCTGATCGCCCAAATCCTAGTGCAGGCAAGGTGAGAGCATATGGTGGTTGGCTTACAATTAAGAACTTGGATAAGCTATCACTTCTTCGGTGGGTTGAGTAGTAAAAAACAAGTGCAAAAAGTAAACAAGAAATTCTCTTGGTGAGAAGTCAACCACTTCCACTTTTCAGTGGGTAACAAGGAAAGTAATGGACTTGGTGGTAAAGCTAACAATTTCCACTTTCCAACAGGCAACAAGAAAGAAATATAGCAAACTCAACCACTTATTCAATAGGAGTGAAGTACAATAAGAAAAAGTCCCAACCACTTTTCAGTGGGAGCATCCACTTATGCACTGAGGTAAGTATCCAAAATAACTAAAAGTAAATTTGAATGGTACTACCATATCAACATTACAATATGAAGTCCAGTATAATATAGCAAGAGATAAACATGATAATATCGATTTCCTAATGAATAAAATGACAACCCCTACAACATAACAATGATTAGGCATCATAGAACATGAGAGAAAAAGGTTACATCAAGTTTCATATAACTATAATAGCAATATGATATACCATAGTTATAGTGAACTGGAAACCCTCAATTAGCACCCTTCAAATGCTCATAACACTCCAAGTACTCATCAGAATGACCTAAAATCTTTTGCAAATGGTAGATTAGGCCTAAGCATCCAATCTCAAGCTGCAAATCACCACCAATAGGTTTGGAAATCACTGGCATGCAACCCAAGACACCTTTAGCCACTTGTACAGCCTCCCAAGATGGGCGATCGACAAGGAAAATTCACACACTCCACCAAAAATCACCAAACTTTAGGAAAATGGGTGCCCAAGTATGAGAAAAATATAGAGCCAGTACCCACAAATTAGTTCTAACTCTTCCAGATAGTGCGAGCATGAACATGGGTCAGCTATGCATAAACCAGAAACTTTGAAAATTTGATAACACACACCAAAACCATCCAAAACAACAAACTAGCAGATCATCACACCCAAAAATCACTAGAAGACATCAAACCCAACAAAAACTAAAAGCATAATATAAGCCATCACCATTGTTTGCTCTGTTGCAACCAATGTTCAACTAGGAGTTATCTCACAAACTCAAAACTAAAGTTAGCTAGGAGGGATTTTTTCCTCAAAGCCCAAGAGTCAATCTACAATATGACAACACTTCATTACATCAAGTTTAGCATAACAAATGAGAGTTCTAAATGAAGTTGTATAAATAGGCTTAGCAACCCAAAAGTTTGAAATCCTTTTCCCTCCAAAAGGGATGCCACGCTCAAGGGAAATATAATATTTTATTAAAAAGCTCTTAAATTCCTCACTTTGGCGTCTAAACTTGAGTAAGCATAAATTAAACTTTAAAATTCTTAAGTCCATAATACATGGCGTCCAACTAAAAGACCCCTTTTTAAAACAACATAAGATGTCCTTCCTAGGTTTGGGGTCCAAAAGGCAACATGAAAATATAATGTTAACTTAAGTTGCAAACCTTCCATTTTTGAACTACAAGAATGTTGGAGAAGCCATTGCTCAAAATATCAAGATGCCAAACACTGCAGTGCCACACTGCCAGAAATAGTAATCCAAAGCTAAATTGTTGCCAGAAATAATACTTACTAAAAATAGTAAGTGACACCAAACTCAAAATGAACACATTATGGGTAGTCGTCGTGACTTGCTAAAAATAGTAAGTCTAAAAATAGACACTGCTAACAATAGTAGTGATAACCCACCAAAGTTCTTTAAAAACCCATAAAAACCTAAAACGCATACAAGCAAACCCCTACAACAAACTCCTAAAGAAATGACAAGAAACCACCAAGAAACTTGGAAACCCCAAAACTACCTCTGAAAAGCCTACAGGTCTCCAAAAATAGGCTAATGACCACTGAAAATCATAGGGCTAAAAAGGGGACGTTAAATTCCTATGTTCTCGAGATTGCTTATTCTCAAGCAATCGCAAGCCATGCATTGATTGAAATTGAATAGAACTCATCACGAGTCCTAGATCCCAAATAAGGCTAAGAAATATGTAGCTCCCCCCAGTAGGAACACTGCTCTGTTGGGTGCCCATAAATTTAATCTCATGTAGTTCCCTCATAGGATGAGCAATCATACTCATCAAAAACTTAGCCAACTCTTTGGAGAATTATTCTCCACAATCAAAATCCTATGGCACCCCATAGGTGAAATTGGGAAAGCTAATGCTGACTTCCTCATACTTAGCCTCTTGCATACCAATATTAAGGTCATAACTAAAGAATAATTTGTTGTCCCATGCATAAGAACCAGTGAATGGATTAGAATAGCAATTGATTGGCACTTGTACACTCCTACCACATGGATTTTGATTTCCCAAACTCAACATTACCCTCATTTGAGACCACAAATCAACCCTGCTAGGGAACTTAATGGATTGAAAACAAGCATACAAACAACTCATCAAATTTGAAATGGGAAAATTGAGGTCTAATTTTTAAAAAATTAGCACCCAAGAAGAAGAATAGTTGTTGCAATACTAAAAAATATCAGCTAAAATGACACATCTACTCATGTCCATAGCTGGAAAATTTCTCTCAAGTGTCACCAACTCACCATAGAACCATTCTTTGCTCAAAATCTCTCTCCAATCCATTGGTGGGGAGATCAATGGACTCGTAAGTTTTCTGCAAAGAGAGTTAACATCAGCAATTTTCCCATGCCTACAATCCTAGGCATGGAAAACCTCTCCCAAAGTGAGACCACCATGTTTTTGTTGTGTCACTCTATTGATCATGTGTGCCTCATCAAAAATCCTCTTCTCCAAAGGAATGTCTCACATGTGAAACACCTAGGAGCCATAAACAATTTTCTCCCCCAAGGCATACCATATTACACCTATCATAAACTCATCCTCCTGCTTCCCATGGAATATTATGACACCATTAGCTCTTGTTTGCAATTCATTCATGATACCATTACCATATAAGGAGCTAAGATCAATTGGCATCTCCATACTTCATCCCAAAGAAGGATTAGAATATGTCAAATCAATTGCTAATATGGAAATTAGATCATCTAGTGAGTGGAAATCATGTTTAGACCCTTGTCTTTCCATTCCCTTATGCCAAATAAGTTTTGAATTTGTATTATTTACCATTTTTCTAAAAATTCCAGCAAACTCAAAATCACTTTTTGGAAACTCCTCAAGGTTAGGCATGATTTGTTTTCCATGTTTCAACACATCCCATGTGAACACTTCATCTTCAACCTAACTAATGGATTCATTATCAGGCAAGTTTGGAAGATTACCATTCTCAAATTTTGACATGTCCTCGTGATTTGATCTCAAATCATCAATAAGTGGAGAACCACACCCTATCACATGCTTGGAAACTTCATCAGATGTTTCATCTTCCATCACAAAGAGTGGATTATCATAAATTGACTCAACACCCACTTCAAAGTGAGGATTATCAAGAGTTTGAAAGTCATATCTTTCCTCTTGCTCAATTTCATCTTGTTGATCCAAATATGCACATGCAACTACTAATTTCTTTGTGAAGCTTTACATATTAAACTCCTCTTGAAGACTATCAAGCTCATCAATTACCTGCTTGATTTCTTTAGCTCTTTGTTCATTCTCTTGCTCCCTAAGACATTTGAAATCTGCTAGCTAATCTTCTACCTCCATTAGTGCCATTCAAGTATTTTCTAATGTCTTTTGTTGAAACAAGCTTAAGAGAAAGCTCATCAACATTTTTCTCCTTTCCTTTGAATGCACTAACAACCTCCCTTGCAAACTCGAAGGTATAGTCACGATCTCTAATCAAGTGCAAGTACTCCTTTTCACTATTTCCAAAGAGTCTCGGATGAGATGCAAATTTAAAGAAGTATCTCTTCCTTCAACACCATTCTACATGAGGATTTCAAGGAACTTGTGAGTGTTTTCCAACTTTGCGAGGACTTGAATCTCCTTCTCATTGGTGACCAAGAGTTGAATCTTCAATTCACATAACTCCCTAGGTCTTTGTTCAGTCAAGTGACTTGGTTATCCATATGACCCGGATTTAGAAATATCTTCATTCTTAAGAGCCATATGATCTACTTCCTCCTCATTGTCACTTTGATCAAAAGTTATGATAGCCCCCAACTCAAGCAATGAGTCACTACTGATTTCTAATTTAGAAGCCTCATCAGGTTCCATTTTGTCATGCTCCTCTACTACTTTCTTTGAGAAGATGGACCGATATTCTTTGTGTATAGGAGATTCCCACTCAAAATCTAGATTGCCTTCACTGAAATGATGAAGATTCTCCCCAATAGGTGTTGTTTTGAAAATTTTAGTAGCATCAAACTCTTCATTACTGTCTACAACCTTCTTAAACGAATCATTCTAGAGCTTCACCATACAAGCTTCTTCATTAAATACATCTTCTTCTTCAACAATCATCTTGTAACATGCTCCTAGAACAAGTACCATAGTGAAAACCTGGTAAACAAGCGCTATGTATGATAGAACATACATTATTATCTATCAACACTTTTTCACAATATCCACCCATCCATTTCATGAATCATGTGTCCAACTATGGCTTGTCACTGATTAGGGTAAGTCATTTTATTGGGGGAAACTTCCCAAAGCTATTCATGATTTAGATTTGGTAAAATTCAATCAAGTTCATAAAACAACAAAAGACAAAAACGCTAAGAAACAACAAAGATCAAAAACATGTGAAAAACATCAAAATAAAATAACATCGTTGGGTTATTCCTTCACTCAAACAGTCTAAGATATCAATATTTGCTTGAACCTCACAGCTAGTTCAAGTGAATTTCCCAAAACATATCCTCTAGACATAGAAACGGGATATCAATCCAAGCTATTGATGTTGTTTACCCAAAAAAAATTCATGCTTTTATTCAAAATGGTTGAACTACATGGTCTATATGTGTACAATGTAGGCAAGGCTTTTTAGCCCCTGAGACCCTAGGTCAGTTCCCTTAGGTTTCCAACATGCTTTATTTTAACTTAGTCAAAAAATACAAAATCCTGGAAACATATACAATATACAAAATCCAAAAAACATTCATAAAATAGAAAAGGTCAAACCAAGAGAACTACGAGCCTCTACGTGTACAATGTACGCATGGCTTATCTTTGATGAGCCCCTGAGGCCCTAGGTTATTCCCCTGAAAACAAAACAAAAACATCATCATAAAACTTAGAAAAACAAAAGGTTTGTCTTGTCATCAACATCCACAATAAACATTTCAAGCATAATAAATAAACCAGCCCAATCACCCTTTGATAAAACAAACAAACAAACAAAGCAAACATGAACAGCTAGAACTTTCAAGCAAAAACAATTGCATAAGAGTTGACTATAAACAAATGAAAACAATGCCAAAGTATCAACTACCTATCTTTTTAAACAAGTCCCAACAACATCCTGAGATATGTCTTAACGGATCCATTCCTACAATAGACATGATCAACAATGGATAATAGCCCCACCCTAAATAGATATGGAAAGTGATACTACAACTTTGTTTTTTATCTTTTTGTGGTCTTACTTTTATGATTTATTTTATTGACTCATTCCCAAGATCTCTCAAGGATGTCCATAAGGATTTAGAGAAGAATGAATGGGGGAAATTGAGTGTCATTATGGTTTGTTGCTTGTAAGATATGTTTCTAATATTACCATGGTGAATACTTGCTTTATTGAGTATGGAAGTTGTATTAAAATAGTTTGTGACGTAGTTGCATGTTAGGTGTTTTATACTTCTCTGTGTGACTGGTCCAAAATGTTTTTTATGCAATCCCCCTATACTTTAAACAATTTTTTTGTATGTCTAGTATGAACAAAGATACTCTTTGTTTGTAGAGTCAAATTCCACACAATATATACAAAGTCACCTTGATAATTTATACCTTGGTGCATCGTATCTATTTTCTACATCAAAAAGGATTGTTCAAATAGCGAAGTATCTAAAGCGAAGCAAAGTCACATCATCAATTCTATCCATCATCATATTCCTACTAACTAACAAACATCATAATGTTTCTTCTTATTAACATAATTTTTCTATCTATCATCATATTTCTTCTAATTAACATCATTTTTCTATCTATCATCATATTTCTTCTAATTAACATCATTTTTCTATTTATCATCATAGTTCTTCTAAACTAACATTCATCCTGCATAACACATCATTAGTACCATATGCATTCTACATCCACAAATGTTATCAATACATATCATGATGATAATAAACCAATTAAAAACATCATGTATCATGTATGGGGCATTCATCTATCAACATCCATCACATCATAAAATGAGACAAAGTATGATTCCTACATATACATCATATCCATACATCAATAAGGCAAAAAAACACATATAAACATACATCATCATATTTTACCATCCATAAACATAAAATGAGGTTGAATTGAAGAAGGTATATCTCATATATATCATCATCAAAATGGGAATATGTCATAAGTACATCCGCAATGACACAAGTGTGATAGGAAAATACAAAATCATAACATATATATGAGGTCTCGACTAGACCAAGGAATATATATAGCACATGTCTACAAAATGCCTCTGCACCATGAAGCAACATGAAGATAGAAACCAAAAATAGGAAAACCCCAACAGGACAGAAAAAATACTACTGAAAACCAAAATGATTTAGTTGTCTCACAGAATGATCACCTACACCAGCACCAGTACTACCATCGTCACCGCTCGTAGCACTAGGCTCCCCAAACCATGGATGTCGAGAGACCCTAGGAACGGTAGCATCATATAAAGTATGATAATAGGTAGATTCTTGTAGATACCTATCTCACTCAGCTCACATACCATCATGCTTTGTTCAGAGATTATCTCTCTCTGTTGTCAGTAACACTACTTGAGCCTCTACAACGTGACATCTACCAATATCACTCTCTTGATATGCCTGAAGAGAATCTCTCTTTGTTGTCAATAATACTACCTGAGCCTCTATTGCATGCATCCTACCAATCACACTATCTTGCTCAACCCTTAGAGTGTACCAAAATCTCTCCAGCCTGTCACTGTGCAATCTTTACATCTCTGTCCAAAGTCATCTGAGCTAGCAGCAAATCACATCCCTAGCTGGTGGAGGAGTATCTAGAACCTATCTCTGACCTTGTGCATGAGGCACTCGCTCATCCTGAATATCCTCTGCCTCATCATGTAGAGCTCGACCCAACTGTTTTGCAAGAACCTCAACATGTTGTCACTCCCCGCAATAACCTATGATGCCCACTTTGCTCACAATAGGATCACCTCTAGGACCAATAAGCCTCAAAAGCCTATGGCATGCCCACCACTCCTCATAATCGTAAGTAGTACCTGGATCTACCACTCCAACTGACCAACCCAACCAATTGGGGAAAGTGTTGCAAACTTGGTAATAATAATATCTACATCAATCTGGATACCCCATACACAGACCTCCTGACAAGTTTGACCAAAATGAGCCTCATATGCATCAGGAATCTGACCATGTCTCTCACCAAAATGGTGATAAAATAAGTCTGGTAGATAATGCTCTATCATAAATGACGAATGACCAAGTAACCAATGGGTTCATCGATAGTAAACAAGTTGATCTGCATCCTTTTTCCAAACCTCGTAGCTCATGTAAGGTCTCCATACAAAACCAAGCATCTCATCTCCCTAAGTAAAGTGTAGTGGATAAAATCCCCATAACGATAATAGTATGGATCACCGGAGAATGATCCTGAATACCATCAAGATGAGTCATTGCAATATGCTCCCATGCCCAAACATGCAAAAATGATACACCTGCAGAGAATGACCTCCCACCCCGATACACCACCTCGTACATATCTTGGTAAAGATAGGCAAGAAAATAGGCACCCTGGGCATATCTCATACCATGATCTAGCATATTCTCAATACATACACCCCAACCCACTACAAACTGTCGACCTCATCTATCAAGAACAACTAATCCCAATACTAGGCCGCAAAGGACAAGAATGACAGGGTTCGCACTATCTGAAAAATCAAATAAATCAATCTCTACATCATGAACATCCACATGTGTCACACCTAACAAATGCTACATAGTACGAGCACCTCATTGAATATGGTACGTAACAAGCTCACCATGAATAGGAAGATGAAGAATCCTCCACACATCCTCAAGAGTAATAGTGGCCTCCCCTATAGGAAAATGAAAGGAAGACTTCTTAGAGTTCCACCTCTCCACGAGAGCGGTCAACATCGTCGTATGCGTCCTGATCAGAGACATGTAACAAATATAATACAATCCCACTACATCAAGAAAGTACCACTCCAATGTACCTAACTGGGCAATCGGATCAAACAAGTGACAAGGACGTCTCTCTCTCGTCATAAGCGATCGGAGATTCACCTACAAACGATATAAACCAAGATGTTAGGGTTCTACCCTAAACAGGAAAAGCAACACAAAATGACATAGTCTAGGTGACAAACAACAGTTGAGATGATAAACAAACATGATCTAGGGTTTAGAACACAAGCATGGTGACATACAACATGTTTGACGATAAACAAATGCAAGCTAGGGTTTCACTCTAAATAGGCAAAGGAAAACAAAACAACACAAGCTAGGTGACAAATGATATTAAAGATGATAAACCAACACAAGCTAGGGTTTTAGAACACAAACATGATGAAAAATGACATTTATGATGATAAACAAACACATGCTTGGGTTTAGAACAAAGCTAAAAGGAAAACAACAGACAGAGAATCAATTGCTAGGTTCTTGGACAAATGCTCAACAAAAGCTAGATAAAAGCACCATTTTAGGATAAAAGCATAGTTTTAGGACAATTAGACAAAAAATTGGGTGTAGTTTCCTGACAACTACACAGTTTTAGGACAAGTGTGCAGTTTATGAACAACTTCTCAAGACAAATGCACCAATTTAGAACAACTGCGTAGTTTTTGAATAGATACATAAAATTCAATTGACAAGTGTGCCAAAACCGAGACAACTGTGCAGGAATCTCAAAACCAACACATTTGTCTAACAAGACTTTGCACATGCAAAACGAGAATGAAAACATGATGAAAGTGAAGGGTGAAAAGGTACATACCGGGCCACCAATGCCTGAAGATCATCTATACTCTCGAACGAGCTCAGAACGATGTGGGGCAACCTTAAATCTTGGCATTCTCCCTCAACAATTGACGGAATGTGGAATCAAGAGACAAGAATTAGCAAAAGGAACCAAGCACAAATGACCTAATTTGAAGACAAAATGTCTATATAACACCTCAAGAAAACCTTAATTTCATCTAGGAAACCCTAATTACACTTAAGGAATCTTCCTACTTTCAAATTGGAAGCTCTGAATGATAAATGATGCACATTGACATAGAATATTTCATCTGAAAACATCCAAACGATAGTACAATAGTGTCAAGAGCCTGACCTCAAAGCTTGAATGTTTCAGTCAACCTCTCAAGGGGGAAGCATGGAGTCCTACCATCATTTCCACTGAACACTGGGGCATAGTGGGGCATAATTTTTTTTCAAAAACTTGATCTTAAAAATAGAATCTTTGAAACAAAGCAACTAGTACTTTGTATCAAAGAGGGGCAAAATATAGACATGTAAAATTGACTTGACACCTATCACACATATCAAATAGCACTGAACAACATTGAACAACATTGAATAGCCTCAAACAATGTCAAACGATATGGAACATCATCTTTGATCATCTCACAATGACTCAGAATCATCCCATAACGCCTCGAAATGACTCGGAATCATCTTGTAACTTCTCGAAAAAACTCGAAATCATCCCGTAACACCTCAGAATGACTCAAAATCATCTCGTAACGCCTCAAAATGACTTGGAATCATCCCATAACACCTTGGAATGACTCAGAATCATCTCATAACACCTTGAAATAACTCAAAATCATCTCGTAATGCCTCAAAATAACTTGGAATTATCCTGTAACACCTCAAAATGACTCGGAATCATCCCATAAAATCTTGGAATGACTCAAAATTATCCTGTAACGCCCCAAAATAACTTGGAATCATAATATAACATCTCGAAATGACTCAGAATCATCCTGTAACATCTCAAAATGACTCGAAATCATCCTGTAACATCTCGAAATGACTCAGAATCATCCCGCAACACCTCAAAATGACTCGGAATCATCCTATAACATTTCGAAATAGGACAGAATCATCCTATACCACCTTGGAATGACTCAAAATCATCTTATAACATCTCACAATAACTTGGAATCATCTCGTAATATCTCAAAAAATCTCGGAATCACCCCAAAACAGCTCAAAATCATCCTGTAATATCTCACATCATCTCGTAATCACCCTGGAATATCTTGGAACTATCCCATAATGTCTCGAATCATCTCAAAATTATACCACAACATTCCCACATCGCACCACATCAAAAGGACATCAAAAACCCTAATTCCTTTGTTAATTGAATAATACAACATTATTTAATTAATTCACTTTTTCATCACTTCAGACAAATTAAATAAATTTCATTTATTTAATAAGGTCCTGAAAACCCTAATTCATCTATTTGATTAAATAAAACAAAATTATTTAATTACTTCACTTTTTCATCACTTTAGACAAATTAAATAAATTTCATTTATTTAATAAACTCTTGAAATCCCTAATTCTGTTATTAATTAAATAAAACAACATTATTTGATTAATTCACATTTCATCATTTCGACCAATTAAATAAATCACATTTATTTAATAAAGTCCTAATCTCAATTTATTTTGTCCTGATTGATTAAATAATTCCAATTATTTAATTACGTCGCTAAATCACCATATTCCCCTAAGTTGATTAGATTATTAAATAATAATTTAATTACAACACTTTCCCTCCAAAATTTGAATAATTAAATCAAACTATTCAAATCAATTATCAAAAATCAGATCAAACTAATGCAACTTTGTTTGCAAAAGTCAAACTTGATTTGCACATTCAAACCCCAAAAAGGAATTAATTAATTAAATCAATTACCTCACCCACTTTCTGATTGAGCAAATTACAATTGTTGACTAAGAAATCTAATTTGTTAACTAATCAATCTATTATGTTGACTAAACAATCTATCCTGTTAACTAAAACATCACATTCCTAACTAAGCAATCACAATCCTAACTGATCAATCTATTCTATTAACTGATCAATAACATCCCTGACTGGCCAATCTATTTCCCAATCACACAAATTGTGCAATCAACTTTGCACAATTCTCTCATGTCTAAATCCTCTCAACACACTCCGACCGTTGATCTAGATATTCTTCAAAACGATCTTGATCGTCCATTTCAAATCTCATTTTCTATATAACAAACCCCTTTCCTCGCAAATAAGGATCAGAGAATTGACATACATTGAGCAACAAATTTCTGTCAAGATCACCCTTGAGAGAGCTTCACGATTGTCTTCAATCAACCAAAAACAACAAGAATTCATCCACACTTTGCACACGAACTTTGGAGGCTTCGCTATGATAAGAACAATCCAACATCAAGCAAATACACTCCGCTATGAGATGGTAAAAGCTATCGTTTGTTTTCATTTCATTTGGTAATCAATAGGTTCCTCATCATGTTTGCAATAGAACAGTTCAATATCGTATGTGTAGGAGTTTTTAGACTTTAGATTTTTTTGTCAGATTTCTTTCATATCCTTCTTGGATCATTAATCTAACATCCTTCTTCTCCCTCACACATTTTGGCACACCCGTTGGGACCCTTGTCCCCTCCTCTAACATTCATTTGAGTCATTGTTGAAGTTGCAGGTCCTGGAAATGCTTCTAAAAGAGTTTTCACACGCTTGTCCAAAAGATCTAAGCATCTATTTGGAAAGTATGAGCGCTTGTCTATCAAGAAAATTGTGCATTTGTTAGAAGAATGGCACTTTTTTCAAAAAAAACTACGCATTTTTGATTGGAATGTCGCTTTTGTCTTAAACTTGTGCATTTGTATTTTCATAGAGTTAGCATTTGTTTTCCAGGGTTTTTAGCATTTGTTTCTAAAACTGTGTAGTTGTCTGAAACTTGCACATTTGTATTTCATGTTTTGAGCAGTTGTTCTGACGAACAAATGCACATATCTCATACTCTTGTAATAGTTTTTTTCACTAACTGTTGTTCGTTTTTGAATGTGTAAGTAGGAAATGACAGATCTGATGCAGGATTCCAATGACTTTAACATGTTTATTGTAGGGAAGATGATCGGTCCTAGTTTTTGAGTTACTTTTAATTAACTTAGGAACTTTCATTTTAGTGCTCTAAAAATGAACAACAACAAACTCACATTTTGATTTTGGTGTTGTTAAAATAAATAAATTTTAAAGCTTTTTTAACTTGGGAACTTTCATTTGGTGCTCTAAAAATGAACAAACAACAAACACACACTTGACTTTGGTGTTGTTAAAATGAACCACTTTTAAGCTTTCTAAAATAGGAATTTTCATTTGGTGGCCATAAAAAGAACAAAAACACTTCAATTTTGGGCTCTAAAAATGAACACATTTAATGTTTCATAAGTAGGAACCTTTAAATTTTGATGCATAAAAAGAGCAAAAATGTTTTTCATTTTGTTGACAAATGCATGTATTTCATTTGTTGACTAAGATAGGACAAGGACTGCCTTTCTTAGAAACACCTCTATTGGAGCTCATAAAAATGAACAAATGTTTCTTTATGATATTTCACCATTTCTATCTTAATTTCTTGATGTATTGAACATTTTGTATTGGTGCAAGTTAAAAAGAGCTTTGTTTTGTTTTCTCCCAAATTTTTGGGGATAACATCGTTGGAGGTGTTTAAAATGAATCAAATTGTTATGGATTGTTCACTATGCATTCATTGATTGGCAAAGATAAAGTGTTTTATCTTCTCCCCTTGCACCTTTTTGTGATCTTAGGTGAGTGAAAGAACATTTTTGAGCATTGCACTTTATTTTTCAAGTTTACCTTAAAGAGGGGGCTTGCCTTGAGATACATCTCACACTGGAGAACTCATTGCAAGGTCTTGAAGCACGTTTACTGGCAGGCTATATTAAAGGTTGTGAACTCGTAAGAAAGTAGCTTCAAGTCATGTTGACAAGAGACTGCACCTAATCCCATACCTTAAGTGGAACGAGAATGGTTAAAGAGCCTTAAGTGGCTAGCGGGTGAGTGTCAGATTTCTACATTCATAGTTATCACTAAAAACCAAATAGTTTTAGAAGCCATCCTATTATCCAAAAACATTCTCTGAAAGTGGTGCATTGGAATTTACTTCTGAGAAGTTACTTGCCATGTCCGACTACAAGCTAGTGCCATAAGTTGCATGTAAAATCATCTCTTCGGAGCATGAGGCAGGCCTACCTAAGAGAATGGTGTATATCCCCTAGGGTTGTAATTGCTAGTTTATGTTAAAATTGGCCCATTACATTCAAAATAATTTGACATCAAATTTTGTGTTTGATTTAAATAAAAATAACACATTCAAAACAAACACTAAATGAGATGGTTAAACCACAAACCCTTTGATTTAGTGTATGCTTGTGAGAGAAGCCTTATGTTTCCACCCCTTTGAAAGGATCTTTCCCTAAAGGTTTCTAAACATTCTGGCTTTGATTTCAGGGTACATTAATCAAAGTAAATATTTGGTAACTATGGCTTGGGTCACAACCTAAGTTATAGACATGAAGGTCACATAAGTCCATGCTTATTGAGTCAGTCCAAGTGTTGTCTTATCACTTGCCATACTTCAAAACATATAGAGAAAGTTGAGAAAGAGTTGTTCACAAGATCATTGTTCGAACCAAAACAATTGGAAAGATAGAAGGTCAGATTGTCCCACATCCATTATTTCCATCCTACCTATTTGAAATCAAAATCAAACAAACCATTAAGGTCATTCCTCCACTCAGACGACCATGATATTAATAGTTACTTTGGACTCACAGATAGTATAAGTAGACTTTCCCACAACATATCCTTTAGATAAGGAAGTGGAATATAGACCTTAGTTCTTCAACATTTTGATTCCCAAAGAAGTAGTGTCATCCAAAATAGCACTCAAACCCTAGGGTCTTGAGCTTCACATCAACCATCCCATAAACACCATCAAAATTTATGACCATCTGGCAACAAATTGCCCCAGTTCAGAAACCAAATCTTGTAGCATCGATCCTTCAACCTAGTCTCACATATATTGAAGGTGAACAAACTGACATCATAAGTAGCTTGAGAACCTTCACTTTTCAAAAGAATGAAACACCCCGCCAATTTCTCACCGCATCAATTGTCCTAGATGAAGAGGAAGAGAGATTTGACATAGCAGTAGAGAGACCCTTATTACCACCACCCGCGTGGAAATAAATATCCCCTTCATGATCTCACGCAAGGTCAAGATCCCTAGGGTAAATTCCACAGGTCATCATTTCAGACTTAGGCATCTTAGTCCAAAAGCTCTCAAGAAACACCTTTTTGCGCTGCATAAAAACATAGACAAATTGGTAGCAAACTTTTATAGACGTGCTTCCAAGAACAATCTAGAGTTATATATGTTATTTTTTTTGTCAAAACCCTGGTCTTTTTCATGATACTGAACTTCTCTAGAGGAAAGAATCAGAATTACATACCCACATTTATCCTCTCATTTAGGGAAACATTGGATCTTTAGATTTGATTCATACTAGAGAGTACACCACTCTCCCATGGGGGACCCAAGTTATTTATGACAACCACGAGATCACAACACAAGAATAAAATAGAATCAAGCAAGAACAACACCAGTATCCCACCAAAAAACACCATGAACAATGGAAGAGAACATGAGGATATAAAATAAGTGACCTTATGATAGGGTATTGAGCATCAAAACATCCCCAAAACATGTCGATCTATTACCCAAATAACTCTTATCAAGGCCACAACATCAAGTAGGGCAACAATATCAAGGTTTTCAAAACCCCCATCATGGAATAAGTCCAAAACATCAAATTTCCCTAGATAAAATGGAGGGAGATCTTGAGGAACTTAAACAAAATCGAAATCCGACGTATCGTCAATGCCATGTGCAAAGTCAAAACATTACATATCCACAACAAATGGGCATTATTCCACAAACACCTCAATATCCACATCAACAACACTTTCAATATTAGCAGTATCAAGAAGTTCCACAACACCAAGGTGTACCTCAAGTGTAATATCAAAATGTACCTCAATCACAGTATCAAGAAATTTTAAAACACCAAGGTGTACCTCAAGTGCAATATCAAAATGTACCTCAAACAAAGAATCAAGGAATTCTAAAAAATCAAGAGCAAAACAATCGAGAAAAGCCACAAAGGAAATATTTCCAATTAGGAAGGAAATTCACCCCTTTGGGAGAGACTTTAGAGGTAATCATGCATAAACTAGTACAAAAAGAACTTATCAAAATCAACGATAGTCCAAATTATGGTGAACCAAGCTTTAAAGTCCCTTGGTATAACTAGTACGAATGATGTGAGTTCCAAAAATTCAAGGGTCACCCAACGAATAGATGTGCTACACTCAAGAACCTCATTTAAGACCTCATTGATCAGGGAGAAATAGCTATTAAAAATAACGTTCAAGGGCCATCTACCAAAGATGACAATGATAATATCTCAACCTCAAAAGTTGAAAGCAACGATCAAGAGCTATCTATCACCGATCACATTGACCATGTTTCTACATCATCTAGTGAGCAACAAGACATACATCAAGAATTTAGTCCCGAGCATGATCAAAATCAAGCACCAAAGTCTAGAAATGACCCAATCTAAGATATATTGGTACCATCCGACCTCATGGTAGTACATATTGATGATCAAGAGACTCTTGATCCAACACTTATACCCAATGCAAAATATTTAATCCAAGAGTCATTACCCATATGTTCACATTTCGAGGAAAGCCAAGGATCCTTTACAAACAATCCCTTCTTTAAAATTGATCCATGTCAAGAATGTGATCCAAAGCATGTCCTACATTGGCTAAAGATATCAATCAGGAAGGTATCCCACATCTGAAGGAGCCTATCAGTGAAGAATCTATCACATTTGAAGATCTGCAATAGAGCAGAGAAAGACTTAACACCTTATTTCCAAGGTAAGACATATCCTATTGAAAATGAAAATTTTCAAAGGATTCAGTATCAAGGAAAATGATTAGGTCTACAAGAGTGGGGTATCTTAGAACCAATGCAGATTATGCGCAATCCTAAGCATCGAGGTCTTGATTATTTAGCAACTAAGGGAGCTAAACATATTAGTGATACCTCCATAATACTAGGGGCAACTTTATCTAATGCAATCATCAACATAGAGATCATAGAGAGTCCTTATGATAAAATTGATACCAATGCTACAACTAGCCATGTCATGAATCATTATCTGCATATATTTCCATCCTCTGATTGGGACCAACAACAAAAGAAAAATCTATATCAAATAAAGGAACAATTCATTGAAGCAAAAGAATCAACAAAATAAAATGGACAAGAAAAGTTTAAATGGATACAAAAGAAAAAAGTAAGAAAATCATCCCTATCAAACTCCATTAGTCAAAGAAACTATGGGGCAAAATCAAAAAGGGAAGTTCATCCATCAAAAAATTCCAAAAAAGAAAAAGAAAGCTTCAAGAGCAACCTACAAGGTATATCAAGACGTTGGTGCCAATCAAATCTCCATATCCACCCATCATTTCTCATCATCCCAAGTTTGGAGAGTCAAAGGTTCCAAACTATTGACCAATCCATCTAAATATCATATCCCTCAATGCATTTCGCCATCCATGATATCCAAATCTCACATTGACCATGTGTTGGAAGCAACTCTTTATCATAAGGACTCTAAGGGAACTCTATCGCGATGCGCACATCAAGGTAAGGTTAACTCCAGTATCAACAAGGAAGATAGGAATTTCCAGGGGTTACATTCAAGCACTTGTATCCTAGCAAAACAACTCCAACCAGGATATCATTGGCATGTCATGACAACAACAACGACCATATCAACACTAATATTTTCTACATCAGCACCACCAGGTGGTCCAACATGAGCAGAAAAATGGTCACCATGATGAAAACCTGGTAAATAGGCATCTTGTGTGACATCAAAATCAAAAAGAAATAAATCAAAAAAAGCAATCAAGAGAAAAATCGTCCTCCAGTGAAAACCACTATGGTGGCACTTTGGAAAAGTACCATGATGAAAACTTGGCAAACAGGCATCATGTGTAGAATTGAGCATCTACATGCACCATTTTAGGAGGCATTTTGGCTTATCCATAATGAACCCAAGCCATTATTTCCAAAATACAACTTATCTTAATCTTGACAAATGTTTGATATACATTTTAAACTTTCTTATGGAAAACATCTTGACATGGTTCATTGTCATTAGTCCTATCCTATCCAACATTTTTTGAGCCATGAGGCATTGTCCAAAGGGCATACTCTATCCAAACATGTTATCCTATCACAAGATAATCCATCACCTACATTGCTAGACACTGAGGAGCAAATTCTTGCGTCTTGCTTCCGAACAAATTTTGATCTATGTCTTCTAACTCACAGTGTGGTCTAGGCATTGTCCCATCAACAAGGTATCCTACTAATGCACTACCAAGGTAACCTTCAAAGATGGAAACAACATGGAGTATTCCTTCACTCTAAAATTCTAAGATATCAACAGTTGCTTGAACCCCACAGCTAGTTCAAGTAATATTTTCCACAACATATCCTCTAGAAAAACAAACAAGTATCAATCCAAGTTTTCAACATCTTACACTCCAGGAAAGAAGGTAAAAATACACCAAACAAGGTATCTCACCAACGCAGTATCAGGGTAACCTTTGAAATAGTTCATCCCAACAACAAAGTGTACCACCAATGCACTACAAAGGTAACCTTCAAAGATGACAACAACATGGATTATTCCTTCACTCAAAAAATCTAAGATATCAACAATTGCTTGAACCCTACAACTAGTTCAAGTAAGATTTTTTGCAACATATCCTCTAGAAAAACAAGGTGAGGTATCAATCCAAGTTTTCAACATCTTACACCCCAGGCAAAAGGGTAAAAATCCAAAACAAATTAAAAAAAAAAAGAGAAAAATAATACAAAAAAATCAAAAAGCAAGAAAAATAGTAAAGAGAAATAAATCGTTCTTTGAGTGAAAGCCACTTTGTGGCGCTCCTAGAATAGGTACCATAGTGAAAACCTGGTAAACAAGTGTTATGTATGATAGAACATACATTATTATCTATCGACACTTTTTTACAACATCCACCCATCTATTTAATGAATCATGTGTCCAACCATGGCTTGTCACTAATTAGGGTAATTCATTTTATTGAGGGCAACTTCCCAAAGCTAGTCATGATTCAGATCTGGTAAAATTCAATCAAGGTCATATAGCAACAAAATTCAAAAACATTAAGAAACAACAAAGATTAAAAACATGTGAAAAACATCAAAATAAAACAACATCGTTGGGTTATTCCTTCACTCAAATAGTCTAAGATATCAACATTTGCTTGAACCTCATAGCTAGTTCAAGTGAATTTCCCACAACATATCCTCTAGACATAAAAACGGGATATCAATCTAAGATATCGATGTTGTTTACCCAAAAATAATTCATGCTTTGAGTCAAAACAGTCGAACTACGTGGTCTATGTGTGTACAATGTAGGCAAGGCTTTTTAGCCCCTGAGACCCTAGGTCAGTCCCCTTAGGTTTCCAACATGCTTTATTTTAACTTAGTCAAAAAAATGTAAAATCCAAAAACATATACAATATACAAAATCCAAAAAAATATTTATTAAACAGAAAAGGTCAAACCAAGTGAACTACGAGCCTCTGTGTGTACAACGTAGGCAAGGATTATCTTTGATGAGCCCCCAAGGCCCTAGATTAGTTCCCTGAAAATAAAAATAAAACAACATCATAAAACTTATAAAAATAAAAGGCTCATCCCATCATCAACATCCATAATAAAATAAACCATCCCAATCACCCTTTGACAAAACAAACAAATAAACAAAGCAAACATCAACAGCTAGAACTTTCAAGAAAAAACAATCACATAAGAGTTGACTATAAATAGACAAAAACAATGCCAAAGTATCAACTACCTATCTTTTTAAACAAGTCCCAACAACATCCTAAGATATGTCTTAACAGATCCATTCCTACGATAGACATCATCAACAACGAATAATAGCCCCACCCTAAACAGATATGGCAAGTGATACTGCAACTTTGTTTTTATCTTTTTGTGGTCTTATTTCTGTGATTTATTTTATTGACTCATTCCTAGGATCTCTCAAGGATTTCCATAAGGATTTGGAGAAGAAGGAATGGGAGCAATTGAGCGTCATTTCGATTTGTTGTTTGTAAGATATGTTTGTAATATTACCATGGCGAATACTTGCTTTATTGAGTATGGAAGTTGTATTAAAATACTTTGTGATGCAGTTACATGTTAGGTGTTTTATACCTCTTTGTGTGACTGGTCCAAAACATTTTTTTGCACAATCCCCCCTATACTTTAAACAAAGTTTCTATATATCTGGTATGAACAAAGATACTCTTTGTTTGTAGAGTCAAAGTCCATGCAATAGATACAAATTCACCTTGGCAATTCATACCCTGGTGCATCGCATCTATTTTCTACATCAAAAATGATTGTTCAAACAACGAAGTATCTAAAGTGAAGCGAATTCATATCATCAATTCTATCAATCATCATATTCCTACTAACTAACAAACATCATCATATTTCTTCTGATTAACATCATTTTTCTATCTATCATCATATTTCTTCTAATTAACATCATTTTTCTACCTATCATCATAATGATTCTAAATTAACATTCATCCTGCATAACACATCATTAGTACCATACACATTCTACATCCACAAATGTTATCATGATAATAAACCAATTAAAAACATCATTTATCATGTATGGGGCATTCATCTATCAACATCCATCACATCATAAAATGAGACAAAGTATGATTCCTACATCTACATCATATCCATACATCAATAAGGCACAAAAACACATAAACGTACATCATCATATTTTACCATCCATAAACATAAAATGAGGTTGAATAGAAGAAGGTATATCTTATATATATCATCATCGAAAAGGGAATATGTCATAAGTACATTCACAACAACATAAGTTTGATAGGAAAATACAAAATCATAACATATATACGAGGTCTCGACTAGACCAAGGAATATATATAACACATGTCTACAAAATGCCTCTGCACCATGAAGCAGCACAAAGATCGAAAGTAGAAATAGAAAAACCCCAGCAGGACAGAAAAAATATTACTGAAAACCAAAATGATATGGTTGTCTCATAGAATGATCACTACATTGGCACCAGCATCACCACTGTCGTCGCTCATAGCACTAGGCTCTCCAAACTGTGGATGCCGAGAGGCCCTAGGAACGGTAGCATCATATAAATTTTGATAATAGGTAGATGCTTGTAGATACCTATCTCACTCAGCTCACATACCATCACACTCTGTCCAGAGAGTATCTCTCTCTGGTCTCAGTAATAGTACTTAAGCCTCTGCAACGTGTCATCTACCAATATCACTCTCTTGATCTGCCTAAAGAGAATCTCTCTTTGTTGTCAGTAATACTACCTGAGCCTCTACTGCATGCAGTCTACCAATTGCCAAACCGTGGACGCTGAGAGGCCCTAGGAACAGTAGCATCATATAAAGTCTGATAATAGGTAGATGCTTGTAGATACCTATCTCACTTAGCTCACATACCATCATGCTCTGTCTGGAGAGTATCTCTCTCTGGTGTCAGTAATAGTACTTAAGCCTCTGTAGCATGTCATCTACCAATATCACTCTCTCGATCTGCCCGAAGAGAATCTCTCTTTCTTGTTATTAATACTACCTGAGCCTCTACTGCATGCAGTCTACCAATCGCACTATCTCACTCAACCCTTAGAGTGTCTACCAAAATATTTGCATCCTTTCATCGTGCAATCTCTACATCTCTATCCAAAGTCATCTGAGCTAGCATTAAATCAACATCCCTAGCTGGTGGAGGAGGATCTAGAACCAATCTTTGACCCTGTGCACGAGGCACCCGCTCATCCTGAATATCCTCTACCTCATCATGTCGAGCTTGACCCAACTGCTCTGCAAGAACCTTAGCACATTGTCGCTCCCTGTGATGTCAGCTCTACCCACAATAGGATCACCTCTAGGATCATTAAGCCTCAAAGGCCTATGTCATGCCCACTAATCCTCATAATTGTGAGTAGTACCTGGATCTGCCACTCCAACTGACCAACCCTAACCAACTATAGAAAGTGTTGCAAACTCAGCAATAACAATATCTGCATCAATCTAGATACCCCATACATGGACCTCCTGAGAATTCCAACCTAATTGAGCCTCATATGCATCAAGAATTTGACCCTATCTCTCACCAAACTGGCGATAGACTCGGTCTGGTAGATAATTCTCTATCATAGATAATGAATGGCCAAGTAACCAATGGGTCTATCGATAGTAAACAAGTTGATCCACATCCTCTAGCCAAACCTCATAGCTCATGTAAGGTCTCCATACAAAATCAGGCATCTCATCAAACACATGATGCCAATAATGCAGGTCCCCAGGCAAAGTGTAGTGCATAAAATCCCCATAATGATAACAGTATGGATCACCCAGAGAACGATCATGAATACCGTTAGGATGAGTCACTGGAATATGCTCCCACAACCAAATATGCAAAAGTGATACATCTACAAACATCAACCTCCCGCCCCGATACACCACCTCATACATATCTCAGTAAAGATGTTAAAGAAAACAGGCACCCCAAGCACATCTTGTACCATGCTCTAGCATACTCTCAATACATACACCCCAACCCACTACAAACTGTCGACCTCATCTATCAGGAACAACTAATCATGATACTAGGTTGAAAAGGACAAGAACAACGAAGTTTACACTGTCTAAAAAATCAAATAAATCAATCTCTACATCAGGAACATCCACATGTGTCACACCTAACAAACGTTGCATAGTGCAGCCACCTCATCGAATCTAGTATGTAACAAGCTTACCATGAATAGGAATATGAAGAATCCTCCACACATCCTCTTGAAAAATAGTGGCCTCCCCTATAGGAAAATGAAAGGAAGATGTCTCAGATTGCCACCTCTCCACGAGAGCAGTCAACATCCCCATATGGGTCCTAATCAGAGGCATGTAACAGATATAATGCAATCCCACTACATCAAGAAAGTCTCACTCCAATGCACCAAACTGGGCAATCAGATCAAACAAGTGATGAGGACGTCTCTTTCTCGTCATAAGCGATCGAAGATTTGCCTGTAAACGATATAAACCAAGATGTTAGGGTTCTACTCTAAATAGGAAAAGCAACACAAAATGACATAGGTTAGGTGACAAATGATAGTTGAGATGATAAACGAACATGAGTTATGGTTTAGAGCACAAGCATGGTGACAAACGACATGTTTGACTGTAAACAAAAACAAGCTAGGGTTTCACTCTAAACAGACAAAGCAACACAAGCTAGGTGACAAACAACATTAAATACGATGAACAAACACAAGCTAGGTTTTTAGAACACAAACATGATAACAAATGACATTTATGATAGTAAACAGACACATGCTAGGGTTTAGAACAAAGCTAAAAGGAAAACTATAGATGGAGAATCAATTGCTAGGTTTTGGGACAAATTCTCAACAAAAGCCAGATAAAAGTGCCATTTCAAGACAAAAGCGTAGTCTTAGGACAATTGCACAAAAATTTGGGCATAATTTCATGACAAGTGCACAGTTTTAGGACAATTGCATAGTTTTCAGACAACTACGCAGTTTATGAACAATTGCTCAAGATAAATGTGCTAGTTTAGGACAACTGCACATTTTTTGGACATATGCACAAAATTCAACTGACAAATACACCAAAATTGAGACAACTATGTAGGAATCTCAAAACCAGTGCATTTGTCTGACAAGACTTCACACACATAAAACAAAAATGAAAACATGAAGAAAGCGAAGGGTGAAAAGGTACATACTAGGCCATAGATGCCTGAAGGCTATCTATACTCTTGAACGAGCTCGGAACGATGTGGGGCAACCTTGAATCTTAGCATTCTCCCTTAACAACTAACAAAATGTTGAATCTAGAGACAAGAATTAACAAAAGGAATCAAGCACAAATGACCCAATTTGAAGACAAAATGTCTATTTAACACCTCAAGTAAACCTTAATTTCATCTAGGAAACCCTAATTACACTTAGGGAATCTTCCTACTTTCAAATTAGAAGCTCTGAATGAGAAATGATGCACATTGACATAGAAAATTCCATCTGAAAATATTGAAATGATAGTACAATACTGTTTAAGAGCCTGACCTCAAAGCTTGAATGTTTAGGTCAACCTCTCGAGGGGGTAGCATGGAGTCCTACCATCATTTCCACTGAACACTAGGGCATAATTTTTTTTCAAAAACTTGATCTTAAAAATAGAATCTTTGAAACAAAGCAACCGGTATTTTGTATCAAAGAGGAGCAAAATGTAGACATGTAAAATTGACTTGACACCTATCACACATATCGAATAGCATTGAACAACATTGAATGACATTGAACAACCTCAAACAACGTCAAATAATATGGAACATTATCTTTGATCATCTCAGAATGATTCATAATTATCTCGTAATGCCTCAAAATGACTCAGAATCATCCTGTAACATCTCAAAAAAACTTAGAATCATCTCGTAACACCTTAGAATGACTCGGATTCATCTTGTGATGCCTGAGAATGACTCAGAATCATCCCATAATGCCTTGAAATGACTCAGAATCATTCTGCAACACCTCAAAATGACTCAGAACCATCTCGTAATGCCTCATAATTACTTGAAATTATCCCGTCACACCTTGCAACGACTCAGAATCATCCTGTAACACCTCTGAATGACTTAGAATCATCCCATAACGCCTCAGAATGATTCAGAATCATCTTGTAACATCTTAGAATGACTCAAAATCATTTCGTAACATATTTAAGAATGACTCAGAATCATCTCGTAACACTTCAGAATGACTCAGAATAATCCCGTAACATATTTAAGAATGACTCGGAATCATCCTGTAACACTTCAGAATGACTCAGAATCATCTCGTAACACCTTGGAATGACTCAGAATCATGTCGTAACATCTCATAATAACTCGAAATCATCCCATAATGTCTCGAAACATCTCAAAATCACCCTAAAATAGATCGAAATCATCCTATAATGTCTCAGATCATCTCACATCATCTCAAAATTATCTTGTAATGTCTCAAATCATCTCAAAATTATACCGCAACGTTCCCACATCGCACCATATCGTACCACATCAAAATGACATCAAAAATCCTAATTCCTCTATTAATTGAATAATGTAACATTATTTAATTACTTCACTTTTTCATCACTTCGAACAAATTAAATAAATTTCATTTATTTAATAAGGTCTTGAAAACCCTAATTCCTCTATTTGATTAAATAAAATAACATTATTTAATTACTTCACTTTTTCATCACTTCAAACAAATTAAATAAATTTCATTTATTTAATAAACTCTTGAAATCCCTAATTCTGCTATTAATTAAATAAAACATTATTTGATATTGACATTTCATCATTTTGACCAATTAAATAAATCACATTTATTTAATAAAGTCCTAATCTCAATTTATTTCGTCCTGATTGATTAAATAATGTCAATTATTTAATTACGTCGCTAAATCATCATATTCCCCTATGTTGATTAAATTATTAAATAACAATTTAATTACAACACTTTCCCTCCAAAATTTGAATAATTAAATCAAACTATTCAAATCAATTATCAAAAATCAAATCAAACTAATGCAACTTTGTTTGCAAAAGTCAAACTTGATTTGCACATTCAAACCCTAAAAAGGAATTAATTAATTAAATCAATTAATTCATATTCCTCACCCACTTTCTAATTGAGGAAATCATGATTGTTGACTAAGAAATCTAATTTGTTAACTAATCGATCTATTTTGTTAACTAAAAAATCTATTTTGTTACTAAAACATCACATTCCTAACTAAGCCATCACAATCCTGACTGATCAATCACATCCCTGACTGGTCAATCTATTTCTCAATCACACAAATTGTGCAATCAACTTTGCATAATTCTCTCATGTCTAAATCCTCTCAACACACTCCGGTCGTTGATCTAGATATTCTTCAAAACGATCTTGATCATCCATTTCAAATCTCATTTTCTATATAATAAACCCCTTTCCTCACAAATAAGGATTGGAGAATTGACATACATTGAGCAACAAAGTGTTGTCAAGATCACCCTTGAGAGAGCTTCACCATTGTCTTCGATCAACCAAACACAACAAGCATTCATCCACACTTTGCACATGAACTTTGGAGGCTTCACTGTGATAAGAACAATCCAACATCAAGCGAATACACTCCGCTACAGGTTGGTAAGAGCTATCATTTTTTTTCATTTCATTTGGTAATCAGTAGGTTCCTCATCATGTTTTCAATAGAATAGTTCAATCTCGTATGTGTAGGAGTTTTTAGATTTTAGATTTTAATAATTTTGGCTATAGATTAGATTTCTTTGTCAGATTGCTTTCATTTCCTTCTTGGATCATTAATCTAACATCCTTCTTCCCCCTCACACAGTATTTAATATTTTACTTTTCATTCAACATCCATATAGTCTTGACAAACTAAGTATAGTTCTAGTAACATTATAGCCACATAAATTCCAAATACAATATAAATATGTATTCCCATATAAAAGGGTTTCACCAATTCAAAACTCAACTATGAATCACACAAGATTATCCCAAACTAGAAAATAAATCAAGTTCATAAAAACAAGCTTATCATGCATTCAAAATCAATCTTTCCCAAACAAAGGCATTTATAAATAAATAACCTTTCACACATAAATAATAGAGGAATAGAAATCAACATGTCTGGATTTATAGTTCCAACTGATAATATTTCCTTCCAAATTTAGCTTTCACAATCACAATTGCTACTTGTTCTAAGCCCAACTTATCTCCAAAATTCTAGCCTCTTCACAAAGATTTCAACAATTGCATACTCACAAAGACTCAAAAACTCTCAAATTATTCTTGCACAAAAAACTACAACAAAATAATGGATAAAGAAATCATAATGAATAATTGTAACAAAGGGTAGAGAGGATACCTCTATATACTAAAATCTAAGCATCTTAATGCTACAAATAAGCTACGAAATCTACCACCTTCCTATTCTAAATGCATCAACTAGGCTCAAGAGGTGAGAGGAGGTTGATCAAAACATTAGTTTGAAAACGCCTAAACACTCTAGCTTCTCAGTTAAGAATGAGTCATCCATATCTTGATGACAACAAAGATTAAACTCAGAAAATGCAACCTACAGGTTTCCTTATTGTAGTATAAGTCGACTACCTCAGCCAGCTCATTGTTGAGATTGAGTCTCATGTTTATCAGAAGGCTTTGATTGGATAATGAAATAAGAAATAGTATTCTTTTAGTTCCCACTCTTTACAAAATATGGTGCCACCTTCATACTTTACATGTGTTATTTCAGGCACAGTTTTTAGAAAAAGTCAGAAATGTTTAAATCAACATTTGTTTTCACTTTATGCACTATTCATAAATCTATTGACTTATTCCCTTCATGTGCTATATGCACATCATTTAGCTTTAGCTACTATAATATATAAGGCAGCTCTACAATAATGTGCTATGGTTATTACAAAGCACTTTTAATATATGTATATATGTTTACATTAACATAATTATATACATATATATTAATATATATGTATTATGTATATATATAACATTATTTTAATATCCATACTTAAACACATATATTCACATATTCATCAATTGGTGTATATATACAAAATGTGTATATATTTAGATATATGTCTTGTTTGTCCAATTGATACTCCCATACACATGATATATCTGTACATGAATATATGTAAGTATGTCTACCTACGTATACACATGTACATATATATTCAATATGTATGAGTTATCAGAGACATGTACATACATACATATATGCATTACAAGTATTTATCCATTGATTATTATATAAACCAAAATATGAAAAAGAACTTATACTTATCAGAAAGACTCAATCACATAACCTCAAACAAAAACATTCAAAGACTAAAACCACATACCAATACAAAATATACTCAACCCCTGATAGAAGGTTACTTACCATTTCCCAAATTATCTTAATTCAACTAGATAAACTAGGATGTGAGTGTGTGTATGCTCAATTAGGTTCATCAAGGGTTACCAGACCAAGTTCTTCTCCTGAGTGATACTCCCCCTCTCTTTCGGAAGTTCAAATCTATTCCTGCATTTAGCTTAGTGAATCACAACAATAGTTAGTTGATAACATTATATTCACATGCATCATATATTTTCTTCTTATAAACATTTAAAATATAAAATTGAATTGAACATTCATTCATTACATTTTCCATCAAGATTCATATACAAATCACAATCATATATTAAAGCATTTTAACCCATCAAGGTAACAGTAAATAGGTAACAACACAACGGGATGTAACACATCCCCCGCTTGTGAATCATCATCCTCGATGATTTTTAAGTATCAAACATGAACACAAAACATAAAACATAAAACATTGTTTTCCAGGAGTTTTCATAATCTAGCAAGACTTGAGGAAACTTTTGCTTCATCTCAGCATAGTCCTCCCAAGTGGAAAAATCTTTTACATACCGATCCCACTGGACCTTTCATTGTAGAACCTCTCTATTACATAAGTGAAGCTTATGTGTTCCAAGCACCTTGAGAGGATCAATTTTTACCACTCCTAAGTCTTGTACCTATAAAGCATTCCAATGAATAACATGGTTATCCCCTGACATGTACTTCTTAAGGTATGACACATGAAATACATTGTGCATCACGACAAGAGCTAGTGGCAAAGAAATTCTATACACAACATGGTTAACTTCCTTGAGAACCTCAAAAGTACCCACATAACGTGGAGATATTTTAGATGACTTTCCAAAATTTATAGAACTCTTGTGAGTTTTTACTCAACAAAAATTTCTCCCCTACTGAGAAATGTCTAGGTATCCACTCAGAATTTGCATAACTCTTCTGCCTATCATTAGCTTTTGATAGCCTCTGCTCAATAATATCAACTTTCTCCTCCATTTCTAATAACATTTTTGGCCTAAGGCTTGTCCTATCCCCTAGCTTATCCCAACTTATAGGAGTTCAACACTTCCTGCTATACAATTCTTCAAACGAATCCATCTTGATTGTAGAATGATAAGATTTGTTATATGCAAATTCAACCAAAGGTAAATAATCCTCCCTCTTGTATTGATGATCCATGCAATACATTCTCAATAGATCCTCTAATACTTGGTTCACTCTTTTATTTTGACCATTAGTTTCTGGATGATATGTTGAACTTATGTCCGAGTAAGTACCAACCAAAGAAAACATGGTTTGCCAAAAACTAGATGTCATACGAGCATCCCTGTCAGAAATAATCTTCTCAAGAATTTCATGCAACCTAAATACCTCTTGAATAAACTTTTGAGCTATAATAATAACTCCATTAGTTAAATTCCCTAGTATAAAATAAGCCACCTTTATAATCTTATCCACCACTACCAACATGGGATTGTGTTTATTCCTTGACATTGGAATACCTTGCACAAAATCCATGCTAATGACTTGCCATTTATTTTTTGGAACTTCATGAGGATACAAAAGACTTGTAGGGTGATGATGTCCTACCTTCACCCCTAACACTCTAAGAAACTTTCCACAAATCTTATAGCATCCCTTTCCATTCCTTTCCATAAATACAATGGCTTCACATCATCCAACATCTTAGTCACTCCGGGATGTCCAGAATATGGTGCGGTATAAACTTCTTTCCTCACTAAATTCCTTAATTCCATAGAGTTGGGTACGTAGATTCTTCCCTTAAACCTTAACAAACCATCAGGTTCAAAGTGAAATATTTCATACCTTGGATCTTGTGGATTATCCAAGAGTGCTTGCTTAAATTTTTCATAGTATTCGTCACCCTTGGACTTCTGCAACACTTGACCTTTGAAATGGGTTTGAATTAATATCATTGAGCAAATATGCCTCCTATGACTTAGGGCATCTACAACCCAATTCTCCTTCCCCTTGATATAATTGATATCAATTCCAACCACCTCTATATCAATTCCAACCACCTCCTTTTCCATGCATTCAGATTCGGTTGAGTGAACAAATACTTTTGACCGTGATGATTGATCTTCAATTCAAAAAAAAAATTCCAATACATAGTGTCTCCACATCTATAGTGCATGAACAACTACTGCTAATTCCAAATCATGTGAAGCATAATTTTTCTCATAAGGATTTAGCTTCCTTGACTCATAGGCTATGACTTTCCCATCACCCATCCTGCATCAATACTCCACCCAAACCTTCTCCTGAAGCATCTGTGATGACTATAAAATCACCATCTGGATCTAGTACGTTTAGTATCAGAGCTATGGTTAACTTCCAATTGAGTTGATCAAATATTGCTTGACATTTCTCTGTCCATTAAAGCTTCTTCCCTTTTATCTATAAGGAGGTAATGGGAAAAACTCTTTTGGAAACGTGCAAAAAACTTTCGATAGTAACCAGCCAGACCCATAAAACTTCTAACTTCTGGCACATTCTTAGACATTGGCCATTCAAGCATTGCTTTTATTTTTGTTGGATCAATTGCAATCCCATTAGCTAAAATCACATGACCCAAATATTGCACTTCCTTCTGAAAGAAAGTACACTTAGAGAGTTTCCCATACAACTTATTCTCTCTTAATCATCGAAGAACAATCTCTAGATGCTGGAGATGTTCCTCTTCATTCTTGGAGTAGATAAGAATATCACCCAAAAGACCAATGCAAACTTGTCCAAGCAGTCTCTAAATAAATTATTCATTAATTTCATGAATGCTACAGGTGCATTCATTAGCCCAAAAGGTAGGACTATGAACTCATAATGACCATACCTAGTCATGAAATTTGTTTTAAAAATATCTTCATCCTTGATCGACGGTTGATGATAACCTAATTATAGATCAATATTTGAAATATTGTCGCTCCTCGGATTTGATCAAAGAGATCATCGATACATGGCAACATATACTTATTCTTTATCATTTCCTTATCAAGCAAACGATAATCAATGCACAAGTGCAATGTGCCATCCTTCTTCATGAAGATTACTGGTGCTCCCTAAGGTGAAACACTAGGTCTAATCAATCCCTTAGATAATAATTCCTCCAATTGAGCTTTTAGCTCTTTTAATTCTATTGTGGTCATCCTATATGGCACTTTGGATATAGGCTCCACCCCCAGAACTATGTCGATGGAGAAATCAAACACGCTTTTGGGAGGAAATCTAGGTAATTCCTCTAGAAATACATCTGCAAAATTCCATAAGATAGGATATTTCTCCATATCCAATTTTCTTGATTCCATTACCTCGCTTTCTTCATCTTCTTGGGGTTCTTGAGTTCCATAGTACACAACATCATCTTGAGAAGTGAACTCATTGCATTCCTCAAGTTTCTCCATTTTCACGACAAAGATTTGAAAACCTTTATTCTTCACCCTATGCATTTGTACAGTGAGGATCTACCACAACTTAACTGCTCTAGGCGTTCCTCACAAGAACACCTAGTTTACAAGATCATCTAAACATTCCACTATTTTTGCATGGCAATCTACTTTTTCTCTATGCTTCCACAACCAACTCATCCCTAAAATGACATCATAGGAACCTAGTGGTGCTACATACAAATTCACTTTTGAAGAGAAAATCAAAATTTCTACCCTTGCTTCGAATAGACATTGCTCCACCTTAGCTCTTGTCTGGTTTGTGTATTCAATAATCCAAGAATTTTCTGTATAGCTAGATTTTCTAGAAATTTTACTAGCTATACTAGGAGAAACAAAATTTTTAGTGGCACAGATATCAATAAGAATGCAAATAGGTGTACCAAACAAAGTACCTGATATTTCCACAAGAGTGATCTAGTACTCTACTTTCTAGCTGTCTAATGCCACATGAATCCCCTGCTATAATTTTTCTTGTTGAGAAGGTAGTTTATTTCCTTGTAGTTGTGTCCCTGGTGGTTTGTTGGGATACTGATTTGCAAAGTGATCTCCACCACAAGTATAACATCCTCTCAATGGTCCAATCCTTGATGTAGGCCTTCCAGAACTACCTTCATTCCTACTAGCATTATTTTTATTGTTGTTGTGAACCCTTAAACCTACAAATGCACAAGAGTAACAAACATGGTTAGATGTTAAATCAAATGCATGTACACAAGAGTGAGAGATTCCCCATAAAATCCATCTATTTAAACTAAAATTAGGAACAAAGATGAAGAACACAATACAAGAAATTAAATTAAATCCTAATCAAGTTAATAGAATGATGATCCCATGGGGGAATTGGTGCCAATGGAGTGTTGCAATTGGCCCTTTCCCAATTCCTAAGTTGCAATGAAGATGATCTAGAAATGGTCAAATCTCCAAAGATATTTGAGCATAACCTTGGTGCAAATGTGAAAATGAGATGAATGCTTGGATGAAATGAGCAAAATTAGTTCTCAATTGAAGAGAGTAACTTTGCATGAAGGTTATGGATGAAGATGGATTTGAGTATAATAAGTTTACTCAAATTGTGGATGTTTGAATGAGAGGAAGAGTCTCTCATTTATAGATTCCAATCTTGGAAGAATGAGTGAAAATAAGCAATGTGGGATCATTCAACATCCAATGGCCAAGTGCCACTTGTCAAGATGTGAATGGTTGAGGAATGAGCACATTTTGGTCAATGTGCATGATAAATGCCATTGATTCAAATTTGAATTTTTGAGATGACATGTTGAGGGGAGAGAAGAATGGAGTTAATGTCACTTGGCTCAATGCACAAGGACATGTAAGAGGCATTGAATGCCTTGTTGGAAGGACCGAGCCCATTTGAATTTTGAATTCAAATTGAGGGAATATTCCCTTTTGATGCCATGTGAGGAAAAATAGATGAATTAATAGATCAAAGTAATTGATTTATTGTGCAACTTGCATTCTCTAGAGGATTTTAATGAAAGGGATTAACTTAATCATGGTTTTGATGAAATTAATGAAGAATTAGGTGATGTGACAATCTAGACTTAGATTTATGAATTGATTTAAATCAAATTGAGAGGAAATGATTAATTAAATAAATGATTTTGATTTATTTAACTAAGGAGGAATATGTTAGATTAAATTAAATAATGTTTTAATTTATTCAATTTAATAAGAGGACTTTAGAGATTTAATTTAAATAAAATGAATTATTTAAATGAACAGAGAAAGATGATTAATTAAATCAAATTGATTAATTTAATCAGTAGAGGAGAAAGACCTAATTAAATAAATAATGATTTATTTAATTAAGGGATGAAAAGGTGTTGATAAGTTGAGAGTATGATTCAAGATGAAATGATGTTAGTAGGATCAGAATCAGGTGCATGTATATTTTACGTGTCTACAGTTGTTGTCCCCCCTATGGTCCCTTTGTTGGCAAAACAAGGATAGACAACTGAGAGGGGGGGTGATCGGTTGTTACAAAATTTACACTTATTCAACTTTAATCAACCTTTAATCATAGATCTGATAATTAACAGTGAAATCATAAATCAACAACACATCAGAGACACATGAACAACATGATTTTATACGTGGAAACCCTGTAAGGGGAAAAACCACGGTGGATGTTAGTCCACAAGATTATACCCTGTTAGAAGTATAATGAAAGAATGAATAGGGAATGCACATGCATTCAGGCACACTGCCTAGAGTTCACTGCTCAAAGGGAAGGCTCACTGCCTTACATAAAACAATTAGATTAAATACATCTGATGAAGTTGAACTGAGAAATTAGCTTCTACAAAATCTTGATTATAGTTTCGGTTAGGCACATAAACACTTCTTCACACTTTGCTCAATCTTCTTCACACTCTGCTCTATATTCAGATGATCTAGTCTTTATTCACATATTTCGCATACACACTTCATGCTCACACACCAAACACACACTCATACACATTCTAAAATGAGGAAACAATCACTCTTATATATCTACTACATGAATTTTCGTCAACAACTCTGTCGGCCACAAATAATGAATAAATTACAACTGTTGGCCCAATTTTATGAACAAATCTCAATACGCACCAACCTAATTCAGTCACAACATATTGAGGACCTAAATCAACATCCTCAAACATGCCAAATAATAGAATACTAATCCATAAGGATCTGCAACACGCTACCATCATCATGTCGGCCAAGAACATGAAAACTCGAATACACAAGGGAAAATCTTTGATCATGAACACATCGATCAATGCGAACGTACCACATTGATAGAGCATGATCTAGAAACATCACTAAAAATCTTAGGAATGTATGCAACAACTCAATTCATCAGAATTGTAATTACATCTTCCAAAAACACCTGCTATAGTAATTGAATAACTATAGGAACACAAAACTTCATAACTTTCTCAATTCTTGATGTGCACTTCTAAAATTTTTAGACAACATACTAGATAGGCTCAACAAAAAACCCTTTAATGTGTTCCTTCTGATCATCAACGTACAAAAATTTCCATCACTTTGACCTTCTCAGCTTCATAGACTTCCTGCAATATATTTATTACAATTTTCTCAATGTCCTCGACATATACAACCTTGAGAATCATTAATGCTAATAGTGTTGACAACAATGACAACCACATATCAGCAACACAACCACAATATCCAACAATCTCCCCATTTGGCATTGATGGCAACACATGATGTGAAAAATACTATCAACACAACTAACTCTTCTCAACCTGTTCTACTCTTCCTTGCATTGATCTTCCATCTTCTTAGTACTTATTTCACTTTCCCCCCTTTCTTCTATAAAGTTTTTTCACATTAATCTTCTCCCCCTTTGACATCAATGGCAAAGGTACACAAGCTTTGAACCACATATCATTTGAATCACCTAACTACTCCCCCTGAGTAGCAGCCACCACAACATCAATTTGAAACAAGATCTGATTGTAAGTCCACAGATTGATGCATAGACTTGCATCTTAGTTCAAATTAGGAGGGGAAGTCACCCCTAACTTGCCTCTAAGATACTCAAAATCATCTTTAGGCAACGATTTAGTAAAGATATCTGCAATTTGTTCCTTTGTAGGTACATATTCCAATCTTACCTCTTTATCACTCACCTTGTCTCTCAAAAAGTGATACTTGATAGATATATGTTTTGTCTTTGAGTGTAGCATCAGATTCTTAGAAATGTTTATGGCACTTGAATTGTCACAAAATATAGCAATAGGCTCATCATACTCAACTATGATATCTCTCAGCATCTACTTCATCCACAATACTTGAGTGCAATTGTTTGCAGCAACAATATATTCTACCTCAGCAATAGATAAGGAAATGGAATTCTCCTTTTTACTTAACCAAGACACCAGCTTCTTCCCTAGAAAGAATGCACCACCACTTGTACTTTTCCTTTCATCCACACCTCTTGCCCAATCTGCATCTGTAAAGGCATTCAGAGTAAGATCATCATCCTTAAGATATCAAAGACCAAAATCAACTGTTCCTTTTAAGTATCTGGAAATAATTTTTATTGCAATCAAATGTGATTCCTTTGGATCAACTTCATATCTAGTAACTATGCACAAAACAATCATAATGTTTGGTTTGGTCTGAGTCAAATATAACAATCAACCAATCAACCAATCATTGACCTATATCTTGTGGAATAGCCTTAGGAGAATCATCATTCTGTGTTAGCTTGCATCCAGTTACCATGGGTGTACCAACTGGCTTTGAGTCTTCCATGCCAAAAATTTTCAGTAGCTCTCTTACATATTTGGACTGGGAAATAAATATTACATCATCTAACTAAGTAATTTGCAATCCTAAAATGAATTTCAGCTCTCCTATCATTGACATTTCAAATTCACTTTTCATTTCATCAGCAAACTTCGTGCATAAGTCATCATCACCTTAAAAAATAATGTCATCAAAAAAGACATCAATAATGAATTCTTTATCCCGATCCAACTTGAAATATAGATTGTTGTTAGTAGTACCTTTATTGAATCCAAGCTTCAACAAGTATTTATCTAATCTAGCATACCATGCTCTAGGGGCTTGTTTGAGTCCATATAGAGCTTTCTTCAATCGAAAAACCATATCTTTTTCATTAGTCAGTTGAAATCCATCCAGTTGTTCAACATAGACTTCTTCTAATTCACCATTTAGAAATGCTGACTTCACATCCTTTTAATAGAATTTATAGTTCTTGAAAGTAGCATAAGCAAGAAATAACCTTACAACTTTAATTCTAGCAACAGGGGCAAAGGTTTCTTCAAAATCAATACCTTCCATCATCATAGTTCTGGCAGCATCTAAGATTGTTTTGTTCTTTCTCTCAACAACTTCGTTTTGTTGTGGGGTCCGGGGAGCAGATAACTATCTTTTTATTCCATGCTCTTCACATAATGAATCGAACTCCTGGGAAGTGAATTCACCACCTCTATCTGATCTCAAACATTTGATCTTCAAACTTATCTCAGTTTTTTCCAAAGCTTTGAAGCTTTTGAATTTCTCTAATGCCTCATGTTTTTCTCTTAAGAAAGCAACCCATACCATTCTAGAATAATCATCAATGATCAACATAAAGTACCTTTCTCCTTGTAGACTTCTAATTCTGGATGGATCGCATAGATCAGTATGTACCAAATCCAATACTCCATTGGAATGATGTTGTTTTCTTTGAAATGAAATTCTTGTCTGCTTTCCCATCTGACATTCCTTGCATATAGTGTTAGTAGGCTTCACTAACTTAGGTAGATCTTTTACTGCTTGTGTAGAGCTTATTTTGACAATGTTATCAAAATTCACATGACATAGCCTTCTATGCCATAACCATCTTACATCAACTTGAGCAATAAAACAACTTTCACTAGCAGTATTTAAGTGAAAAATATTACCTCTTGTCTTTGTACCTAAAGTAATCACATTTCTTGAGCTTCCCAATATCCTGCACTTACTATCTTTGAACTGAAGATTGTAACCTTTCTCAACCATTTGTCCAACACTCAACAGATTATGCTTCAATCCTTCAACATAAAGAACATCATCAGTGTTACATTTACCACCAAGAGAAATATTGCATCTACCACAAATCACACCAGCATTGTTATCTCCAAATATTACAACACCACCATCATATTTTTCCAAGCTTAGAAACTTGCTTTTGTCACCAGTCATATGATGTGAACATCTGCTATCAATCACCCACTCATCCTTCTTATCAATTCTGGCTGCAAGAGCTTTCTCAATATTTTGATTACTAGCTGATTCAGTGGACATCGGACCATTTTCCTTGATAGCAATGAATACCCATTCATCTTCATTTCCAGTTTCTTTATCAAATTCATCATCAGTAACACCTTCTTCAACATAATAATATTTCTTTTGAAATCCAGTCTTATCAGGTTTATACTTAGAAACTCTTTCAGGACACCTTGATGCAAAATGACCTATCTTATTGCAAGAGAAACATTTAATAGGCAACTTTCCTTTATACTTACCTTGTCCTCTGGATTTTCTTTTCACAATCAATGCTTCCAATTCTTCTAGCTCTCTTTCTCCATCTTCAATCAGTTTCATTTCATCTTCATAGCTGAATGTCTTCTTGGAACTCTCTCCCATATTAGATCTTTGTTGGCTTTTCCCGAATACAGTACCTTTGAATGCAGACTCTGTCTTAGGTGAAGATTCACCAAATTCACTCAACTCAAAGGCAACAAGTTTTCCAATCAGCATGTCTCTTGTCACATTTATTACAATCCCGAGTTCTTCAATAGCATGAACTTTAGTTTTGTAATAAGTAGGCACATATCTAAGTATTTTAGCCACAATCTCATCTTCTTCCAAGATTCCACTGACACATCTAATTTCCATCACCAGTTCATTTACCTTCTGCGTGAAAGAGAAAATGTTTTCATCTTCACTCATCTTCGTGTTCTCCCACTTTCCTTTCAGAATTTGTAGCTTAGCAACTTTCACTAGTGCATCTCCTTCATACAATGTTTCCAACTTTTTCCAGATCTCATGTGCAATCTTCAGACCTATTACATTTGTCATCTCTAAATTTTTCAAAGCACTTCGCAATGCTTCTATAGCCCTGGTATTAGTTTCTACTTCTTTGATCTCACCAGTAGTAGAGGGACCATTCTGAGGAATAGTATATGCATTCTTTGTAATCTTCCAGAAAGGCTGACCAATGCACTTCAAATGACACTCCATTCTGACTTTCCATATAGATTAGTTTGTACCATCGAATCTAGGACTGTCCTTCTTATATGATGCCATCTCGGATCAGCTCAAGCTATTAAACTTCTTCAGAGGAACTAGCTATGATACCAATTGTTGGAAAAAAAAGGATAGCCAACTAAGAGGGGGGTGAATGAGTTGTTACAGAATTTTCACTTATTCAACTTTAATCAACCTTTAATCACAAATCTGATAATTAACAGTGAAAGCATAAATCAACAACACATCAGAGACACATGAACACCAATATTTTATACGTGGAAACCTTGTTAGGGTAAAAACCACGGTGCATGTTAGTCCACAAGATTATACCCTGTTAGAAGTATAATGAAAGAATGAATAGGGAATGCACATGCATTCAGGCACACTGCCTAGAGCTCACTGCTCAAAGGGAAGGCTCACTACCTTACATGAAATAATTAAATTAAATCCATCTGATGAAGTTGAACTAAGAAATTAGCTTCTACAAAAGCTTGACTATAGTTCTAATTAGGCACAAAAACACTTCTTCACACTTGGCTCAATCTTTTTCACACTCTTCTCTATTCTTCACACTCTGCTCTATATTCAGATGATCTGATATTTATTCACACATTTCACATATACACTTCATGCTCACACACACACACACACACACACACACACACATCATACACATTCTAAAATGAGGAAAAAATCGCTCTTATATATCCACTACATGAATTTTCATCAACAACTCTGTCGGCCACAAATAAAGAATAAATTGCAACTGTCGGCCCAATTTTATGAACAAATCTCAATGCGCACCAACCTAAGTTGGTCACAACATAGTGAGGACCTAAATCAACAATATCCTTGAACATGCTAAACAATAGAATATTAATCCATAAGGATCTGCAACACGCTACCATCATCATGTCGGCCAAGAACATGAAAACTCAAATACACGAGGGAAAATATTTGATCACAAACACACCAATCAATGCGAACGTACCACATTGATAGAGCATGATCTAGAAACATCACTAAAAATCTTAGGAATGTATGCAACAACTCAATTCATCATAATTGCAATTACATCTTCTAGAAACACCTGCTATAGTAACTGAATAACTATAGGAACACAAAACTACATAACTTTCTCAATTCTTGATGCACACCTCTAAAAATTTCAGACAACATACTAGATAGGCTCAGCAAAAAACCCTTTAATGCGTGCCTTCTGATCATAAATGTATAAAACTTTCCATCACTCTGACCTTCTCAGCTTCACAGACTGCTTGCAATATATTTATTACAATTTTCTCAATGTCCTTGACATATACAGCCTTCAGATTCATTAATGCTAATATTTTTGACATCAATGACAACCACAGATCACCAACACAACCACAATATCCAACACATTTCTTAAATTATTTCATCTATTACGAGATCCTTTGTCCCCTTTCTTTTGAAAATCTTTCCCTTCACTAGTCTTCTTCGAAGCTTGATTGGCTTGTGACCAATTAAACTTCTTTTGATTCCTTTCATGGTAGCTCGAGATAGATTTAATCCTTTTCTCCTTCTTAATGGATTTCTTGTACACCAATTCCATGGTGGCAGGATTGTGCACATCTACCTCTCCATTGATTTGGGCATTAAGGCCCATGATGAAATTCCTTATGTGAAATTGCTTGTCCTTTTGGTACATGGATATGTACCTTAGGAGATGAGTGAATTTCTCCTAATATTCATTAACCAAGGAATCTCCTTGCCTTGGGTTCTGAAATTTGGTAAGCTTTTGATCATAGAAGATTTGAGGTAGCCACCGCTTTCGAAAAATTTCAATGAATTCACTCCAAGTAAGATTTAAGGAACTTATCCCAAGCTCCATATTTTTATTTATCCACCAGTTGGATGCTTCTCTAGCCAATTGGAAAGCTCCCCAAATAGATTTAGTTATCTCAGAGTAATTATTGATTTCAAGATACTTTTCCATTTATGTGAGTCATGCCTCAGCCACATCCCCACTAGTACTTCCTTCAAACTTAGGAGGATTGATCTTTTTCATATCTCAAGATAGCTCACTAGCAAGTTGTTTCCTTTTGCTTCCCTTCGATCAAGATTGTGATTCATCATCCTCATGTTCACTTGACAGATTATGATCATGGGAATTTTCCCATTCTTCATCATTATTAGGAACTTCTTGTTTGTGCCTTTCTTTTCCCCTTACCTCTTGCTCGATGTTTCCTATTCTTTCTCTTCTCTCATCCATCATGGCTAAAATACAATCCAATTCAGCCCCTAATTTTTTTGCTCCTTAGCCTAGTTCTTGGCTCCCCCAAGGTTGGTTCTAGTTCTAACCATTTTTTACAAGAAATTTTACACCTGGAGGTTTCATTTTTAATAGATTCTAGGAAGGTTTACATAGCATTTGAAACATTTCCAAAGAATAAACATTCATATATATGATGTTTAAAAGAAGAACTCATACATAATTTTTTTTTGCCAAAACATGATTTTCATTTAGATCAATAGGATTTTAATATTCTTGTATTTACATGGAATGACTATTCAAATAGTCCAGGGGAGAGTATCCCTCAAATTCACTCTCTGATACATAGCTATGTGGGGTATACCCCTCATATTTTTGTTCTCATACATTGCCAAAAGGAAAATAACCTTCAGACCTATCCTCCGATACATTGTTTCAAGGGACATATCCCTCTAATTCACCACTTGAGGCTATTATAATAACTTCCAACATAGGAAGAACATGAGGGTCCCTAAAGATCATAGTAGGACTAACACTACATTTTGAGGGCATATCCTTGGAAAGTGGTAAATAATTTGACTTGGCAAGAGAGACAAGAGGTACAAAGTTAACAACCTCACACATCCTCCTTCTTTCTTAACTGATGCAAGATAGAGAATGACTAAAACTCTCAGTGTCACTCAGCTAAATAGCGTTGTCATAATTAGTCCCCTCTATGGTTCGAACAATGGCTTCCCTTTATTTCTTGGCCTTTAGGTGTGCTTATTACTGACTGACTTCCTTGCAGTTATCTTGAGATGCACCATCTTGGCACAATAATTCCAAACATTAGACTCATATGATGTTGGATGAAATAATAGCGAGCACATAGGTTCTAGAGTTGAACCCGGTAGCTCTGATACCACACGTAACATGCCCATTATTCTATCCATTGTTTTTACTATGTTTTACCCACAAGTGAACAATTTGTACTACTAACATTATGGCAATAAAAAATAAAAATCATTTGAATAAAAAGATGCACATTTGAAACATAACCATTTCAAACTTTCCCATTGCATAAAAAGGAAACATTATAATAGTTCAAGTAACATTTTAACATTACATAATTCCATGATGACATTTTCTATATACAATTTCTCGTATAAGAATAGAGATACATGTTTACATTCATAGCTTCCATGAGCTCAATGATATAGATATACAAAAAAATACAATGATCTAGATGTCCCCAATGTTGGTGCATATCTTCTAGATGTCCCCATCATTGGTGCATACATTCTAGGTGTCCCCAAACCAGCGCTACATCCTCAAATCCTAACCGCACACTATATGAGGTAGAGCATCACTCAAATGCTTTTCCACCAACCATGGACTTACTACGGTCCCCCACACATCTACCTAACTGGTAAGATGGCCCTACCCTTCAATGAAGATATTGGTTTGGTAACCCCATAATCTTGGCCTTCCTGAGCATAGTGTTTTGTCCTACATATCTAGATCTACCATACATTAGCTACAACCTACATGCATGATTTCCTACCTAGTATGTAATCCTGGATCATAGTGATTTGACAGTGTAAATAGTGGCTATTTACACTACTTTGGCCAAAGAATTCAATATCTAATACTTCAAGTGCAAGTCATCTATCCACCCGCCCTTTAGCTCGATTTGATAATGACCATTCACTATCATAGCACACATTCAATCTAAGGTGATGACATAACAAACTGTCTAGCAAGGTTATTCCCTTTCCCATGGATTATCTAACCCTAGGAATAACCAAGAATTGACAAACTAAATAAATAGGTTACTCCCTTTCCCATGGATTATTCTAATCCCAAGAATAACCAGATTATAACAAATTGACTAACTAGGTTACACCATTTCCCATGAATTATCTAACCCTAGGTATAACCATGCTAACCATACATGCACACATATTAAGTGACCAACTAGGTTACTCCCTTTCCCATGGATTATCTAACCCCAAGAATAACCAAGCTATCCTCCCATGTTAGAAAATGATATAATTTTCATTAAAGTATTATAAGATAGCAATATATTCCACATTTCACTTTTCATGCAACATTCATATAGTCTTGACAAACTAAATATAGTTCTAGTAGCATTATAGCCACACAAATTCCAATACAGTATAAATATGTATTCCCATATAAAAGGGTTTCACCAATTCAAGACTCAACTATGAATCACACAAGATTATCCCAAACTAGGAAATAAATCAAGTTCATAAAAACAAGCTTATCATGCATTCAAAATCAATCTTTCCCAAACAAAGGCATTTATAAGCAAATAACCTTTCACACATAAATAATAGAGGAATAGAAATCAACATGCTTGGATTTATAGTTCCAATTGATAATACTGCTTTCCAACTTTAGCTTTCACAACCACAATTGCTACTTCTTCTAAGCCCAACGTATCTCCAAATTCTAGCCTCTTCACAAAGCTTTCAACAATTGCAAACTCACAATGACAACTCTCTTTCTCACCAAAAACTCTCAAATTATGCTTGCACAAAAAACTACAACAAAATGATGGATAAATAAATCAAAAAGAATAATTGTAACAAAGGGTAGAGAGGATACCTCTATATATACTAGAGTCTAAGCATCTTAATGCTACAAATAAGCTACCAAATCTGCCACCTTCCTATTCTAAATGCATCAACTAGGCTCAAGAGGTGAGAGGTAGTTGATCAAAACATCTGTTTGCAAATACCTAAACACTCCAACTTCTCAGTTAAGAACGAGTCGACTATATCTTGATGACAACAAAGATTAAATTCAGAAAATGCAACCTACAGGTTTCCTTATTGTAGTATAAGTCAACTACCTCATCTAACTCATGGTTGAGACTGAGTCTCATTTTTATCAGAAGGCTTTTCTTGGATAATGGTGCAAGAAATAGACTTCTTTTAGTTCCCAGTCTTTGCAAAATATGGCACCACCTTCATACTTTACGCACCTTATTTCATGCATAGTTTTTAGACAAAGTCAACAACATTTGAATCAACATTTGCTTTCATTTATGTGTTGTTCATAAGTCTTTTGACTCATTTCCTTCATGTGCTATATGCACAACATTTAGCTTTGGCTATTATAATATATAAGGTAGCACTATAATAATGTGCTATGTTTATTACAAAGCACTACTTTTAATGAATATCAAACAATATATAATATATACATATTATATCTTTTACAATAAATACATACATATATATCAATATATATAATTATATTCACATGATTATTAAATGCATTACTTGCCAATCGAATATATATAAATATACATTAAAATAATAATATATGCATATATTAATATATGTATATACATTTACATTAACGTAATTATATACATATATATAATATTATTTTAATATCCATACTTAAACACATATATTCACATATTCATCGATTGGTGCATATATACAAAATTTGTATTTATATGTCTTGCTTGTCCAATTGATACTCTCATGCACATGATATATTCGTACATGAATATACATAAGTACGTCTACCTACATATATGCATGTACATATATATTCATAAGTATGAGTTATCAAAGACATGTACATACATACATATATACATTCCAAACCAGAATATGAAAAAGAACTTATACTTATCACAAAGACTCAATCACATAACCTCAAACAGAAACATTCAAAGACTAAAACCACATACCAATTTTATAAAGGAAACGACCAACACTGATCCAACTTTTAAACTTGAATCACTAAAAAGTGGCATATATGTTTTGAATTTTGAAATGATGTAAACTAGTAAAATATTTATTTTTTAGTATATTTTATGTTTGTATTTAAAAAAAATAAAAAATAATTTTAAATTAGTTTTTAATAAAGTAACACTATAATTTAGTTGTTGATAAAATGTTGAAAAAAGAAGTTGCATGAGACGTCAAACTTTTTATAGTAAATTTTAATTTTTTTCTTTCAAATTTTTTGTGTGTATTTATAACTTGAAACTTTAGTGCATGGACATATTTTTTTCCAATTTTGATAAATATATATTTTTAAATAAATATTAAAATGTGCATGAATCAAAAAATAGTTGTTTCCATTGGACGTCAATTTTCATATTAAATATTTATCTAAAATGGAAAAAAATTATACCATCTTGAAATAGATTTCTTTTATCTAGTGCATCATATTTTTTTCAATTTTTTTAATAAGTTTTAGTATTTTTCCTTGGCATGGTAATCAACCTAATATTTTGTGTTGATAACCTACTTTTAGTAAAAATAAAATATAAAATATAAATAATAACTAAACTATTAAAATAAATATATTTTTGAAAACTAAACTTATGGATCTACAAAAGGGTATTTTTATATTTTAAAAAAAATGTTATTTACATTAGTAGGAGTTATTGAAACTAAATAATTTTTTTTTTTGGTAAATTAGACTCAAAGTGGTGCTCCATATATTTTTAGACAACAATTTTAGTTGAAAAAGTAGTGGAAGTATCTAACTTAGCTAGAATGAATCTTACTAGATTGAATGTTTGACCAAAATTGATTTTTAGTTAGAAATACTTAAATTCAGTTATGCTGATAAGTTGGCTGAAAGTGTGACACAACTTTGTGTTTTTACCCACTCAAACCCTGACATAAGGTTACTATTTCTCAAATTATCTTAATTCAACTAGACCAACTAGGATGTGAGTGTGTGTATGCTCAATTAGGTTCATCAAGGGTTACCAGACCAAGTTCTTCTCTTGAGTGATACTCTCCCTCTCTTTCAAGGGTTCAAATTTATTCCTGCATTCAACTTAGTTCATCACAATAGTAGTTAGCTGATAACATTATATTCACATGCATCATATATTTTATTCTTCTAAACATTTAAAATATCAAATTCAATTGAACATTCATTTTTACATTTTCCATCAAGATTCATATACAAATCACAATCATATATTAAAACATTTTAACCCATCAAGGTAATAATAAATAGGTAACAACACAATGGGGTGTAACAAATCTCATAGCTTACATTGTGTTTTGAGTTTTGAACTTCATCTGGGTCAAAAGGAAATTCATCCCATGTAAGATCCTCATTATGCTTAGGTGCTAACACACCTAGGTCCCATATGCTAAAGGGTTGATTCCTTGACTCGAGGTAAATGTGATCACTGCACTCTTCATGATCAGATGCCCCTATGAATGATTCAGTCTTCAACTCCCTAGTACTAGCATCATGATAGTAATTCATCTCCATATCTTGCAATCTCAAATTAGTCCTAACCAAACCTCTTTGTTCACCACATACTGGAATTTTTAGGCTGTCATCATATGTATGAACAACATCCCACTCAACGTCATCCAAGTCACCATTTGATTCCTTGCCAAGACAAGGTAAGGGTGATGAAGCTATGCTAGGTTCTCCTAAAGGAATAACCAAAATACTTATACCTCCTTGGAATTGATCCATCATGGAAGGTTTGATAATTTCCATGGCAATTTCTTCCCCAAACTTCATGTGTTCTTCATTTGTAGTTTCCATAGGTGAATTTTCCTCAATCTTTTAGACATCTTGAAGTGTCATGTGCTCTTCACTTGTAGCTTCATCTTCTTTATGACTTAGAGTCCCATGATCAATGCATGGCAACCAATTTTTTCCTTCCTCATGCCTACTTGTGGGATTTAAACCACAAATAAGAACTTCTTTCTCAAACCCCTCTTCAATGGAAAGTTTTGATTTCTCTTTCATTGTTCTTCTAATGTACTTAACCAAGCCCATTTTTTCAGGTTTCAATATTACAACACAACACAAGAAAGAGTCTAAAGAAACCATGTTTCTAAACCCATTTGGCATCCTTTGATACTCTTCAAATAGTAGTGAAGCCTATTGTTCATATTGCCTCTTGATCTGTTCTTCGACTCTGCTGAAATCCATTGTCATAACTCTGAATTGTACTATTCTTCCAACAGGCTGGCAAGAAATTTGGCTTTAATACCAATGTAAAATCCCACCCTTATATTTTCCAAAACTTCACAACTTGCACCCATTAGCATTAGCCCAAAATGCAATGATAGATAACCAACAAATCAACCCTTCACTTTCTAATCACCTAGAACCCAAAGAGGGCAAGGTGAGAGCATATTGTAAAGTGATAAAGGTAACTGAAAGAACACCTTCCACTTTCTGATCACCCATATCCTAGTGTGAGCAAGGTGAGAGCATATGGTGGTTGGCTTACAATTAAGAACTTGGCTAAGCTACCACTTCTTTAGTGGGGCCAATAGTAAAAAACAAGTGCATAAAGTAAATAAGAAATGATCTTGGTGATAAGCCAACCACTTCCACTTTTTAGTAGGTAACAAGGAAAGTAATGCACTTGGCGGAAAAGCCAACCACTTCCACTTTCTAGTGGGCAACAAGAAAGAAATATAGAAAAATCGACCACTTATTTAGGGAGAGTGAAGTACAATAAGCAAAAGGATCAACCATTTTTTAGTGGGAGAAACCACTTATGCAGTGGGGTAAGTATCCAAAATAACTGAAAGTAAAACGTTGAATGGTACTACCATATCAGAGTTATAATATGAAGTCCAGTACGATATAGCAAGAGATAAACATGACAATATGATTACCTAGTGAATCAAATAACAACCCCTACAATATAATAATGATTAGGAATCATAAAACATGAGAGAAAAAGGCTATATTAGGTCTGCTATAACTGTAACAACAATATGATATACCATAACAATGAACTGGAAACCCTTCATTAACACCCTTCAAATGCTCATAACTCTCCAAGTACTAATCAAAATGACCTAAAATCTTTTGCAAATGGTAGAGAAGGCCTAGGCATCCAATCTCAAGCTGAAAATCACCACAAATAGGTATAGAAATCATTGGCACGTAACTCAAGGAACCTTCAACCACTTGTACGACCTCCCAAGATGGGTGACCAGTAAGGAAAATTCACATACTCCACCAAAAATCACCAAACTCCAAGAAAAGGGGCACCCAAGTATGAGGAAAATATAGAGCCAATACCCACAAATTAACTCCAACTCTTCTAGACATTGCGAGCATAAATGTCGGTCAGATATGCATAAACTAGCAACTTCAAAAATCTAATAACACACACCAAAACGCTCTAGAACAACAAACTAACACACCATCACATCCAAAAATCACTAGAAGACATCAAACCCAACAAAAACTGAAAGCATAATATAAGCCATCACCATTGTTTGCTCTGTTGCAACCTCTAAATGAAGCTGCAACTAATGTTCAACTAAGAGTTCTCACAAACTCAAAACTGAATTTAGCTCGGAGGGATTTCATCCTCAAATTCCAAGAGTCAAGATCTGCAATACGAAAACACTTTATTACATCAAGTTTAGCATAACAAATGAGAGAAAATGAAGTTGTATAAATAGGCTTAGCAACCCAAAAGTTTGAAATCCTTTTCCCTCCAAAAGGGACACCACACTCAAGGGAATTATAATTTTTATTAAAAATCACTTGAGTTCCTCACTTTGGCATCCAAACTTGAGTAAACATAAATTAAACTTTAAAATGCTTGAGTCCATAATACATGGCTCCCAACTCTAAGACCCCTTTTTAAAACAACATAAGATGTGCTTCCTAGGCATGGGGTCCAAAAGGCAACATGAAAATATAATGTTAAGTTAAGTTGCAAATCTTCCATTTTGGAAATCCAAGAATGTTGGATAAGTCATTGCTCAAAACATCAAGACACCAAACATTGCATTGCCACACTGCCAGAAATAGTAATCTAAAGTTGAACTACTACTAGAACCACTGCCAAAAATAACACTTACTAAAAATAGTAAGTGACTCCAAACTCAAAATGAGCACATTTCGGGTAGCTATCATGACTTACTAAAAATAGCAGTGACAACCCACCAAACTTCTTTGAAAACCCAGAAAGACCTAGAAAGCATACTAGCAAACCCTTATAACAAACCCTTAAAAAACTAACTAGAAAGTACCAAGAAACTTGGAAACCCTAAAACTGCCTCCAAAAAGCTTATAGGTCTTTGGAAATAGGCTAATGACCATTGAAAATAATAGGGCTAAAAAGGGGACATTACATGAGTTTAGATAGAGTAGGGACTTGGGGAAGGACTTGGAGGTATGATGTTTGTCTAGTATCCCATGGTCTAGAGGGGAATGGGTATAAGGAAGGAGTTGGAATGATTCATAGTTTCAGGGGAGTAATAGGGACTAAGACAAGTGCAAGGTTCTCTCTTAGTTCTATAATTTAAGAGAGAAAATAAAAATATGTTGGGGCTTGAGTATCAAAAGGGAATGAGAACTTTGGATATGAGGAAAAGTTAGGGATTGAGGTCAAGAAAGGACTAGGGACTAGGCATAAAGAGGGGTTGGGATGGTAGAGGATTGTGGAGTTGGGGAAATGGGAAGTCTAGGGAGTGGGACCTGGGGTGGACCTGGCATTAGAAACATGACACTACCAAGGTTCAAAGTCCACTTTTAGGCATGAGGCCTAGTGAGAAATAAGGAGAATAATAGGAGTGGAGACAAAGACTATTTTGAACCTGGGTTGGGGATTCAGTTTCAAGCTCCTTAGAATCCCCTACCAACACCCATTGTAGCTTTGGGATCCTATTGAACTTTGTCAAATTTTGGGGAATTCAAGAACTTTAGAACTTCTTGACACTCTATCTTCATTAATTTTTTTCCCAAATCTGAACCATGTCGACAAGTTTAGGAACTCTTGAGCTCATTGACATCTTTTTCACTCATAACCATTTCTTGTTCATTCTTCTTATATGTTAGAGATTTCATCACCTTTTGAACCATACTAAGGATTTCAAGATTTATTGAACTCTCTGACATTCTTATATTCCTTAGTCATTTCTTTCCTTAAACTTCTTCCTTTACATGCTTTCAACAAGCTCAAGAATTTAGGATCTCACTGACACTTTGAACTTGGCCTTCCTTATGTATTTGTCAGATATTTTTGTGACTTTTAAACCATGTCAAAGGTTTGGGGAGTTAAAGAACCTTGTAACTCCTTGAAACCTTATCATCTCTATCTTTGTCAAAGGTTCAAGACTTTAGGAACCTTGGAACCTCTTGACGCATAACACTTAGAAAATTAAAAAAACTTCTAGATTTATATTTATGGGGTTTAACATTTTCAACACAAGGTTCCATTGAAGATTTCTCATATTGGGTATAACTACTGGGAAGAATAGGGGATCACGAAAAATAAGTAAAGACTTAAACAATTGGGCGATTTTTTAATCCGAGTCCCAACATGTTACATTTTGATGACACATTTGCAAAGCAAAAATTGGGTGTTCAAGTTTTGTATGTGAATGTGTTGGGAAAATCCTAAGGCATTAAATTTAGGCATGTTACATATAATTACATATTATTGATTGGATTTGTCAAGAGAGGACACACATTATGTTATCTATAAGTGAGAACATTGTTATGCTATTGTTTATTTGCATTAAACATGAAAATGGGAAATTACTTACTTGGTTTATGGATGTTGTTACTTTGATGTATATCATGTATGCATCACACTCTTTAAATTATTTGTATATATTATATATGAGATTGTAATTTTATTAAGCTTATGCAATGCTTTATTATATTTTGAGGATGCACTTATTCTACCTATTTGAAAGTGAAATTCTAGATGACATGCTATGTATTTAAAAGACACTTTTGTAACATGTACTTTGAGTTTATTTTATGGTTTTTAATGGTAAGCTAGATGGTTGTTATGGAGAATCAAGGAATCAACAATGACATCATGATCGAGCATTGAATCCTAATTATATCAACATGTGTATCAATAGTGATTGATTAGGCATCTTGGATGGTTGCTTAACTTGTCTTTGAACTTGTTCAAGTTGTAAAATCAATCTAAGGGGTTTGATTAAGGTGAAACTACTTACACAATAAAATCTAATGATATCGACAGATACCACTGCTTTTAAATTGTAGAGCTGAACAAGTTTTTGAAGATCAGCAATGCATATATTGAAGCCATAGTAGGATTTTTTTCTAGATTTTTTTAGATCCATAATAAGGAGGTCATTCCTATAATTGCATGACTGACCTTGCATAAATTGTAAAAAACAACCCACTTCAGATTTTGTTGTTCTACATCCAACTCATCTAAGTTGAAGTGATTTTTAGCTATAGGTAAAAATTTATGAAAAATAGTGGATAATTGTTTGTTGACCATTGAAATTAGCCAAGTCCTTTCACTTACCTTAAATTTTAGTTTTTAAAATTTTTTCATATAGTGTGTCAAAAGTCTAGATTAAGTTAATTGAATTGAATTGCTTATTATATTCTGAAACATAGAAAAAGGGATCCTAGGTCCTGAATGCAAAGAACCTAGGATGCAAGAGTGGCCTTTTTCCAAGTTTCATTAGGATGTAGATCACAAGGTGAAATGATGGGCTTACAACCTTAAAGGTGAGCCAATATAACTTGGATCTATAGATCTGATTGAGGGTTGGAAATATTTGGAATGATTAACCTAATGATCCTATGTGCCCTAATACTAAACTTACAAGATCCCGACAACTGATAAGCAAAAAAAATCAATTTTTGACAAATCTATAAAGTGTAGATGATTGTGTACTTGCTCAAAAAATTTGGTTCTATTGTGCTTACAAGGACACGGTCGCCCAATGGCCATTTAAGTCCTTGTAGGGTTTTTCTGCTCAAATTTTAGGGTCCTCTAGTGGTAGGTTTGAGATCCCTGTTTCCACTTGTCTCATTGTCAAAATGTCATAAATAAATTTTGTAGGTGAGTTTCCATGGTTTGAAAATTTCTAGGGATTTCAATACAAAATGGATCTTCAAGCTTCCTTCAATCCTCTTCAAACCTATAACTTGCACATTCACAAAGGGGGAAAATGTTGTGCCATATAGGGGTTTGCCTCAGTCAAACCCCATATAAGTGTTCCCACTTCCACAATGGAAAATGCCAATGATAAAACCTTAATGGGAAGGAAGGAAATGATGAATGAACAAAATGTTGCAACTCACCACCCTTTAATGACTTCCTTGAAGGATTGAAGTCCTACCCATCTCTTCAAGGATTTGGATCTTGCTTGATAGATTTGCTTGAATGCTTGGAGACCTACAACAATATTAGCCTTCACAAGAAAATATGAACACCATAAAATTTGACATGATGTTGGATTTCTTGAATTTCTGCAATAAGACTCTGAAATTCTGCTCGACTTGCTCTTGAAGTTCACCTCTAACTTAATCATAATCCTTCTTGTAGTTCTCTTCTAGTTTCAAAATGGTGAAAAGACTAGGTATTTATAGGCATTTATCCAATTTCTCAAAAATTAGATCTCAAAAGTTGACATTTGTAACTTGAATTTTGAATTTTAAAATACCACCAAAAGCATATCCAAAAATAGGTCATGGCTAAGAAGGGGGACCCATTCGCTCATGGGTGAAAGGGTCTTGACCCTAATTTCTAGGACACTCAATTTCGAGGGCAACACATGAGTTGGATGCATTTATTCAATGCTTGGCATTTATTGAAAATGGGACAAATGAGCTACATAATACATAATTTTAGGTCATTATGGGGTCAATTAGGCTCAGCAATTTAGGGGGGCCAAAACATAGTGTGAAATTGTTAAGGTATACAATTTTCTACACTACATATTCATTAAACCTAACTTTTTAAAAAGGAGTTTACTTACTTTCTTATCAAATATATTGCATTTAAAATTAAATATAATAAAATTTCTTAAGTTAAATATTTGATATTTAAGTAAAATATATTTTTGAAAAAAAAGACATAAAACTTTGATATAAAAGCCTTAACAATTTATCAATTCTCTCATTGTATTTAACTATTCTAAATGGATATAATATAATAAATTTTTTTTAGCATTCATGAAGCTAAAAACAACCCAATGGACAACTAACCTTTTCTTTGAACATATGTTGTAAAGAAACCACATCCAAAGTACTGCTTATTTGACCCAAATGTCATTGTAATCTTCACACTCGAATATAACATTTCTCTAACTTAATTCTCCAATTGTGTAAAAGACATAGATTGTCTCCTCCCAATATTCTTTTGGAATCTTCCATTTTCCTATTTCACATTGAAGATGGTGTGAGTTAGTTCTTAATTCAACTATGGACATCTTTTCTTTCCAATTGACATTTGCCCCTATATAAGCCTTTTGATGATGATCATATGTGGGGTTTGATTATCAAGATAATTTTCCTTTTTCTCACTAACTCCTTTTCCTATATAAACTTGTAAAATTTGTCTATAAAACATGTTTATTTTATTGCTATTGTTTGGACATGCATTCAAGTTGATGTTCCAATTTAATCATTTATTTGACATTTTATTTCATTTGTCTTTTTCTCCTATTCAAAAATTATTTGGTGACAAGCATTGACAATCTATTTACCTCCATTGTTTACATTTTTTAGATATCCTAAGAGACAAACCATAATAATTACTTTGACAGGGAAGTTACTTGCTTCTTCTAGAAGAACCTCATAAGGGATAAAAGCTTTTACTTTGAATTTTATTGTGATCAAGAATTTTTTAATCCTCTTTATTTATCTCCAATTTATTGATGAAATTTTGCTAGCCCTTTATTTACATCTATAAAGCACCACAAAAAATACTAATAAATCAAATAGAATTCAAAATGGTTTTTTAATCCCATGACTTAGCACTTCTACTTTTTTTTGTAAAGCAAAAAGTATTTTCCAAACCTCAACAATTCTCTTCCTTTTTCAAGTTTTCTAACTAAGTGTTAGAATTGTGAATAAACACATGAGATGCATGATCAAACAACAAACAAAAACACCTTCCATGCAAGAGAGCTGCAAACAATAATATGCTATATCCTCAACTAGAAAAACTTACAAAATAAAGCTTTTTGTTGAAGTCTATCCCAAGATATTTGTACTTTGTTACTCCTATGATACCCCCTTCAAAATGGAAGTTAATATATTTTTTCTTTTGGTTGGAAAAGGCTAAAACCTTGGTCTTGATAGTGTTAACTTGCATATCCACCTTCATGCTAAAGCACTCTAATATATTTAAGTGATTTTGAAACCTTGAGTAGCTCTTGCAATCAAAATGAGATCACAAGCATACAAAAGAAGCTTCACAACATACTTTCCCAAAATAATACCATCTCTTTCTTACAAATTTAACTATTCTTCTATTTTATTGATATATATGCTATACATTGTGGGAAATAGTGAACATCCTTACTTAACTCCAATGTCACTCCCAAAGCTTTCTAAGAGGTTAACTCAAGTCCTTATTTTTACTTGAACCTCCTCATAAAGCCTATAAATTTCCACTCTATATTGCTTTGGTATGTTAAGATCCTTCATGTTGCTCTATAACTTACTCTTATGAATTGCGTTGCAAGATTTCTTGAAGTCCACAAAACAACAACACTCTTCCTTCTTTTTTGTTTTATGCCTTTTCAATGATATGCCTTAAAAATAATACCATGATCTTTTATTCACTATATTGGTTTGAAACTTGCTTGCCCTTTTGACAAGTGCCCCAAGATCGATTCCAAAACGTATTTAGTTGGAAGACATGCAATGCAAAAATGATAGAGGGGCTGAAAATCTTGACACAAACTACATAATAGATGTAAGAATGCTAAACTAGGTATAAAAAAAACTAAGAAAATCCTTTTTGGCTTGCTTGTCACATTGGTTGTCCTTTATGGGGGTGAAGTTTGGGGAAACAATATAATCACAAATCGAAGTAGTTAGAAAAAATCCAAAAGCAAATAGTCATATGTTGCCTCAAATTCAAAACTTCACTTCCATATGAGATTCTTTTGGCTAAAATATGTATTTTCTTGCATTGGTGATTACCTAGATGCCAATTTATTTTTAAAAGGCTAAAAATACGAAGAACCATTATTGATGCATAATGGTGATGGAGGAGGTGTTAAGTTAAAGGAGGAACATATAGATGAAACAAAAAAATAAATGGATGAATAAATGTGACATAAACTTGCAAGAGTGCCCAAACACCAATGAGAAAATAAAAAAGTGAGAATTTTTTTGTACTACCATGTGAACAAAGAAAATTGGTAGGAAGAAATTGTATTGTGTCAAAAAGTTTAACCCCACATGGGAACCTTATGAAAAGGTATAAAAGAGGCAAAAATTAAGGGGAAGGCGAAGATATTAATAATTTAGTTGAGGATAGATTGCATCATTTGAAATGAGAGACTGATAGATGGACAACACCTAAAGAAGAACATGAAATAAGAACATGCTTATTTTGCAACAAGCGGGTTGTGGAGACAAAGTGGTACTTTATCATAGAGTGCATAGCCTACAATGACATATACACCAAGTATGAAGACAACCTAAAAGTGAACAACCTAATTGTCTTATTTTAAGAAGCAAAGTCAAGCAAATCAACAAGCTTTTTGATCAAAATCCATACTAAAAAATCTTCCAATCCAAATAGTTTTGAAAATATCTTAAAGTTGCAACTCTTGATCCCATAAATTGCTTGATCTCATAAATATTATTAAAAAATTCATTTCATTTTATTTCTATTCATTTATTGATTCTTTTATGCTCAATTATACTTCCAAACAACTTTACAAATAAATAATTATTTACACCTATTTTTATAAGAGATATTACTAAAGTGACTGTCCAATCTCTGAAAAACTCAATGATGTCACTAAATATTTTTTTAATGATGAAATAAATATTATATAAAAACAACATATATTTTTTTAAATAAGTAAAAAAGTAGTGCGGTGTATTGCTGTGTTATGACAAATTAACTAGCTCGAAAGGATTTGCGTTCAAATGAAGTCCAAAAAAAAGAAAAAACATTAAATATCACTGAGATTAAGAAACGAGCGCTTATGCCACAATCACATTTACAGTCCAGTAATAATCTCGTGGAAAGATTTGATTGAACGAAGTTAAATAAATCTAGAAAGGTGTTTGTGGTTGTGTACGAGCAACAATCAAAGAGAAGAACGGGGCCACGATTGAAATTGACGATTTAAAAAACAAAAAACGGATTGAAACTTTTAGCGGCACTAGCCGCTTCAACAAACAATAAATGGATAATTTCCATAGTTTCGATTGAACGGTCCAAGTAAGGCCTCTCTTCACCCTCTGCAAATTGGCCGAGACTTTAATTATATTAGCAATAATAATAATGGCAACTAGAAGCATTTCACCTTGTTTGCCATTGGTTCACCAGAGAGCCTTCTCTCCCTCTTCCTTCAGAATAAAAGGAATTCCCCATAGAAATAACAATTACGGCAGCAGAAGTAGTCCTCTAAAATCTGGCCGGGTGAAGGTAAAGGTGAGGTTCAGCTTGCAGCAGGTGCCGGACCCCGGCCAGCTGGACGCTTACATGGACAGCATTCAAGGTGTTGTGAGTAGGGCGGAGGGCCTTCTTTATACCCTGGCTGATGCTGCCGTGGTAGCCACGGACACAGCTGGCACTGCCACCACTCAGAAGGCCGGCGGGGGTTGGTTCGGTTTTGTCGCTGATGGATTAGAAGGCTTCTTGAAGGTAATCATTTCTTTCTCAAATTTGCTTTTTTCTTTTCCTTTTTCTGTTTATTGTACTTTTGAATTTGTGAATTCTTGAATAACGTTAAATTATCTGATTTTATTATATATTGATTCATCCTCGAGAATTTGTAGAGAATATCTTCAATTTCCAATCTCTACAACTATAACCGTTCTAAGTATTCCCTGCATCACTCTCTCTCTCTCTACCTACCTATCCATACGTAGATGTATGTATAAATCTGTGTTTGAATATTTATATTGTGTATATACATGTATGTATGAGGTAACTGAATGTTTATTTATATGTGTATTTATATGCCTGTTTGTATATATGTACATACATGGCTGTATATCGATATCAAGCTATGTATATGGAAGAGCTTGCTTTTAATTCCATTCTGATATACAGAGAAATTGTTTTTGATTTCCTGATTCGTAAACTCCGGTAGTGATGCCACAGAAGAGTCATAAACTTACGAATTTCTTTTTGCAAACCTGCAAAACATCCTTCAAAAACTGCTTGTCCACTTACATTGGCTAAACTAATAGCATAAAGTGTTTATTTATGTTTAAACATCTCACATATAAGCATAGCAAAATATGACAACGCAAAGATAAGTACACACGGACTGTACTCACAGAGATTGACCTGGAGAAACCCTCAAATGGGGAGAAAACTCCAGATGAGTGGGCATATGCTTTACATGCCGCTATCTCACAGTCAATTTCAAGTATTATAACACTGCTTTGGCAACAACAGAGCTCTACAATGGACTTAAACCAGCTCCAACACCTGCAACTATCTCTGCACCATCACAACGTTGCTCTTCTGTATGTGACAGTCATGAAAACAACAATATCATAGCTTATTATGAGAGGGAACCTTTTCTATATTGTTTACAATGAATATATGCCTTTTCATAGTTCTATAGCCTTCCCAACCTCAAAATGGAAGATCAAATGACAAACCTCTTTGTGTTCCATGCCCTACTTCCACTGTGACAAATTTGGCACTTTTGCGAGGAGGTGATTTCAAAATTGCAGAAGTTAATGACAAAAAATACCATCTGCACAAACCGGCAATTTTGGTTACTTTGGTTTTCCGGATAGTTTGAAGACCTTCACTTCTGTTTCAAGTCATCTCTAGGCTGCTCTAGATCACCCCAGACAGTCTCTGACAAAAATACAGTCCTTTCTATAGTGTACTGCTTTGAATGATGACAAACTTCCAGTCACAAAGCTTAAGGCAACCTCTTTTGATTGCAGTGGCAACACTTGATGCCAATGGTCCAAGTTTTCTAATCCACTTTACAGATCACTTCCTTTGTTGGAAGACCTTGCTTTTAATGCATTTCAATACACACATGAACTGTTTTTTCCTTCCTTAAGCTTAGAGCCAAGGTCTAAGAGCGATCTATTCTGCCAAAGTCATTTGGGACTTGTACTTAACTTCATCTCTCATTTCTGTGCTTCGAGGAATCCTAGATGGCTCTCTCTATGGCCCTGTCATCTGTATAGTATCTATATTTTAACATTTTAGGTTCCAGCTAGCCAACATGCTTATTTAGCAAACGGTACACCTCTTGTGAGAATATCTTTACAAAACACTAAAGTAAACCATGGTTGGCTAATGGTCTACACTGTTGTATATTTGTCTTCTCAAGCATTGTTTCTGATTATCTTCTTAGAGCAACTTCAACAACCGTGTGGGCAAATATAACTCATGTAGTTGTCTTTTCAGATCACTAGTATTTTCATCAGCCCATCTTTTCTAATTTTTAGAATTAAACTAATGATTGAGAATATGACACAAAATACAAACCAAGATTAGAAAACCTTACTAAAAATTAGCCCAGTTTTTATATAAAAAATATACAATGCTATTAATTTTTCTATAGTAATTTTTAATGTTTGTTCCTCACGTGTTAGCCTGCATATAATGCACATATACTTCTTATTTATTGAAGTGGAAAGATTTGTCATTATCATATAAACATAAATATATTCATGCTTAAGACAGTTTGTGCCAGAGATTTGTTTGCTTGCCTGCACACGTTTTCCAAAAATTTCAAATCTTTGTCTTAAAGGTAGGTGACGTAAAACTTCAGTATACAAGCTCAAGGTATGTTTTGCTAACTTCCTACATTAGATATGTTTCTCAACTTATAAGAAATATCCTCCAATACAGAGAAATGTAGCATGCTATTGCTATCCGCCCATGTGATTTCTTTTTGTTTCTTGAAGGGAGGAGTGGGGTCACAGACAGAAGACTAAGTTATGCATTTTCCATATATCAATAGAAATATAATTGGCACTACTAGGTCATCGTGATTACAGCAAATCCTGGCCGTGCTCTTATGAAGATGGAGGATCCAAGTTTAGGATGTTAGTTATCATAAGATGGCATTCAATGCACTTATGTGGAAACAGGTTCTCCCAATTCCACATCTGTAGGGTTAATAATTACATAAAATTCAACTAAAAGAGCATAAGGTCCACACGATGATGTTGGGAAACCAATTTGGATTATTTGATACAATCTTGTTTGCAATGCTTTTCCAAAAGCAGTTATATCTCTCAAGATGAGACTTGTTTAAATTTGGTGGCTTGGGTAATTACTCCTTACACTTGAAAAGTAATATTGCATCTGTAGACAATATTCATGTAAACTAGGATCAAAATGTATGTTGTGTATGTTGATTTTGAGAATACATTCAGATATTGGGATCGCAATGCACTTATGGCTATCTTTCCAAGAATTGCACTAAAGCTCTTGCCACATGACATAAATCAAATACAATCAATGTTCCTTAGCACAAACAAATCTCTTATGTTTCTAAGGCACAACAATTCACTGTGTAAATTACTGCCTTAGATGTTGTCACCGATACTAAGTTGTTTGGGCCCCTGATGATGAAGATAAAGTCTCCAGCAAAAATAATATGTCATAATTTGCTTTGACCGATTTTCAAACTTGACTGAAGTGGAGAATGATGCTAATCCATCTTTAAAAATGGAGAATAGCACGATTATACAAACAACTTTTGAAGCTTTTGAGAATGTGGATGGTGTTGAAGCTGTTAATAACAAGACTTGTGACGCTTTATAGCCCAAGAATGATATATAATACTTTGCTTCTGTGATGCATTTGAAAAAATCTATATAGACTATAGAGATTAGATCTCTTCACATCAAACACAATGATAGAATAAGTCAGGCAGGCATTAGGAAGAAGGGGCAGGAGATCAGAGAATCAATCCGCTGAGTTGACTTTAGCTGTAAAGTCAAATTCATGGCTGCAGTAGTCTTGGGAAATGTTCCTAATATTGATGTACATTTTAGATGCATAGGAAATGACAAGTAGTCTTCTCTCTATCATGTAATCGTACACAGGTTATGTGCTCTTGTTAGAGCATAGGTGCATGTTATTGTAATCCTGCCTTGTTGGGCCTTGTTGAGGATTGTATTTTGATGGACCCATGTACAACTTTATGTACCTTGGGATTAATAATATTAGAGCTTACCTCATGGTGTGTGACATTGAATGAGCCTATGGCTGTATAGAAGGACGTTGACATGAAATAACCTTCCAAGGACTAAGAGAATATTGCCCTACCTATCATATTCAAATGCTGAGTTGATATTTGGTACACTCCTTGTATCATCCATATCTCGTGGGTTTGTCTTTACTATTGTATTCTTATGAAGTGAATACTATGGAGTACTAATTGAGTAGATTATTTATTGCATCTAATCACAAGAGTCTTGAAAAGAATTAACTAGATCTTGAGGACAAAAGAGAATCCATTATGACATTTTATGACTCTTTTTTGGATTCAAAGTGTTGATATTTGGTACCCACCCTTTACAATCCATATCTTGTGGGTGTATTTTACTATTGAAGTATTTGTGTATGCTTATAAAATGAATAGTATGGAGTCCTAATTGAGTAGATTATTTGTTGCATCTAATCACAAGAGTCTTGAAAAGAACTAACTAGATCTTGAGGACAAAAGATAATCTTTTATGACATTTTATGACACTTTTTGGATTCAAAGCCCACTTTATTGCACAATTGTGCCACATACAATCTGGTAGAGCATGTAGATGTGTCTCTTGACTGCTATAAATGGATCAGTCATCTTCCCCCACGAGGGTGGTCTTCATTTTAATCCATTTCAGCTATGCTAATCTGGTTGTAACCAGAAAAATCCATCAGCAAAGGAGTAAATCTCATGCTTGGCCACTTTTTCTAATATAGAGTCTGTAAATCGAATGGAAAATGGGTCCTTAAAGGTGACTGCATTCGGACTTCTGAAAGAAACACATATTTGTGTTTGTCATGATTCTCTCTTTAGGTTGATTACTATTGGGGACACCTATTCTCTAGGTTGCACCTTAAAGATAATACTTGAGCATTTTGTTGATCGCTTCCTAGTCTTTTGTAGCATAGTTTTCATTCATTCAATATGCTTTCTGTTGTGACCTTTTTCACACATCACCCCATCAAGATGGGGACCCCCTAAATTTTTGCTCCATTCTGGTCTTTTGGCTTTGGTTCGCTCTCTCTCTGGTCTCTGGTCCTTCCGGGGATGTCCTGTCGTTTGACCCAGGTTAAAGTATTGGTTAAGTCTGTGTAATTAGGGTTTTCATCCTTCAGGCTTATTAAAGGTCAAATGAGTTATAAAATTGAAATCTAAGCTTAGTGCAGCAGTCAGAAGACTTCCAGCAGAGTCCCCCTAAATTTTCACTGTATTCCGGCAACTTACTATTTTTAGTAAGTATTCAATTTGGGACTATTTTATTGAGATTTTGGAATTCTGTCAGTTCCACTGCATCCGGGTAACATCAAGCTGCCTACACGTAAATTTTGAGCCAGATCAAACGACTTGCTATTTTAGGCAGTTCAGGCTTCAAGAGCCATTTTCTGGGTTTCCACATGAGCTTTTCAGATGCATGTCTGGAGAATCCTTCTGGGTTTTCCAAAACCTTCGCGGTGATGTAACATGCAAACAGAGACGACCACTTTCAGAGTTCAGCCCTCGAAGGCTATTTTTTAGGGTTCGCATGCAGTGTTTTTCAACGCATGTCAGGTTTTTCTTTACGGGTTTTTCGAGAGCTTCGCAACAAGGTGACATGCAAGCGGAGAAGATCGAATTTTGAGGACTTACTATTTTTAGCCAGTGCATGCATGCGGACCAGTTTTCTGGGTTTTTCTGGGTTTTTTGAGATCCCACGGGCAATATGACATGTAAAACCATCCGACAGTGGATGAGTCACTTTTCAGGCAGTTTCTATTTTTAGCAGGTACACTCTGGCAGCCGCCCAACACTCCAGTTCAGCAAGCAGAACGACATGCAGAAGGAACAAGGACAAACGGAGACCGTTCGGGATACATGCAAGTCAAATTAGGGTTTCCACTTTTATAGGGGGTAAAATCGAAAAATAGCCGAAACGAAGTACCCCACCCATGTCAACACACTTCAAGGTACCTGCTGGCAAAATTTGAGCGAAATTGGAGAACTTACTATTTTTAGTAAGTCAGGGCACGGCTATAAATAGCAGGTCTGCACCCGAGGTTGGCATCAGAGTAACACTCAAGCGATCAAGATCAAGCGTTGCAACTTTCAGGCAAAACGGAGCTATTGAAGTCAGAAAGTCAGAACTTACTATAAATAGCAGGTGGCTATAAATAGCAGGTCAGGGCAGAGGACTGGCAAAACAGGTTCACAAGGTGAAGAAGATCATATGGTGAAATTTTCGGGCTAAACGGAGCCTTAGAGGTTGAAAATCAAGGGACTTGCTAAAAATAGCACAACTTGCTAAAAATAGAATGCGTAAACAAAGGCAGGCAGAGGCATGGAAAATATTCTAAGTGTGGGAAAATGAAAGTATCCCCTTCAAAATGCACCCACCTCACAGATTGATAGCTTGAAAATTGTCTAAGGCAGAATTCAAAGTTGAGCTAAGGAAATGCGCCCACCTTGATGGAAGCCTTGAAAGTTTCTAAGGCATAAAACAAAAGCTCATACCTCAAAATGCGCCCAAAGAGGAATAGGGGGAGCATCAAAATTTTCTAAGGCAAAAGCGAAGGCACACCCATGAAAATGCGCCCTCACCTTGGAGAAAATGATGCTTGGTAAAAACGCCTAAGGCACACAAATGAAAGTTTCAAGGGTGAAATGCGCCCTCCAGAGAAAGTGAAAGCTCACCTCATGAAATGCGCCCTCATCTTGAAGCTACCCCATCAAAATGTGCCCAAGGAAGATGTTGCTGGAGAAAAGCGGCTAAGGCATTGAAGATAGAAGTTCACCCTATGAAAAACGCCTAAGTGTTCAAGTGAAAGCTTGGCCTAGTAAATGCGCCCAAGGAAGATGTTGCTGGAGAAATTTTCCTAAGACAACGAAATGAAAGTGGAACCTATGAAATGCGCCCTCACCTTGAAAGGATATTCTAAGTGTTTGAAAAATTTCTAAGTGTTAAGTTGAAAGCTCAAGACCCCATATGCGCCCAAGGCAAGATAAAGTGGCTAAGACTTGGAGAAATTTCTAAGTCAAGAAAGTGAAAGCTCAAGACCCCATATGCGCCCAAGGTGTAAAGTGAGCTTGATGAAATATTCTAAGACACGAAAATAAAAGTGCCTAGTGGAAATGCGCCCTCAAGGTAAGTGGTGATGGAAAATTCTTCTAAGGCAATGAAATTGAAGCTTCCTAGGCAAAATGCACCTTCACTTGAAAGTCTCACCCCTCAAATGCGCCCATGATAAAAATCAAAGCTCCACTAAGGAAATGCGCCCAAGGTTGCTGGAGACTTAAATTTTATTTCTAAGGCACGAAATGTGAATAGCATAAGCCATTTGCGCCCAAGGAGGGATGAGAAACTTGGAAATTTCTAAGGTACAAAATGAAAATGGGTTATGTTAAATGCGTCCTCAAGGAAGAGAATGTTAATAAAATTTCTAAGGCATGGAGATTTTAATTAAATAAAATAAAATGCCAAGGGGAAATATACGCCTAAGGGGGGTGAAGATTTAAATTTTCTATCAGGTGTGTGAAGTGAAGAATGTCTAAGGCGTGGGAATTAAAAATTGAATGAGATCAAATACGCCTGAGGGAGAAAAGGATTTTAATAAAATTCCTAAGTCATGGAAAATAAAACGCCAGAAGTATGAAGATGTTCGAAATTTTCCTAAGTGAAACAAGTATTTCACTAGATAGAAATACACCCTTGGCATGAAGAGTTTGAGAGACAATATGAGAATTTTCCAGACATTTAAACGGGGTTGACAACTTGATGAAATATTTTCTAAGTGAAAATTTAAATGAACCCGTTTAAAATGCACCCATGAGTTAATAGAGTTTGAAAATTAATTTCCTAAGGGAAATTTCAATATTTTCAGAGGAAACTCGTTTTGCCTAGATTATTTTCCTGACGGAAGTTAAATCTCAGAGGGTGAATTATTTCGAGCACGCAAATAATTTTTAATCACCCGGAGTTGAACATTTTAATGAGAGAATTTAAAATGTCTTAAGGCAAATTTTATGAAATCGAAGATTTAAATGACGGACATTTTAAAAGTTGGAAATAAATTTACAACTCCCACGAATTTTTTCGAGTTGAATTTATTTAAACACTGCGAGATTTTAAAATGGAATTTTAAAGTCAAGTGATTGTTTTTTCTCGCGAGTTGTTTAAATCGCCAAGAGTTAACTGGCAGACTAAGAGGAAAATTCGAATTTTTACAAAGAAGGAATCATTATTAATGGCAACTGCCATAATGACCGGCTGACGACTAGCCCACTACTGCGCTTGAATTAGAAGATTCCGAACGAAGAGAGTGGAAAATTGATGAAGGTGCTAAAAATAGCCCCAGCACTACTTAGTAGGATTCTCCGAGAAGAGTTATTTAAACAATCTCTTCTCTCATTTCTCCTCACATTGTTTTGAAGTTGAAGTTGCTGAAGAAGTTCTTGAGAGATTGAAATATTTTCCAAGTGGTTGAGGAGAGAAATTCTTTGAGAGTTTATTTTATTTCGGAGTGTTGAGTTGCTGAAAGTGTGAAGTGCTGGAGAAATTTTCATTTGCCGAGACTCTTTCTTTCGAAAAGCTGAAAGTGTGTTGCTGCAATTTCGAAGTTGAAAGTTGAAGTTGTTTTCCGGAGTTGTTGGAAGATTTATTTGTTGAAGTTGCTGCAGAGTGTTGAGTTGCAGAAATTTATATTGTGCTGGGGATTTATTTCGAAATTGCTGAGTATTGAAGTTGCACGAAAGTTGAAGCTTGCTGCAGATTTTACTTATTCAAGCTGCTAGAAGTTGAAAGTTGCTGAGGTTGACGAAGTCAAGACAAAGGATTTAATTCGCTTTGTGCTGAAAAAGTATCCACATTGCTGAAAGTTGGTAGTTGGCTGCAATTTTCTTCGCCAGTCGGAAGTGCAGTCGTTGAAAGCTTCTTTATAAGCTTGAAGTTTTTTATACAGTACGAGGTTTGGAGTTAGTAATTTATGCTGAGAGTTTTTTTTATTTTCAAAAAGCTAACTCCACGTTCGCAGCCGTCTCGGAGGTGACTTCATTTTATTTAAAAAAATCTGCAGCCTAACTTATTGATATTCTATTTTATTTTGCAGATGGCCGGAGCAAAGGATGTTGCAGGAACAAGCAGAGCCGCAGGCAGAGCTGCAAACACTGAAGCAGGCAAGGCTAGCTCATCCCGGCAGACAATGATTAAAAGGCTCGCTAAGCCATTTCTCCCAAAGTCAGCAATAGTTTCAAAGTTGGCGGGATTAAATGACACCAACCTTGGTTCATTTAATCTGAATGCACTCAAATCGAGGATGTTCGGGCTAGGGGGCCATCAACCATCAGTCACGGCACATAATATAATGAAAAGTGGAATCTACGCAGCTGCTAGTTTTTCGCCAGCAATTCAGTGTCCAGAGCTAATTATGGAGTGCGCCAATCACTACAAGCCAGAACGTAGGACGATTGTCTCTCCGGATGGTAAACTGCTCGCCAACTTCACGCCGGATACCATCGGAGAGGCATTTGGGATTCCAACTGCTGAGGAGATGTTATACAGAACAAATAAGAGGGCAGATAAGATGTACTCTTCCTCTTTCGAAAGAGTCACTGCAGTCATCAACAGAGTTTGGATGCAGAAGCCGAGGCCACCCCGCACTAAGCTCCCAAAGCAGATAATTGCCGAGGACGTGAAACAAGAATACTGTGATTTGATAATGATGTTGGGCCGGGTGAATGGGAGTGCACAGGCTTACATTTTCGAGCCTTGGATGTTCTACTTCATCGAGATCATCTTGGAGGGAAAGGAGTGTGTCGATTGGGCTAGGATGATTAGCAACCACATCGATGAGCAATTCAGGAGCTTGAAGGTGGCGAAGACTTTCTACATGAGCTCATATGTGATTTACATGTTGGCCAGAATGACTAAGTACAGAGGGATTTCGTACAAAGAGCCAATCGGCTGTGCCCCTGGTCAATTCAAAATTCATGAAGCCTGCACACAGCTACATTTAGCTAACATTGCCAACTATAAGCGGGCAAATGATGCATTCACAATGCACATTGCGAGGACACTTCAGCAGAGAACGCAGCAGAGAATATCTAAAGAAGCACAGACACTGATTGAGGAATATGGGTATTGGCTCATCCAATTCCCGAAATTCACATATATTAGGCTGCAGGGGTTCACTTCGTATCCGTATCGGTTACCACGATACCCCACTGATCATATAGTAATGCTTGAGGTATCTAGGCAATTGATTGCCTACGATAAGATTCAGAAAAGGAAAAAGAAGGGTGGACTTGATTTCCCTATCACCATGGAAAATTCCATTGAGGTGTGTCCCTCTTTGCAGGCAGCCCGAGAGGCAGAGGACGAGCTGCAATCTTATCATTTGTCATATCACACAGGCAGGCAGGATTTCGATCCTTACGGGAACATCCGGATGGTACAGAACGTTGAATACCGGCACAGAGCTCATCTAGAGGACTTTTGGGCAAATGCAGTGGATGAGGCTGAGATAAGAAGAAGGATGTTTTCCAGACTTCCTCTCAAGTTGATTAGAGAATGTGAGATTATTCCAGTTCCCGACCAGGTGGAGGAGGATGTCAACG
>CM021108.1:258105927-258180183 GCA_007115665.2 Sequoiadendron giganteum | reverse complement strand
TGAAACTAAATAATTTTTTTTTTTGGTAAATTAGACTCAAAGTGGTGCTCCATATATTTTTAGACAACAATTTTAGTTGAAAAAGTAGTGGAAGTATCTAACTTAGCTAGAATGAATCTTACTAGATTGAATGTTTGACCAAAATTGATTTTTAGTTAGAAATACTTAAATTCAGTTATGCTGATAAGTTGGCTGAAAGTGTGACACAACTTTGTGTTTTTACCCACTCAAACCCTGACATAAGGTTACTATTTCTCAAATTATCTTAATTCAACTAGACCAACTAGGATGTGAGTGTGTGTATGCTCAATTAGGTTCATCAAGGGTTACCAGACCAAGTTCTTCTCTTGAGTGATACTCTCCCTCTCTTTCAAGGGTTCAAATTTATTCCTGCATTCAACTTAGTTCATCACAATAGTAGTTAGCTGATAACATTATATTCACATGCATCATATATTTTATTCTTCTAAACATTTAAAATATCAAATTCAATTGAACATTCATTTTTACATTTTCCATCAAGATTCATATACAAATCACAATCATATATTAAAACATTTTAACCCATCAAGGTAATAATAAATAGGTAACAACACAATGGGGTGTAACAAATCTCATAGCTTACATTGTGTTTTGAGTTTTGAACTTCATCTGGGTCAAAAGGAAATTCATCCCATGTAAGATCCTCATTATGCTTAGGTGCTAACACACCTAGGTCCCATATGCTAAAGGGTTGATTCCTTGACTCGAGGTAAATGTGATCACTGCACTCTTCATGATCAGATGCCCCTATGAATGATTCAGTCTTCAACTCCCTAGTACTAGCATCATGATAGTAATTCATCTCCATATCTTGCAATCTCAAATTAGTCCTAACCAAACCTCTTTGTTCACCACATACTGGAATTTTTAGGCTGTCATCATATGTATGAACAACATCCCACTCAACGTCATCCAAGTCACCATTTGATTCCTTGCCAAGACAAGGTAAGGGTGATGAAGCTATGCTAGGTTCTCCTAAAGGAATAACCAAAATACTTATACCTCCTTGGAATTGATCCATCATGGAAGGTTTGATAATTTCCATGGCAATTTCTTCCCCAAACTTCATGTGTTCTTCATTTGTAGTTTCCATAGGTGAATTTTCCTCAATCTTTTAGACATCTTGAAGTGTCATGTGCTCTTCACTTGTAGCTTCATCTTCTTTATGACTTAGAGTCCCATGATCAATGCATGGCAACCAATTTTTTCCTTCCTCATGCCTACTTGTGGGATTTAAACCACAAATAAGAACTTCTTTCTCAAACCCCTCTTCAATGGAAAGTTTTGATTTCTCTTTCATTGTTCTTCTAATGTACTTAACCAAGCCCATTTTTTCAGGTTTCAATATTACAACACAACACAAGAAAGAGTCTAAAGAAACCATGTTTCTAAACCCATTTGGCATCCTTTGATACTCTTCAAATAGTAGTGAAGCCTATTGTTCATATTGCCTCTTGATCTGTTCTTCGACTCTGCTGAAATCCATTGTCATAACTCTGAATTGTACTATTCTTCCAACAGGCTGGCAAGAAATTTGGCTTTAATACCAATGTAAAATCCCACCCTTATATTTTCCAAAACTTCACAACTTGCACCCATTAGCATTAGCCCAAAATGCAATGATAGATAACCAACAAATCAACCCTTCACTTTCTAATCACCTAGAACCCAAAGAGGGCAAGGTGAGAGCATATTGTAAAGTGATAAAGGTAACTGAAAGAACACCTTCCACTTTCTGATCACCCATATCCTAGTGTGAGCAAGGTGAGAGCATATGGTGGTTGGCTTACAATTAAGAACTTGGCTAAGCTACCACTTCTTTAGTGGGGCCAATAGTAAAAAACAAGTGCATAAAGTAAATAAGAAATGATCTTGGTGATAAGCCAACCACTTCCACTTTTTAGTAGGTAACAAGGAAAGTAATGCACTTGGCGGAAAAGCCAACCACTTCCACTTTCTAGTGGGCAACAAGAAAGAAATATAGAAAAATCGACCACTTATTTAGGGAGAGTGAAGTACAATAAGCAAAAGGATCAACCATTTTTTAGTGGGAGAAACCACTTATGCAGTGGGGTAAGTATCCAAAATAACTGAAAGTAAAACGTTGAATGGTACTACCATATCAGAGTTATAATATGAAGTCCAGTACGATATAGCAAGAGATAAACATGACAATATGATTACCTAGTGAATCAAATAACAACCCCTACAATATAATAATGATTAGGAATCATAAAACATGAGAGAAAAAGGCTATATTAGGTCTGCTATAACTGTAACAACAATATGATATACCATAACAATGAACTGGAAACCCTTCATTAACACCCTTCAAATGCTCATAACTCTCCAAGTACTAATCAAAATGACCTAAAATCTTTTGCAAATGGTAGAGAAGGCCTAGGCATCCAATCTCAAGCTGAAAATCACCACAAATAGGTATAGAAATCATTGGCACGTAACTCAAGGAACCTTCAACCACTTGTACGACCTCCCAAGATGGGTGACCAGTAAGGAAAATTCACATACTCCACCAAAAATCACCAAACTCCAAGAAAAGGGGCACCCAAGTATGAGGAAAATATAGAGCCAATACCCACAAATTAACTCCAACTCTTCTAGACATTGCGAGCATAAATGTCGGTCAGATATGCATAAACTAGCAACTTCAAAAATCTAATAACACACACCAAAACGCTCTAGAACAACAAACTAACACACCATCACATCCAAAAATCACTAGAAGACATCAAACCCAACAAAAACTGAAAGCATAATATAAGCCATCACCATTGTTTGCTCTGTTGCAACCTCTAAATGAAGCTGCAACTAATGTTCAACTAAGAGTTCTCACAAACTCAAAACTGAATTTAGCTCGGAGGGATTTCATCCTCAAATTCCAAGAGTCAAGATCTGCAATACGAAAACACTTTATTACATCAAGTTTAGCATAACAAATGAGAGAAAATGAAGTTGTATAAATAGGCTTAGCAACCCAAAAGTTTGAAATCCTTTTCCCTCCAAAAGGGACACCACACTCAAGGGAATTATAATTTTTATTAAAAATCACTTGAGTTCCTCACTTTGGCATCCAAACTTGAGTAAACATAAATTAAACTTTAAAATGCTTGAGTCCATAATACATGGCTCCCAACTCTAAGACCCCTTTTTAAAACAACATAAGATGTGCTTCCTAGGCATGGGGTCCAAAAGGCAACATGAAAATATAATGTTAAGTTAAGTTGCAAATCTTCCATTTTGGAAATCCAAGAATGTTGGATAAGTCATTGCTCAAAACATCAAGACACCAAACATTGCATTGCCACACTGCCAGAAATAGTAATCTAAAGTTGAACTACTACTAGAACCACTGCCAAAAATAACACTTACTAAAAATAGTAAGTGACTCCAAACTCAAAATGAGCACATTTCGGGTAGCTATCATGACTTACTAAAAATAGCAGTGACAACCCACCAAACTTCTTTGAAAACCCAGAAAGACCTAGAAAGCATACTAGCAAACCCTTATAACAAACCCTTAAAAAACTAACTAGAAAGTACCAAGAAACTTGGAAACCCTAAAACTGCCTCCAAAAAGCTTATAGGTCTTTGGAAATAGGCTAATGACCATTGAAAATAATAGGGCTAAAAAGGGGACATTACATGAGTTTAGATAGAGTAGGGACTTGGGGAAGGACTTGGAGGTATGATGTTTGTCTAGTATCCCATGGTCTAGAGGGGAATGGGTATAAGGAAGGAGTTGGAATGATTCATAGTTTCAGGGGAGTAATAGGGACTAAGACAAGTGCAAGGTTCTCTCTTAGTTCTATAATTTAAGAGAGAAAATAAAAATATGTTGGGGCTTGAGTATCAAAAGGGAATGAGAACTTTGGATATGAGGAAAAGTTAGGGATTGAGGTCAAGAAAGGACTAGGGACTAGGCATAAAGAGGGGTTGGGATGGTAGAGGATTGTGGAGTTGGGGAAATGGGAAGTCTAGGGAGTGGGACCTGGGGTGGACCTGGCATTAGAAACATGACACTACCAAGGTTCAAAGTCCACTTTTAGGCATGAGGCCTAGTGAGAAATAAGGAGAATAATAGGAGTGGAGACAAAGACTATTTTGAACCTGGGTTGGGGATTCAGTTTCAAGCTCCTTAGAATCCCCTACCAACACCCATTGTAGCTTTGGGATCCTATTGAACTTTGTCAAATTTTGGGGAATTCAAGAACTTTAGAACTTCTTGACACTCTATCTTCATTAATTTTTTTCCCAAATCTGAACCATGTCGACAAGTTTAGGAACTCTTGAGCTCATTGACATCTTTTTCACTCATAACCATTTCTTGTTCATTCTTCTTATATGTTAGAGATTTCATCACCTTTTGAACCATACTAAGGATTTCAAGATTTATTGAACTCTCTGACATTCTTATATTCCTTAGTCATTTCTTTCCTTAAACTTCTTCCTTTACATGCTTTCAACAAGCTCAAGAATTTAGGATCTCACTGACACTTTGAACTTGGCCTTCCTTATGTATTTGTCAGATATTTTTGTGACTTTTAAACCATGTCAAAGGTTTGGGGAGTTAAAGAACCTTGTAACTCCTTGAAACCTTATCATCTCTATCTTTGTCAAAGGTTCAAGACTTTAGGAACCTTGGAACCTCTTGACGCATAACACTTAGAAAATTAAAAAAACTTCTAGATTTATATTTATGGGGTTTAACATTTTCAACACAAGGTTCCATTGAAGATTTCTCATATTGGGTATAACTACTGGGAAGAATAGGGGATCACGAAAAATAAGTAAAGACTTAAACAATTGGGCGATTTTTTAATCCGAGTCCCAACATGTTACATTTTGATGACACATTTGCAAAGCAAAAATTGGGTGTTCAAGTTTTGTATGTGAATGTGTTGGGAAAATCCTAAGGCATTAAATTTAGGCATGTTACATATAATTACATATTATTGATTGGATTTGTCAAGAGAGGACACACATTATGTTATCTATAAGTGAGAACATTGTTATGCTATTGTTTATTTGCATTAAACATGAAAATGGGAAATTACTTACTTGGTTTATGGATGTTGTTACTTTGATGTATATCATGTATGCATCACACTCTTTAAATTATTTGTATATATTATATATGAGATTGTAATTTTATTAAGCTTATGCAATGCTTTATTATATTTTGAGGATGCACTTATTCTACCTATTTGAAAGTGAAATTCTAGATGACATGCTATGTATTTAAAAGACACTTTTGTAACATGTACTTTGAGTTTATTTTATGGTTTTTAATGGTAAGCTAGATGGTTGTTATGGAGAATCAAGGAATCAACAATGACATCATGATCGAGCATTGAATCCTAATTATATCAACATGTGTATCAATAGTGATTGATTAGGCATCTTGGATGGTTGCTTAACTTGTCTTTGAACTTGTTCAAGTTGTAAAATCAATCTAAGGGGTTTGATTAAGGTGAAACTACTTACACAATAAAATCTAATGATATCGACAGATACCACTGCTTTTAAATTGTAGAGCTGAACAAGTTTTTGAAGATCAGCAATGCATATATTGAAGCCATAGTAGGATTTTTTTCTAGATTTTTTTAGATCCATAATAAGGAGGTCATTCCTATAATTGCATGACTGACCTTGCATAAATTGTAAAAAACAACCCACTTCAGATTTTGTTGTTCTACATCCAACTCATCTAAGTTGAAGTGATTTTTAGCTATAGGTAAAAATTTATGAAAAATAGTGGATAATTGTTTGTTGACCATTGAAATTAGCCAAGTCCTTTCACTTACCTTAAATTTTAGTTTTTAAAATTTTTTCATATAGTGTGTCAAAAGTCTAGATTAAGTTAATTGAATTGAATTGCTTATTATATTCTGAAACATAGAAAAAGGGATCCTAGGTCCTGAATGCAAAGAACCTAGGATGCAAGAGTGGCCTTTTTCCAAGTTTCATTAGGATGTAGATCACAAGGTGAAATGATGGGCTTACAACCTTAAAGGTGAGCCAATATAACTTGGATCTATAGATCTGATTGAGGGTTGGAAATATTTGGAATGATTAACCTAATGATCCTATGTGCCCTAATACTAAACTTACAAGATCCCGACAACTGATAAGCAAAAAAAATCAATTTTTGACAAATCTATAAAGTGTAGATGATTGTGTACTTGCTCAAAAAATTTGGTTCTATTGTGCTTACAAGGACACGGTCGCCCAATGGCCATTTAAGTCCTTGTAGGGTTTTTCTGCTCAAATTTTAGGGTCCTCTAGTGGTAGGTTTGAGATCCCTGTTTCCACTTGTCTCATTGTCAAAATGTCATAAATAAATTTTGTAGGTGAGTTTCCATGGTTTGAAAATTTCTAGGGATTTCAATACAAAATGGATCTTCAAGCTTCCTTCAATCCTCTTCAAACCTATAACTTGCACATTCACAAAGGGGGAAAATGTTGTGCCATATAGGGGTTTGCCTCAGTCAAACCCCATATAAGTGTTCCCACTTCCACAATGGAAAATGCCAATGATAAAACCTTAATGGGAAGGAAGGAAATGATGAATGAACAAAATGTTGCAACTCACCACCCTTTAATGACTTCCTTGAAGGATTGAAGTCCTACCCATCTCTTCAAGGATTTGGATCTTGCTTGATAGATTTGCTTGAATGCTTGGAGACCTACAACAATATTAGCCTTCACAAGAAAATATGAACACCATAAAATTTGACATGATGTTGGATTTCTTGAATTTCTGCAATAAGACTCTGAAATTCTGCTCGACTTGCTCTTGAAGTTCACCTCTAACTTAATCATAATCCTTCTTGTAGTTCTCTTCTAGTTTCAAAATGGTGAAAAGACTAGGTATTTATAGGCATTTATCCAATTTCTCAAAAATTAGATCTCAAAAGTTGACATTTGTAACTTGAATTTTGAATTTTAAAATACCACCAAAAGCATATCCAAAAATAGGTCATGGCTAAGAAGGGGGACCCATTCGCTCATGGGTGAAAGGGTCTTGACCCTAATTTCTAGGACACTCAATTTCGAGGGCAACACATGAGTTGGATGCATTTATTCAATGCTTGGCATTTATTGAAAATGGGACAAATGAGCTACATAATACATAATTTTAGGTCATTATGGGGTCAATTAGGCTCAGCAATTTAGGGGGGCCAAAACATAGTGTGAAATTGTTAAGGTATACAATTTTCTACACTACATATTCATTAAACCTAACTTTTTAAAAAGGAGTTTACTTACTTTCTTATCAAATATATTGCATTTAAAATTAAATATAATAAAATTTCTTAAGTTAAATATTTGATATTTAAGTAAAATATATTTTTGAAAAAAAAGACATAAAACTTTGATATAAAAGCCTTAACAATTTATCAATTCTCTCATTGTATTTAACTATTCTAAATGGATATAATATAATAAATTTTTTTTAGCATTCATGAAGCTAAAAACAACCCAATGGACAACTAACCTTTTCTTTGAACATATGTTGTAAAGAAACCACATCCAAAGTACTGCTTATTTGACCCAAATGTCATTGTAATCTTCACACTCGAATATAACATTTCTCTAACTTAATTCTCCAATTGTGTAAAAGACATAGATTGTCTCCTCCCAATATTCTTTTGGAATCTTCCATTTTCCTATTTCACATTGAAGATGGTGTGAGTTAGTTCTTAATTCAACTATGGACATCTTTTCTTTCCAATTGACATTTGCCCCTATATAAGCCTTTTGATGATGATCATATGTGGGGTTTGATTATCAAGATAATTTTCCTTTTTCTCACTAACTCCTTTTCCTATATAAACTTGTAAAATTTGTCTATAAAACATGTTTATTTTATTGCTATTGTTTGGACATGCATTCAAGTTGATGTTCCAATTTAATCATTTATTTGACATTTTATTTCATTTGTCTTTTTCTCCTATTCAAAAATTATTTGGTGACAAGCATTGACAATCTATTTACCTCCATTGTTTACATTTTTTAGATATCCTAAGAGACAAACCATAATAATTACTTTGACAGGGAAGTTACTTGCTTCTTCTAGAAGAACCTCATAAGGGATAAAAGCTTTTACTTTGAATTTTATTGTGATCAAGAATTTTTTAATCCTCTTTATTTATCTCCAATTTATTGATGAAATTTTGCTAGCCCTTTATTTACATCTATAAAGCACCACAAAAAATACTAATAAATCAAATAGAATTCAAAATGGTTTTTTAATCCCATGACTTAGCACTTCTACTTTTTTTTGTAAAGCAAAAAGTATTTTCCAAACCTCAACAATTCTCTTCCTTTTTCAAGTTTTCTAACTAAGTGTTAGAATTGTGAATAAACACATGAGATGCATGATCAAACAACAAACAAAAACACCTTCCATGCAAGAGAGCTGCAAACAATAATATGCTATATCCTCAACTAGAAAAACTTACAAAATAAAGCTTTTTGTTGAAGTCTATCCCAAGATATTTGTACTTTGTTACTCCTATGATACCCCCTTCAAAATGGAAGTTAATATATTTTTTCTTTTGGTTGGAAAAGGCTAAAACCTTGGTCTTGATAGTGTTAACTTGCATATCCACCTTCATGCTAAAGCACTCTAATATATTTAAGTGATTTTGAAACCTTGAGTAGCTCTTGCAATCAAAATGAGATCACAAGCATACAAAAGAAGCTTCACAACATACTTTCCCAAAATAATACCATCTCTTTCTTACAAATTTAACTATTCTTCTATTTTATTGATATATATGCTATACATTGTGGGAAATAGTGAACATCCTTACTTAACTCCAATGTCACTCCCAAAGCTTTCTAAGAGGTTAACTCAAGTCCTTATTTTTACTTGAACCTCCTCATAAAGCCTATAAATTTCCACTCTATATTGCTTTGGTATGTTAAGATCCTTCATGTTGCTCTATAACTTACTCTTATGAATTGCGTTGCAAGATTTCTTGAAGTCCACAAAACAACAACACTCTTCCTTCTTTTTTGTTTTATGCCTTTTCAATGATATGCCTTAAAAATAATACCATGATCTTTTATTCACTATATTGGTTTGAAACTTGCTTGCCCTTTTGACAAGTGCCCCAAGATCGATTCCAAAACGTATTTAGTTGGAAGACATGCAATGCAAAAATGATAGAGGGGCTGAAAATCTTGACACAAACTACATAATAGATGTAAGAATGCTAAACTAGGTATAAAAAAAACTAAGAAAATCCTTTTTGGCTTGCTTGTCACATTGGTTGTCCTTTATGGGGGTGAAGTTTGGGGAAACAATATAATCACAAATCGAAGTAGTTAGAAAAAATCCAAAAGCAAATAGTCATATGTTGCCTCAAATTCAAAACTTCACTTCCATATGAGATTCTTTTGGCTAAAATATGTATTTTCTTGCATTGGTGATTACCTAGATGCCAATTTATTTTTAAAAGGCTAAAAATACGAAGAACCATTATTGATGCATAATGGTGATGGAGGAGGTGTTAAGTTAAAGGAGGAACATATAGATGAAACAAAAAAATAAATGGATGAATAAATGTGACATAAACTTGCAAGAGTGCCCAAACACCAATGAGAAAATAAAAAAGTGAGAATTTTTTTGTACTACCATGTGAACAAAGAAAATTGGTAGGAAGAAATTGTATTGTGTCAAAAAGTTTAACCCCACATGGGAACCTTATGAAAAGGTATAAAAGAGGCAAAAATTAAGGGGAAGGCGAAGATATTAATAATTTAGTTGAGGATAGATTGCATCATTTGAAATGAGAGACTGATAGATGGACAACACCTAAAGAAGAACATGAAATAAGAACATGCTTATTTTGCAACAAGCGGGTTGTGGAGACAAAGTGGTACTTTATCATAGAGTGCATAGCCTACAATGACATATACACCAAGTATGAAGACAACCTAAAAGTGAACAACCTAATTGTCTTATTTTAAGAAGCAAAGTCAAGCAAATCAACAAGCTTTTTGATCAAAATCCATACTAAAAAATCTTCCAATCCAAATAGTTTTGAAAATATCTTAAAGTTGCAACTCTTGATCCCATAAATTGCTTGATCTCATAAATATTATTAAAAAATTCATTTCATTTTATTTCTATTCATTTATTGATTCTTTTATGCTCAATTATACTTCCAAACAACTTTACAAATAAATAATTATTTACACCTATTTTTATAAGAGATATTACTAAAGTGACTGTCCAATCTCTGAAAAACTCAATGATGTCACTAAATATTTTTTTAATGATGAAATAAATATTATATAAAAACAACATATATTTTTTTAAATAAGTAAAAAAGTAGTGCGGTGTATTGCTGTGTTATGACAAATTAACTAGCTCGAAAGGATTTGCGTTCAAATGAAGTCCAAAAAAAAGAAAAAACATTAAATATCACTGAGATTAAGAAACGAGCGCTTATGCCACAATCACATTTACAGTCCAGTAATAATCTCGTGGAAAGATTTGATTGAACGAAGTTAAATAAATCTAGAAAGGTGTTTGTGGTTGTGTACGAGCAACAATCAAAGAGAAGAACGGGGCCACGATTGAAATTGACGATTTAAAAAACAAAAAACGGATTGAAACTTTTAGCGGCACTAGCCGCTTCAACAAACAATAAATGGATAATTTCCATAGTTTCGATTGAACGGTCCAAGTAAGGCCTCTCTTCACCCTCTGCAAATTGGCCGAGACTTTAATTATATTAGCAATAATAATAATGGCAACTAGAAGCATTTCACCTTGTTTGCCATTGGTTCACCAGAGAGCCTTCTCTCCCTCTTCCTTCAGAATAAAAGGAATTCCCCATAGAAATAACAATTACGGCAGCAGAAGTAGTCCTCTAAAATCTGGCCGGGTGAAGGTAAAGGTGAGGTTCAGCTTGCAGCAGGTGCCGGACCCCGGCCAGCTGGACGCTTACATGGACAGCATTCAAGGTGTTGTGAGTAGGGCGGAGGGCCTTCTTTATACCCTGGCTGATGCTGCCGTGGTAGCCACGGACACAGCTGGCACTGCCACCACTCAGAAGGCCGGCGGGGGTTGGTTCGGTTTTGTCGCTGATGGATTAGAAGGCTTCTTGAAGGTAATCATTTCTTTCTCAAATTTGCTTTTTTCTTTTCCTTTTTCTGTTTATTGTACTTTTGAATTTGTGAATTCTTGAATAACGTTAAATTATCTGATTTTATTATATATTGATTCATCCTCGAGAATTTGTAGAGAATATCTTCAATTTCCAATCTCTACAACTATAACCGTTCTAAGTATTCCCTGCATCACTCTCTCTCTCTCTACCTACCTATCCATACGTAGATGTATGTATAAATCTGTGTTTGAATATTTATATTGTGTATATACATGTATGTATGAGGTAACTGAATGTTTATTTATATGTGTATTTATATGCCTGTTTGTATATATGTACATACATGGCTGTATATCGATATCAAGCTATGTATATGGAAGAGCTTGCTTTTAATTCCATTCTGATATACAGAGAAATTGTTTTTGATTTCCTGATTCGTAAACTCCGGTAGTGATGCCACAGAAGAGTCATAAACTTACGAATTTCTTTTTGCAAACCTGCAAAACATCCTTCAAAAACTGCTTGTCCACTTACATTGGCTAAACTAATAGCATAAAGTGTTTATTTATGTTTAAACATCTCACATATAAGCATAGCAAAATATGACAACGCAAAGATAAGTACACACGGACTGTACTCACAGAGATTGACCTGGAGAAACCCTCAAATGGGGAGAAAACTCCAGATGAGTGGGCATATGCTTTACATGCCGCTATCTCACAGTCAATTTCAAGTATTATAACACTGCTTTGGCAACAACAGAGCTCTACAATGGACTTAAACCAGCTCCAACACCTGCAACTATCTCTGCACCATCACAACGTTGCTCTTCTGTATGTGACAGTCATGAAAACAACAATATCATAGCTTATTATGAGAGGGAACCTTTTCTATATTGTTTACAATGAATATATGCCTTTTCATAGTTCTATAGCCTTCCCAACCTCAAAATGGAAGATCAAATGACAAACCTCTTTGTGTTCCATGCCCTACTTCCACTGTGACAAATTTGGCACTTTTGCGAGGAGGTGATTTCAAAATTGCAGAAGTTAATGACAAAAAATACCATCTGCACAAACCGGCAATTTTGGTTACTTTGGTTTTCCGGATAGTTTGAAGACCTTCACTTCTGTTTCAAGTCATCTCTAGGCTGCTCTAGATCACCCCAGACAGTCTCTGACAAAAATACAGTCCTTTCTATAGTGTACTGCTTTGAATGATGACAAACTTCCAGTCACAAAGCTTAAGGCAACCTCTTTTGATTGCAGTGGCAACACTTGATGCCAATGGTCCAAGTTTTCTAATCCACTTTACAGATCACTTCCTTTGTTGGAAGACCTTGCTTTTAATGCATTTCAATACACACATGAACTGTTTTTTCCTTCCTTAAGCTTAGAGCCAAGGTCTAAGAGCGATCTATTCTGCCAAAGTCATTTGGGACTTGTACTTAACTTCATCTCTCATTTCTGTGCTTCGAGGAATCCTAGATGGCTCTCTCTATGGCCCTGTCATCTGTATAGTATCTATATTTTAACATTTTAGGTTCCAGCTAGCCAACATGCTTATTTAGCAAACGGTACACCTCTTGTGAGAATATCTTTACAAAACACTAAAGTAAACCATGGTTGGCTAATGGTCTACACTGTTGTATATTTGTCTTCTCAAGCATTGTTTCTGATTATCTTCTTAGAGCAACTTCAACAACCGTGTGGGCAAATATAACTCATGTAGTTGTCTTTTCAGATCACTAGTATTTTCATCAGCCCATCTTTTCTAATTTTTAGAATTAAACTAATGATTGAGAATATGACACAAAATACAAACCAAGATTAGAAAACCTTACTAAAAATTAGCCCAGTTTTTATATAAAAAATATACAATGCTATTAATTTTTCTATAGTAATTTTTAATGTTTGTTCCTCACGTGTTAGCCTGCATATAATGCACATATACTTCTTATTTATTGAAGTGGAAAGATTTGTCATTATCATATAAACATAAATATATTCATGCTTAAGACAGTTTGTGCCAGAGATTTGTTTGCTTGCCTGCACACGTTTTCCAAAAATTTCAAATCTTTGTCTTAAAGGTAGGTGACGTAAAACTTCAGTATACAAGCTCAAGGTATGTTTTGCTAACTTCCTACATTAGATATGTTTCTCAACTTATAAGAAATATCCTCCAATACAGAGAAATGTAGCATGCTATTGCTATCCGCCCATGTGATTTCTTTTTGTTTCTTGAAGGGAGGAGTGGGGTCACAGACAGAAGACTAAGTTATGCATTTTCCATATATCAATAGAAATATAATTGGCACTACTAGGTCATCGTGATTACAGCAAATCCTGGCCGTGCTCTTATGAAGATGGAGGATCCAAGTTTAGGATGTTAGTTATCATAAGATGGCATTCAATGCACTTATGTGGAAACAGGTTCTCCCAATTCCACATCTGTAGGGTTAATAATTACATAAAATTCAACTAAAAGAGCATAAGGTCCACACGATGATGTTGGGAAACCAATTTGGATTATTTGATACAATCTTGTTTGCAATGCTTTTCCAAAAGCAGTTATATCTCTCAAGATGAGACTTGTTTAAATTTGGTGGCTTGGGTAATTACTCCTTACACTTGAAAAGTAATATTGCATCTGTAGACAATATTCATGTAAACTAGGATCAAAATGTATGTTGTGTATGTTGATTTTGAGAATACATTCAGATATTGGGATCGCAATGCACTTATGGCTATCTTTCCAAGAATTGCACTAAAGCTCTTGCCACATGACATAAATCAAATACAATCAATGTTCCTTAGCACAAACAAATCTCTTATGTTTCTAAGGCACAACAATTCACTGTGTAAATTACTGCCTTAGATGTTGTCACCGATACTAAGTTGTTTGGGCCCCTGATGATGAAGATAAAGTCTCCAGCAAAAATAATATGTCATAATTTGCTTTGACCGATTTTCAAACTTGACTGAAGTGGAGAATGATGCTAATCCATCTTTAAAAATGGAGAATAGCACGATTATACAAACAACTTTTGAAGCTTTTGAGAATGTGGATGGTGTTGAAGCTGTTAATAACAAGACTTGTGACGCTTTATAGCCCAAGAATGATATATAATACTTTGCTTCTGTGATGCATTTGAAAAAATCTATATAGACTATAGAGATTAGATCTCTTCACATCAAACACAATGATAGAATAAGTCAGGCAGGCATTAGGAAGAAGGGGCAGGAGATCAGAGAATCAATCCGCTGAGTTGACTTTAGCTGTAAAGTCAAATTCATGGCTGCAGTAGTCTTGGGAAATGTTCCTAATATTGATGTACATTTTAGATGCATAGGAAATGACAAGTAGTCTTCTCTCTATCATGTAATCGTACACAGGTTATGTGCTCTTGTTAGAGCATAGGTGCATGTTATTGTAATCCTGCCTTGTTGGGCCTTGTTGAGGATTGTATTTTGATGGACCCATGTACAACTTTATGTACCTTGGGATTAATAATATTAGAGCTTACCTCATGGTGTGTGACATTGAATGAGCCTATGGCTGTATAGAAGGACGTTGACATGAAATAACCTTCCAAGGACTAAGAGAATATTGCCCTACCTATCATATTCAAATGCTGAGTTGATATTTGGTACACTCCTTGTATCATCCATATCTCGTGGGTTTGTCTTTACTATTGTATTCTTATGAAGTGAATACTATGGAGTACTAATTGAGTAGATTATTTATTGCATCTAATCACAAGAGTCTTGAAAAGAATTAACTAGATCTTGAGGACAAAAGAGAATCCATTATGACATTTTATGACTCTTTTTTGGATTCAAAGTGTTGATATTTGGTACCCACCCTTTACAATCCATATCTTGTGGGTGTATTTTACTATTGAAGTATTTGTGTATGCTTATAAAATGAATAGTATGGAGTCCTAATTGAGTAGATTATTTGTTGCATCTAATCACAAGAGTCTTGAAAAGAACTAACTAGATCTTGAGGACAAAAGATAATCTTTTATGACATTTTATGACACTTTTTGGATTCAAAGCCCACTTTATTGCACAATTGTGCCACATACAATCTGGTAGAGCATGTAGATGTGTCTCTTGACTGCTATAAATGGATCAGTCATCTTCCCCCACGAGGGTGGTCTTCATTTTAATCCATTTCAGCTATGCTAATCTGGTTGTAACCAGAAAAATCCATCAGCAAAGGAGTAAATCTCATGCTTGGCCACTTTTTCTAATATAGAGTCTGTAAATCGAATGGAAAATGGGTCCTTAAAGGTGACTGCATTCGGACTTCTGAAAGAAACACATATTTGTGTTTGTCATGATTCTCTCTTTAGGTTGATTACTATTGGGGACACCTATTCTCTAGGTTGCACCTTAAAGATAATACTTGAGCATTTTGTTGATCGCTTCCTAGTCTTTTGTAGCATAGTTTTCATTCATTCAATATGCTTTCCTTTGCACCAGTTGTGCTCTTGGTATTAAAGGGATTCTAAGTGCACATATCTCCGGTGGTATCCCTTTTAAATCTTTATATGTCTAGGCAAGCACATTGTTGTAGTGCATAAATATTCTGAATGCTGTGGCTTGTAATACTAGGTCCTCGCCATCTCCAACCATAATCATAATGGTATTTACTTGTCCCAAATTTACCTTCACCATAGGGGGCTCCTTGTATTTGACATCCTTGATGCTATGGAATTGATGTGCAAGCTTCTCATCTAATTTAGCATTGCCCACTTTGTATTTTTTAAACTTTGGAGGACAAGTTAGATGCATGAACGATGGTTCTACTATGCTTGGCATGGCAGATATTTCACAATCATCTCATTCTTTCCCTTCACCATGTTCAATTTCCATGATTTACATGAAGTTACAACTTGGTGGGAACACTTCATAATCTTCCATTTGCTAATGGAGAAACCCTTTGAAGGAGTTGGTTTTGTCCTTAGGACAATATTGTAACTCCAAAATCCATTCATGATTTGGCTCATAGTACCTTTGTTTCCACCTATCGAGGGTTATTCTTTAGAGTTTGAATCTAATGACCATTTAGATGAAGCTACCTTATTGCTCACTGCTTGGTTTGTCAAATCTATTATATACTTTTGGCCTTTATTTTCAATAGATGATAAATTCTTTTCTAGTTATGGTCAATTTTGGCTACTATTAGCCAATTTCAACCCAATAATGCATCATAAGATTTCTTCTTTCAAAAGGTGACTACAAAATTCAAAATAAAGGGTTGGGTGCGAGTAATTATGTTTTGCACCATGAGAACTCCCAACACCTTTATATTGTATTGATCTATTACTACCAATTGGAAGATTGGTGGTTAGATAGTGGGCTTCCCAAGGCTCCTCCGAATCTCTTTGGGAAGCATGTTTATGCTAGTTCTGCCATTGATAGTGGTATTTCTTAGTTTACTCCCTAGCCTCTCCACATGCATGATTGTAGGCTATCGGGCTATGTTCATTGTTAGGAGCATAGGTTCAATCACTTGATCACCTAACAAAGGAGGCTCAACTATTTGGTTCCTTATTTTGCTTCATAGTCTCTCCCCATTTGACACTAGGTGTGCATGTGTACTCTATACCTAGGCCAAAGTTCTATACATTAGTAGCTATAGCATCTTTTAGGTTTCAAATGCTATGCAGCAAATCTATTACCTCTATAAGTGTGATGGATTGCAAAACTTGCTTTACAATAGCCTCATTGGAACTAAGATTGCTTGTTGCTACATTCATGTGTGATTGCCACTTTTCTTCAATCATTCTCTCCTAACTTCTACTCTTGCTTTGACCAATCTTTGCTTCTCTATGGGTTAGTCTAGGTATTCAACTCTGTTTTTGGGATCTAGTAATTTCCATTACCTCATCTATAACCATGCTAGTTGTATTGATGTTAGCTTGTTTTGGACAATTACCATCGCCATGGTCCTTGGGTCCACACCATTGACATATAATTCTTGTATTGCTTTGATTAATAGGGCAATGTCTTGCAAAATGACCCCATTTATTACACTATTGTCATTGTATAATTGGTCAACCTTGGCCATCATATTGGATCTGACTTTTACTTCCAACCATGTGCTAGTGTCTACTATATCTTTGGTTTCAGTACCTAACAATTAATGCACTTATAAACATGCTAGGAGATGCAACTTTATTCTTTTGTTGCTTTACTAGGGTGGTTGGTGGTGTTTAAGACCCTCCTTGGTGGTGTTTAAGACCCTCCTTGAGTAAAAAGTACTTGAGCACCCATATTCTTTAAATTTTAAGAGTAATCCTTGACCGTGTGGCCTATGACATGGCAGATTTCTCAAAACATTTGTTTTAGACAATTGACCTTGATATGACCTTTTGTTTTGTAATATATACGCTAAAGATAGCTTTCTTCTCTTGTGCCCTATATCTCTTTCATCATCCTAAGCATGTCTCTCTAAAGAGCTTGAATTATTCCTTCTTCACTATCACTTGAATTAGAACCATCATCTTCACTCCTTTTAGAAAGTGAGGATGTCTTGGTTTCACTTTCAATATCCATCGCATGGTTATATGCATCTTCATTTTCTTGTGTAATGAGGGTATAACCATTTTATGCACCACCACTTCTTCAAACCTTTAGCTAGTTACTTCTCGAGTTTGCAAATAGATCTTTGAGTCTCCTATTATAGGCTTCCACATTGTTGTGTTTACCCTAATGGGTATTATAGATCTTTGTGACATTCTCATTGTTTTTCCTCTCAAGGCTAAACTCTTTCTTAAATGCCTTACTCAATCTTTCCCATGTGGCTTTCTCAATATCTAGGATATCAATATACTGATTGATTGCCACTCCTTGAAGTGTGGCTAGGAAGCATCTCATTTGCTGTCGTTGGTTTGTTTGTTCATTGGTAGTCTAGATGGTAATGCACATCTTACAATGTTGAATAGGATCTTCACATCCATGGTCAATAAATTTGGCAACGTTTGCTTATCAAGGGATGGAGTAGTTGGGTTATCTATGATATTTTTCTAATGTGACCTTCCAAATACTATCCTCCTATAGGTTTACATTGGATGCTTCTCACCATTGTTAGACATGTCTTGTACTTGACACTTCCTTCAACAATGATATGTATGTTGTCTTGCTTGACTTTAGGTTACCTATCGATGTTACTCCCTTGAACTAGTGGTTCAACTTGCCTTGCCATTACTAGTTGTAGATCTTCAATTTAAAATTCCTCCATTCATAATATATTTGTTTTATAAACAACTTGTTCTTTTGTGAAGAAATCAATGTTAAGCTCTACTCCAATTTTAGGACTTTCCTCTAAAAGGGAGGGCTTCCCCAAGTCTTTTGTGGAGTTATAGACTTTTTTGGGCTTTCCAACCATACTTGATTGAGAAGATCAACACTTCCTTCATCTTGAAGGTGTAATTGTTGCTCAATCTCCACCAACTTAGCACTTGTAGGTGGTGTTTGGTGTTTTGGTACTAGTTGAACCCTTGGTTTTAGCTCTAGCTTCAACTCCTACTCACACTTTGGCCTCAGCTTCCGCTAGTGTCCCACACTCATGGCCTTGATTTTTTAGTGTTAATGGATTCAAGTGTGGTAGTACAAAGATAAAATAGTGTAAACAGTTTAGAAACGTGGACAAGGTGACAAGAAGAAACTCAATTCTTGGCAAATATTTTGTAATTATAAAGTTTGAAAGTGTTTTTACTTTAGGCCCTCATCAATATAGTGAGTTGAATGATTACAAAATGGGAGAATAAATTCCTTTAAGTAGGGCACTCCCACATCCTTTCTAACAGTCATAACCTAAAGTGGTGATGGTTCACCACATGGGCCGACCTAGTGGGAGGAGATCACTCTTTACAAGTGATTAACTTGGACAAAAATAAAATAAATCCTATTTAAAAGAAGGTTGGCCATTGGGGGTCTAGGGACAATACAAAGGACTAAAAAATTTCAGTAGAGTTCTATAAGGGATATGGGGTAACCCATAGTATAAACATAAAAGATCATAATTTGTTTTTCCAAAAGTGCTTCGTAAGGAGTGGAAAGTTCTCTAACACACCACTGATTGATTGATATGCTTTAGCATGGGATCTTGTTGGAGCTTTTCTAAAAGGGGCTTGAGAATATGATGACCAACCCCAAGTGCTTTAGAATACTTACTATTGTTCATTTTGAATACCGTTGGTACTTTATTAGGAGCTTTCTTCTTGGTCTTGGAGAGGACTTTATGAAGTAAAGTATTCCCATCTTTGAAATTCACCTTCTCGAAGAGGGAAGGAGAAAGTGGAACAGGTAACCACAAGCCCTGAGATGATGAAAAAAATTGTTTGATCTCAATGAAATTATCTTTACAGCTTTCTCTTACCAAATATCTCTTCAACTCACTAATAATGAACCCACTTTTCTGATTAATGGGGTAGTTGGACATTAGAGGAAGGTAGTGGTAAACGTTCATGGGCTTTTGATAACATATGGTGTTGAAGATTCCGGAGGAAAGGAAATATGGCTTCTTGAAGGACACAATATCAAAAATATTAAACTCAGTTTTTGAAACACAAGTAATGATCTTGATTGCAGGATAGACTGAGGCATACCCATCTACAGAATAGCTGTAAACTCTCCTCAGAACCAGGCCAAATGCTAAATGCCTAATGCATCATCAATTTAGCACTATCAAATTCGACATTACCAGATAATAGCAACTAAAATATGTAAGAAGTAACTATAACACAATGAACATAGAATAATCAGAACTTTCATATATGGGTACTGGTGTAACCACTCTTGATTTGGTTGTTGGCAGTTGTGTGGCCAGTAACCATAAGTCTTGACATTCAAGTATATATATATATAATCAAAACTTTCATATATACTTACTGGTCTAATCACTTGTTATTTGGTTGTTGGCAGTTGTGTGGCCAATAACCATAAGTTTTGACATTCAAGTAGGATGTCTTATGATATTTATAGTGTTGATAGAATTTTTCAGTGCAGCAGGGAGGACTCAAATAACAGCATTCTTCACCTAGACTTGCTAATCGAATGTCAAGACTTATGGTTACTGGCCACACAACTGCCATCAACTGAATCACAAGCGATTACACCAGTACCTAATGCTGACAAAGATTTACATAACAAGTCAGGTTAAAAACAAAACATTATTTATTGCAACTGTTTACATATTCTAGCACAGTCTTCATGATATATGCTGTATATCACTTTTTACATGGAATTGTGATTGGTTGCTGTGCCCCCTTTTTAGATTTGTGGATCAAATATGCTCTAGTCCACTTAATCAGGGAGTTGTTGTCCACAAATAACAGTTGGTGCAAGATGAGCACATCTGATGGTTTTACTTGTGACAACACCATTTTACTTGATGACATTTTCTTTCTTTTCATTGGGTAGGAGATTACAACATTTTATGCGTTATTCACTACAATCAGGTTCTGAATTTTTGCATATAGATTGGAGAAGCCTTAGAAACTCGAGATATGGTACATGACTGCTTGATGTTCTGATTTGTTTTTTGGTGGTTTTTGGACATTAGTACACCATCTTTCTTTCTCTATCCATGTGTACATAGCATCTCTATGTCTATCAAGCATTTAGCTGACTTGTCCTACTCCCATAAACATTAGTATGGTGATTCTTTAAATTGTTAGAAAATAGCATCAGGCTGGTTTGTTAATATAAATCATTTTGCAAGTAATATTTTTCAGACAAGCAGAGAATTTGATGGCAAGATTCTTATGAGACTTAACATCAAATCTTAAGGGAATGAAGAACAGTATTTTATTTTTGAGCTTCTTAATGGCATCCGGTCGTATATCTCAATCTTCAATCAGCCATAGCATTAGAGGCTAAATTTTCATATAATTCTTTATTAACTGTATGTTGACTGAGGATGTTGGACTTGTTGGATTTTTGTCACCTTATCTTTGTTTTCATTATTTGTAGGTCTTGAAGGATGGCCTTACATCAGTGCATGTTCCTTATGCATATGGTTTTGCGATTATCATGCTCACAGTTCTTGTAAAACTAGCTACTTTCCCTTTAACCCAAAAACAGGTACATGTCATTCCAATTCTATGATGGATATTCTGTAAAATAATCAAGTAGTGCTTTGACTTACTTCATATGAGATAATATCTTCTTCATAGGCTATGATGACCCAGGCTCAAAACATGTCGGTATCACCTGGATTTTTGGCATAAATATTCAGCTAAATATTTTTCTGTAGGCTTTGAGAATAATACATAAGTTGAACAAAAACTGAAACATGCTTGTAAGTTGTGATATTTTAGTATATTCATTAATTCAACTGAAATAATTCATGGACCGTGACCACTTGGAAAACCCTTTGAGAAAGTTCTCTATATAAATATTGATATACTGTATCTAACAACATTGAATCCTATTCAAAGAATTACAGTTGAATTTTTAAATGTGGATACATATTTGAATTGTATTTAGTTTTTGTAAAATTTCCAGTTTCTATTGTTTCTAAATTTAACATCTATATTATTATTGAATGTCTATAGCTCCCGTATTATTAATTGACTTGAGTTCCTATTTCCAACCATATTTTGTATGATCATTTGGCACTTGTTATTTGCATTTCTACAGAGATTTGTTTTCAGTATTTTTTGAAAGACCAATGCAAAGCATGGGCTATGACAATATCAATTAAAAGCATTAAGATAAGAACTTTTGTTACAACTTATGGTTTATCTATAATAAAGCTAGTATAAAAAAATGTTGGGACAAACTGTCATCTGAAGTTTATAAAGTAATAGCTTAAGGTGAAAAAACCATAAAAGGCTTGTTTGATGGAATCCTTTATTGCCAAACAGACTGATCTATATCTTTCAAAGACATCCTAGTTAGAAGTATAACTTTCCCCAATGTTACTTGGTTTATTGCTAGATCACCCCTAGTTGCCTTTTATTGTTTTTATCTTTATTTGAAAAATACATTGGACCAAAAACACACTTTAAAAGTTTAAAATAATTTGGCTGATAAAATAGTAAAGCATTTTCGATTCAAGAATTTTAGGAAAACATGTCTTTGACCAAAAAATAAATAAAATATTATATAATGTACAAGATGCTTGTATAACAATTTGATGTTTAAATATTTTAAGAAGTTACTATAATGCTATGTATCTCTTTTGAAGGTATTATTTCATTGGCTAAATGTATTGAAAGTAGTCATTCAAATTGTTTCGATAGAATCTTGAATAGGTTGCAAGTGTCAAGGTGTCTTTTTTGCTGACTGTACTTGTAGCTTTATCTGAGAAAATCCGTTTTTCTAGACAATTATTTTTGTAGGCATTCTTATAGTGTTTTGACATTTGACTTGTGATGAAGATAAAATGTAATTCTCTATGGATATAGCCAACATGGTTTATCTTTTATTAAATTTGAATAGTTTAAGAGCTTGGTTGTTTGCTTTCATAGCAAAGAAACAAACATAATTTAGTTTCTTTGTATCAAAAGTATCTTTGCATATTTTTCCTTTTAATAAATACTGAAACAAACATAAGCTTGATAGAGATACAATAACAGTGTGCAATCAACATGATAAACTGCTGTCAAAGAAATTTCAGAATAGTACCTTGAAAGAAGTGATTCAAGTTGGTCACTGGTAACAGATTTATAACAGACTAGATATATTGTTGCATATGCTCAACAATGAGTGCCTATGGTGAAGAGGTTGTAACCTTCCGTAGGTAGTGACCCTTCCTTAAACCCTCAGGCCACTTTAAACTATCTTTTTTGTATGGCACGGCAGGAAAAACCTTCACTATGCATCTTCACGTCCGGGCTGAAATTCCCTGTTCTGAGGTTGACCTCTTTCCTACACCCCTGTCTGAGTATTAAACTCTCATTCCCTATGCCAAGCACTTGGCCCGACAAGCCTGTAAGCTCCTGAAACTTCAGTTTGCTGTTCCTTAATGTTGGCAACTTCCACAAACTGTCCAAAATATGGTATTTCATCACCCTTCCAATGCCTTATTTCTTCTTCCAGTCCTCATGTTCATAAATCTTGTTCCCTCGCCCTTTGTTTGCTAGGTATTTTGAACAAGAAGGAAGCTGTGGCTGGTTAAGGTAATCCAGAAACCCATCCAAAACATAATCACTTCATTTTTATAAGCTTGTGCCTCTTTCCTGGACAACTCACTTTTCAACAATCCGCCCAATAAGAGAATGTGATTAAATTGTATTTCTGTATTTTCCTTATGCATTTTCGACCTCCACTAGGTGATATTCATTTGCAAGGGTTTCCCAAGATGAGCCAAGGTGACTGTTGCTACCCTCTCTTCCAAACAACAATATATTTATTATTTTTTTCTTACACTTGTTTGCAACATATGAAATTTCACTCTTAACTTCAATACAAAGAAATGTAGCATGCTATTGCTATCCGCCCATGTGATTTCTTTTTGTTTCTTAGGGAGGAGTGGGATCACAGATCGGAGACTAAATTACACATTTGCCATTTATAAATAGAAATATAATTGGCACTACTAGGTCATTGTGATTAAGTATAACTAGAGGTGATGTTACCAATTTTACTGTAAGTTAAGGCTGGCCACTAGATTACAACAAATCTTGGCCATGCTCTTATGAAGATGGGGGATCCCAGTTTAGGATGTTAGTTATCATAAGATGGCATTCAATGCACTTATGTGGAAACAGGTTTTCCCAATTCCACATCTGTAGGGTTAATTTCACTCTTGTTTTCAACATATGAAATTTCACTCTTCAGTCCAATATCCAATGCCTTACTTCACAAATTTATTTTTGCCTTCAAACTTCAATAGATTTGTTACTTGTAATTTTTGGAACTTGTAAAGTATGGTAATCTAGCTCAATGTCTCCATTTCCTTGTTTCCACACAACTGTGAATACCTAGTGGATCCATCATACATTGACTAGGGAGAATTCTTTCCCTGAAAACAATCTTCAGTATAGGGTTTTCATCCTAGGGCCATAGGGTACTGGTTAACTCCACAACTGGGGTTTCAAGAAAATACCAATTGCCAAGAATATCTAGGTGTAGTGTCGTAAAATTGCACCCCTTGCAATTTCACCTTGTAATATGCTACCCTAAGTGCATATAATTTTTTTTTTTAATTATTTCATCAACTAAACTGCTCAAGCATTTCGTCAAACAGTTAACCCTCTTTGCTGTACTGAGTATGTATCCCAACTGATTTCTAACATTCATTAAATGCTTTTCATTGTATCCAACATATTAACTAATCAGTATTGCGTTGATTCAGAATATAAATATAAATTTGGCCAATACAATGATGAGTCAAAGGAATAGCAGCAAACTCATGAACATATATCAGAGGTACACATAAATGATTCACTTCCACATTCAAACATCAAACAATCATATTCAGTTCATGAACTTCAAACCTGGATTACAAACTACACTTCAGCTCTGATATCCAAAGCTCTATTCAAACGTGAAAACTATGCACTTCTGATATTGTCTGCCTTTTGTCAAGCTCCTTCCAAAAAACCTGTAGCCGGAGCTCCAAATTGTTTCTTCCTTCCTTCAGCAAAGAAACAAAGTTTCATCCACAGCTAACACGTTATCTTCAAATGACAAAGGTAGGCGCTGACCCTGTTGAATATGAGATGCTGCGCTGGAAATTAAAATAACAAATTCATTAAACAGTTTCCTTGTTTGATGATCACGATTCTCCTATGTGAGCCATAGACTTCACCAAATACCGACACTGAAGAATTCTCTTATCCTTGACTTGCTTCGAGAAACTTCCCGGGCAATATACCAAGAGTGTCTCATTGCCAAGTGAAGTCGTGTAAAGGAGACTGCGGACTATTATACATCAAATATTAAGATTCCGACACTTCCGATGTTGAGCGACCCCCTTAATTTGACTTTCATCTCAAGGCGGCTCCAATGTAGTTTTTTTCCTTTTAACGGCAGCACCAAGATTGGCATATCAATTCTTTGTTATATTTATCTCCCACAGCACCATCTTTGTTAACCCGACCCTTTCCAATGGTCATTCGGCTGTATTCATTATATTCATCGGCTTCCCTTCTATTCCCGCGACTTGTCTCTCAGATTTCCCGTTTTCTCCAAGTTCTTTAATAGCAGCATAATGATAATCGGGAGTTTAACATTTTAGGCATAAAGATGCGGCACCTTCGGTGATTATTGCTTCTTCATTCATCGTGATTCCTTCACTATGTCTGGCAATAAGCCACCAATGCCGATAGTACATGTGAGACGACTCATATGATATCCGATTCTCAACTATAATTCACACGTCTTTGTTCTACCTAGCGGCAGAGTAAAGGATGGAGACGGAATTCAAGAAGACTATCGGCTTCAATATTTTTAAACTTTCCCTTTATAACTATCGACTCCATTGAATATGAATCGATGCCTCTATTTAGCTTGTCATTTTCAACTCACACAGTCAAGTCAACTCCAATGGCCACGCCACTATTCGCATAAAACTCCCTTTGAATTAAATTCAATTGCATTCTTCTGATTACCACGATTTGTCAACCGGAACAAACCTCGTATATAGAATCATATCGACTCCATTCAAATTTAATGATGTAAATCCTTTAACTGCCGGATCTGATTTCCTTCAAGAATTCAGAAGCCTTCTTAAAAAACTAGCATTCCATTTAATATGAAGCTTTCTTTCCACAGCTGGTTTATTATTTTTAAATCACCAAACAAAAGCTCTGTATACTTCTTAGCTCCAAGAATTTAAATGATCGCCCGATTGAAAACAACTACATAGTCAATGAACAATTTTGGTATTCTTTCCACCTTTGCTACAAACACATATTCTATGGATTGTCTTGCGTCCACTTCAGCACTGTCAATCCTCCATTCTAATATGAAAAAACCTGAAATTCCATCTCTAAAGAGATTTCACTAATTTTCACAACTCCAATCGCTAAGCTCAACTGCAAAATCTGAATGACTTTGCTAGTATAGAAATTGGGTTTTCGTCCAATTCTGAAAAACATGAGGGTTTTCGTCCTCAAGTTACGAGAAAGCCAAACTTCCCAAAACCAAAAAATATCCAAGTCTCCCTGCAAATGAGCTCACCAAAACTTTTATTCTTTTCCCTCACGTAAGTGCTCTTGTCTTCTTGAATTTCTCCTTTATTTCCAATTTCACTTTTAATTTTATCTTTTGAGAATTCATCAAAAAGTAACTTAATTAATCCAATTTAACTTATCTAATATTTAAGTTACTTTCGAACCATTAATTTAAGTTGTCATTTTTTTAACTTACCCCTTTTCGACAGCTTAAATTAATTGATTTATTTATGCTGACACATAAAAAATGGGGATATTACACACCTACACTTTTGCATCCACTTTAGTGTCCATTCCCTTAGTGTTTGTGTAGGCTCATTTTAGCCCTTGCATTATCCTTTTCCCCTCTTAGTATGCTCAGAACCCCTTTTCAGCAGCTACCTTTGCGTGTTAGCTTTGCATCAAACCTTGTGTTTTCCTCGTTTCCACCGTTTTGTAGCATGATTTGTCTAGACACTAGCGCATTGCACAGACGTCTGCATGCCGTGCTAGCGTCCCATGACATTTCGACGTCCAAATGATCGTTTCTGAGCCTTTTGCCACTTGTCACCTACCTTTGTCGGTGGTAATGGCTTGGGATGCCTTGTAACGGCTCGGGAACCTTCTTTTCCCTCCTATTCTCTCTTTAAAACCTATCTTTTCAATTCATTTGGTCTTCTTCTTGCTCTCGCTCTTGGTCTTTTCACTCCTCTCTTGATCTCTCTTGAGCTCTCTTGCTCTTTCTCTCCTCTCAAGCTTGCACAACTCTCTTGCTTGCTACAACACTCTCAACACTCTCAAGTTCTCACAACGTTATCTACTGCTCTCTTGGCTCTCATTGCCGTCTCTCTCTCTTTGGCTCCCTCAAGCCTTGCAGGTAATACCTATCTCTTGTCTTGTGTCTTTGAGCATCTTGGGATTTACCATATCCCTTGTCTATGCATTTGTCTATCTCGTCTATTTATCTATTTCACTATTTATTATTTTTTCTATCTGTCTATCTGGTTGTCTGTGGAGGTGGGAACACCAAAACGGGTGTTTGACTGAGGCAAGCCCCTAAACAACCCCAACAATTTTCCTTGGGCTTATGTGTGCAGGTATTGAAGATATTCATTTGCTGGAGGCTTCATTGCTTGGTCTATTGTGAGCATTTTCTATCTCTTATTCTCTTGCTTTATCATTTATTTTTCACTTAGTTCACTTTATTTTACTCTCTATTATAGTCTTTATTTTCCCGCATTCTAAGAGTTCTTAGTAGTAGAATAGTAGTAGCCGCTTAAGCTGTTTTCTGTGATATTCTCGGTTTTTGGTTTGTACGAGATGCTAGCGTGCCGCATTGGAGTCCATGTGTTGCGATGCCATCCTTTGGCTGAGAGCTCGTTAGTCTGTCCAGAAAACCTCTGTGACCTACTCTTTCTGATTTTGGAACTCTCGCCTTTTTACCTTGCCATTTGAGCTCTTTTCCTTGAGGTAGTTTTGAGCTAGTTGAGGACCATTTGCTCCTTGAAGACTCTTGCTTGTCTCAAGACTCAAGGGTAGCAAATTTCCTCTACATTTTGGTGAACCCGACATGAACACTCCTTCCATTAAAAAAAAAAGGGTCAAATCAAAGATTTTCCCTTCCAAGAAAAAGATTTCGGCTGGCTTGTGTATATCTCTATTTCAAAATAAACTTTCTATCTTTCTTCCTTCTATCTCTTTCTCGTTTTTTTGAGAAACTTCAAGAAGTTCTGGTACAGGCGTGTGAAAGTGACTTCTTTTCTCCTTTCTTTTTATTCTTTGTTGACCCCTCTCATAAAATTCCTTCTACTTGTAAGGATATTTTGGCGCAAGAGGATGAAATCATTGATACTTTTCTTAACATTACTCTGTCTTCTCTTCATTCCAATGCACTCTCTTCGAGAGATGATGCATTAGTGAATGATGAATCTCCTCTTTATTCCAATGCACCCTCTTCTAGAGATGGTGCATTAGTGAATGAGAAATATTGTTCCACATTTGATCCCCCAAATATCAATGTTGAGAACATTTCTTCAAACAATTCTTCCATAAGTTATGATGGATTCATAAATGTAGTCATAGTCTCTACTGCCCCTCAAAGGCCTAAGAGACTGGTCATTTATGTGACTCTGGCTAGTCCTTCTCCTAAAAGGATTTACTCTATTCGTGGTGTTCCATTTAATAGTGATTCTCCAAATCTTTGCATGAAATTCATGCAATCTAAGGCTCCCTCTTAGAGCGGTAGCTCATACTTATAATATTAGAAAGAATCAGAAAAATGTTAATCAACCACCTTCTTTACCACCTTCTCAACCAAACCTTCCTCAAGCACCTAGACCTATAGCTAAGTGATCAAGTGATTATGATCTTGGGACTTGTTTTAGAGTGCTCCGGTTTACCAAGGTATGCTTCAGGAAGCTTTGCAAAAGATTCTCTCGCCTTCTTCCGCTAGACCGACGGATTTTAATGTGTTGATGGCTTATACTCGTGCGGATTCACCGAATATTATGTTCTATACACAAGAACTCCCACCCCCAGAAGTGCAGAAGCAAGCAAATCCTTTGATGATAAGAATTAACATTAATAACATTGGCATTAGATGCACTCTCGTTGACACTGGTTTGATGCTCAACGTATGTAGCATTGATCTATTGCCTAAAATTAAAATTGATTCAGCTTCTTTTGCTACTTCTACTTTGTATATTCGTGGATACGATAATATTGGTTGACAAGCCCTAGGCACGATAATCTTGCCTTTAAGGTTGGGACCTGTGACCGTACCCACCCTTGTATATGTTATGTTAGGAAAATTACCATATAAGCTTCTCTTGGGAAGACCGTGGATTCATGCTTTGGGGGCGGTTACCTCTACTTTACATCATTCTATAAAATTTGTTGCTAATAATGAGGTGATTACAATCAAGGCTGATCTTGATGCCATACACTTATGTGAGATGGCAGCTGTTTGTTAGACTTCGTTTGCCCTGCTCTTAAAAATCTTGTTCCTTCTTTATCTTCCAATATGTCAACATCTACTCCAGCAATACCCGTTACAAAGGATACTCTTGAGGAAGATGTCCCTGAAGAAGATCCTCCTGAAGCAAGAAATCTTGAGTCTACTCCTACTTCTTCTCCTAAATTGAATTCATGTCTTGGTGATGATTGGGGATCCTTGGACTTCACTGAATCCTTTATCAGGGATTATAAGGTAGACCCGATCCACTTAGACATTCTGAAAATACCATTCACATCCACTTTCGAAGATGATTGTTCTTTTGTATCGCAGGATAATGTGAACAACAATTGTAATGTCCTTAATGCTGATCCTCTCTCTTTTGAGGAGTTGCAATCGCATTATGGATGTGGATTTAATATTCTTTCTAAGCATGGGTACAAAGGAAATGGTCTTGGGCGCATGGAACAAGGAGTTAAGGTCCCTTTTCGAACCGACACCTCGCTCTTTTGCAAGGGGTTTAGGTTACAAGCCTTCTCGTTTGTCTCCATCCCCTCCTCCATTATTTGTTGTCTTCGTGTCTTCTTGTGAGCAGTCAAACTTTTCTTCACAAGAGAAAGGGTTGCTTCTTGCTCCTCATTCTATATCTGAGCAAGAGCATATCTTGTGAGGCTTCTCAAAGCCCACTTGATTACTCTTCCTCCTCCTACAAATAAGAAATTTCATAAGCATGATAACACAACACATTCTTTCTATGCATATCATCAAGTGCTTGGCCATTCCACTAGTGAATGTAAGGCCTTAACAAATTTTTGACTTTGGTGCCATCACTCCTCCATTTGTTGATGCATCCGTCTCTTTTTCGCATGACAAGTGATATCGAGGTCTACCTCTATCTTGTCCATTCTAAGCATCTTCTCATGTGGCTCTTACAACTCCCTTCTATTGTGTCGCTGCTTGCTATGTGGCATTCGTAGCTTTGCTTGCTCATTGTCATTCGTGGTCGTACACTATTGTTTGCCACCATACTTTCCCTGTGGTAGTGACACAATAGTATCTAGCATGGTTATCCTCCCCTTTACGTTGGGGGTTGGGATAACTTGTTTTGGAGGTGTGTATCCTTCTTGAGGACCCCCTCTCATCTCTTTGTCTTTCTTCTTCTCCTTAGAATGATATGTGCTGCTTTGCATAGCACACATCATTCTAAGGGGGGGAGGGGGGCTATCACGTCTGCTTAATCTTCAACAAGGAAAATTTCTTTCAAAAGAATTCCTCAACGAAGGATCTTTCAAAAGGATTCCGTGATGACAAAATCACTCGTTGAAAATTAAGCCCTTCTCCAAAAGGCGCGTTCTTTCAAAAGGGTCCCTTGATGCAAACTTCTTTCGGGTTCCCTGATAAAAGAACCCCTTTTGCAAAAAAATTCTTTCAAAAGGATTCCTTGGTGTCTTACGCTTGGGTCTTATGATATTTGACCTCTTGTGTCTTGGTGTTTGGATGTCTTATATTTTGGCATCTAGCTTAGGGGCAACCTGACTAGACCTGTCTTTTTTGTGATTGTCTTGCAACGCAGTTTGCAGTAGCCACAAGTCTACATGCTTGCCATATGGACTCTAGCCATGCTAGCCATACCTATCAGCGCTGTCTTATATCTGATCAAATTGTATCTTATTGTCTTATGAAAATTTTCATGGTGTCTATTATTTTTTCGCTTTTTCGCCCAACGTGTTTGTCTGTAGCAAACATGTTTGTGGTGAATTTGTAGTCAGCTACGTAGGATAGAAGACCCGTGTCCTCTTTGTGTCCTGGCGTAGCCTTACAATTGTATATACCGGATCAAAGACCTGTGTCATCATCCTAAGTATATGCTCTTTCTCTCTATTTTTTCCTCTTCAACATTGGTTGCTTCCCAATCTTTTGGATGTATTCTTCTCTTGAAGCAATCAATCATTACATTCTTCTCTCCATTTAAGAATTCTTCTATGTATTATTTCTTAATTTGGGGACAACGCATAGTACTGAGACAACCTTCTACATCTAGGTCTCTTTCACTTTGTTGACTCAAATCCTTTAGTTTGCTATGTGCTTCTGTGTATGTGTTATCCATGTTATTTCTAAATATCCATATGTTCTAACCTTGTTGTCTTGTGCAGATCTTTCTTGTCTAATGCATTTGTTTTGTAGGTCTTCAACCTGGGGCCATGCTTCCTTGGTTTGAAGAGCTATATGCATCCTCTACAATATTCTTTTGGCACCGTGATGTTATTTATGTTTAGTAGATTTCCTTTAGGGTGCATATTCATGTAAATTCATAAGCCCGCTAAAGTGGGGGCAAAATGTAGTGTCGTAAAATTGCACCCCTTGCAATTTCGCCTACACTTTTGCATCCACTTTAGTGCCCATTTCCTTAGTGTTTGTGGAGGCTCATTTTAGCCTTTGCATTAGCCATTTCCCATCTTAGGATGTTCAGGACCCCTTTTCAGCAACTACCTTTGTGCATTAGCTTTATGTCAAACCTTGTGTTTTCCTCATTCCCACTGTTTTGTAGCATGATTTGTTTGGACACTAGCGCACCACGCGGACGTCCGTGCGTCGTACTAGTGTCTCGCGACATTTCGACATTCAAACGATCGTTTTTGATCCTTTTGCCTTGTGTCACCTACCTTTGTCGGTGGTAACGGCTCGAGATGCCTTGTAACAGCTCGGGAACCTTCTTTTCCCTCCTATTCTCTCTTTAAAACCTATCTTTTCAATTCATTTGGTCTTCTTCTTGCTCTCTCTCTTGGTCTTTTCACTCCTCTCTTGATCTCTCTTGAGCTCTTTGGCTCTTTCTCTCCTTCTCTCAAGCTTGCACAACTCTCTTGCTTGCTACAACACTCTCAAGTTCTCACAATGTTATCCACTACTCTCTTGGCTCTCACAACTATCTCTCTCTCTCTCTCTTTGGCTTCCTCAAGCCTTGTAGGTGATATCTATCTCTTGTCTTGTGTCTTTGAGCATCTTGGGATTTACCATATCCCTTGTCTATGCATTTGTCTATCTCGTCTATTTATCTATTTCACTGTCTATTATTTTCTCTATTTGTCTATCTGGCTGTCCGTGGAGGTGGGAACACCAAAATGGAGGTTTGATTGAGGCAAGCCCCTAAACAGCCCCAACAATTTTCCTTGGTCTTATGTGTGCAGGTATCGAAGATATTCATTTGTTGGAGGCTTCATTGCTTGGTCTATTGCGAGCATTTTCTATCTCTTATTCTCTTGCTTTATCATTTATATTTCACTTAGTTCATTTTATTTTACTCTCTGTTATAGCCTGTTATGTTCCCGCATTCTAAGAGTTCTTAGTAGTTAGAACAGTAGTAGTCACTTAAGTTGTTTTCTGTGATATTCTCAGTTTTTGGTCTGTACGAGACACCAACGCACCTCTGGGACACTAGTGCGCCGCGTTGGAGTCTGTGTGCTGCGCTGTCGTCCTTTGGTTGAGAGCTTGTTAGTCTGTCCAAAAAACCTCTGTGACCTACTCTTTCTGATTTTGGAACTCTCGCCTTTTTACCTCGCCACTTGAACTCTGTTCCTTGAGGTAGTCTTGGGATAGTTGAGGACCATTTGCTCCTTGAAGACTCTTGCTTGTATGGAGACTCGAGGGTAGCAAATATCCTCCTCTACACTAGGATATGAAAATGTCTCCTCACAACCTCCTTTTATAACCCTTTTTGGGATCTTTCTAGAAGTTATATTTTTTTAACCGTTTAATAACTTTCTAGAAAAGTCATGTTTTTTCTCTTTAAAAAGTGACTTTTATTTTAATTTACTTTCGGATCATGAGTCAATTTATAATTAATATAATTATATTTCCACACAACCAAGTTGGGGAAAATACTAAAATAAGCCAATTATTAATTCCATCCATGCCAACATAACCTTAAGTTCGCAAGATATGAATCTTAATGAAGATTGGCGCTTTTGAAAAATAGTAGACTTCTCCAAGAAATGTGGAATGCTCCTAGAATGTGTTAACTGCATTCAAGAAGTACCATGGGACTCGCCTTGATTTCTTGAATTCGCTACCACTATTGAAATTCCATTATAAAAGGATGGTGCTCTCCAAGAAAGTTGGAGTTTCCAAAGATACTAGAAAGGCCATAAAAAGGGGGACATTACACTTTTGTTGAACTATATTTTTTAGTTATGCAAGTGAACAAATTATGATAAGTACATTGGCTTTAGCAAAAAAGTGTTCTGCCCACTCTCCTAACTTACAAGACAAGATTGTTACAAAATGTCTTTTTATGATTGAATTTGTAATGTGCCCTTTTTCAGTGTTCCTTATTTGGGCCAATTTGGTGATTTGACTCACTATTTTTATTAAGTGCTATATTTAGTAACTCTTCTTGGCAGCAATGTCGTGCAAGGTTTCCAGTTTGTTGCAAACACTTGAATGCAAAACAAACCCGCACTTCACATTACACTCAGCCAAACAAAATGAAAAAAAAAATTAGGGGTGGTCATTATAGTGGTATCAGAGCACAAAACAGACCTACCGGCCAGTGGGTAATGCATTTCTATGAGCATTAGTGATAGAGAGAGAAGATACCTTGAAAGGTTAAGATAATGTGAAGAGGATTTGTGGGAGCATTGGCCTTCTAAGAGGGAGGAATAACACTCCGAAACACACTCAGTAGGATCAACAAGTTTTGAAAATATGGGTGAAAGGGTTAAAAGAGAAAATGTTGAACCGGATTGGATGATGCTTCTCTTGGATGTTGTGGTTAGGGGACAAGAAATGGCAGCCCAACGTGCTCAGGAAACTAGTCAACAACTCAAAAGATAAATCAGGACCTCTGAGGTCATCAATGGAGGATGGCCAGTTGCCAGGTGTCAGATTAAAAGTCTCAAATGCTGCACAGATCGATCTACGACAAAAGATGCTTGAAAAACGATGAACGGAGGAGGGGAATTCAAAAAGTTGAAAATTGTAAAAAATATTCTAACACTGGAGAACAAAGGTGCCTTATTTCAAGGGAGGTGCCTGGCAGTCAATGCCAGCCAATTTTTTAGCTTTCGCAAAAGATGCTTGAAAAACGGTGAACGGAGGAGGGGAATTTGAAAAGTTGAAAATTGTAAAAAATATTCTAACATTGGAAAAGAAAGGTACCTTATTTCAAGGGAGGTGCTTGGCAGTCAATGCCAGCCAATTTTTCAGCTTTCACAAATCATGCACACACAACGGTGAGCACAGTCGACGTGGCAGCAAAGAAGGTGAACGAAAAGCACGAGAAAGTTGAAAATCTTCAAAAAATGGTTGTTTGGAGAAGTTGGGTGCCTTATTTCAAGGAGGGCACCTAGAGATTCATGCCTTAGTTTATTTTTTCCGTTTTTTGGAAAACGTGCAATTTGACTCTTCGACCTAGTTCAGATCCAGTCAAATGTAGTCAAAAGCAATTTTTAGGGTTGAGTAAAATCAGATCATCAGATATGTTCATTCTCTTCAATGAATCCATCATCCAGTTCAGAAGACCTATTAGATGTCGGGAAATGTAGATCAAATGAAGGCAAAAACATGGAAAAGGAAGAAAGTCAACAAAAGTTAAAAATTATCAAATTTTGACCAACATTGGGATGCTTGAGCGCCTTATTTCAAGAAGGGCGCCTTTACTGCCATGCCTTAGAATATTTTCCATCCGTTCAAAAATTTGTCAAAACGTCTCTGTCAGCCCGGTTCCAACTTTAGCATCAACGGAGGTTGGCAGAAGGTACCATTCAACTCAGATATGATCAAGCTTGCTAGAATGATTGATTTTCACTCTCTACCATTCACTAGTTGGCGAGAAACGACGTTTGAACAGGGGTTGTCGGCTTCACGCAAAACGAAGAAAGAAAAAATTGAAAATCTCAAAAATTTGGCTAACACTTTTGAGGTTTTATGTGTTATTGTTTGATGATGTCATCGAATGCGTAGTTGAAAAATGGAGAAAAATGGCTAACACTTTTGAGGTTTTACGTGTTTGATGATGTCATCGGATGCGTAGTTGAAAAATGGAGAAAAATTTCCAACACTTTTGAGGTTTTATGTGTTTGATGATGTCATCGGATGCGTATGTTTTTGCATGCATGCTTTTTGCAACTTTAAAAGAGGAACTCACTGTTTGATGCAAACGAAGTCAAATTTTTGCATGCATAGTTTCTATCTTCGTGGATAGACTCAAAAATAATAGGGTTTTGCATGCAAAGTGCTTTTTCATCTCCAAACTCTACTCAAGAAAGCTTTGAGCATTCATTCTTCATAATTTGCAGGTTAGCTTTCAGAGGAAGAAACATAAAATTTTCTTCTCGTCAAGATTTGGAGGCTCAAATGAGGTGCTTTTTCAGTGTTCTTTGTGGATTAGAGATTGGGAAGCATAGCACACATTTGCATGGTTTGATTTTCTAGGGCATCACGTTTCAGAAACAGGTGGTCAAAATTTTCAAGTTTCATTGATCTGGGTCTACTTGTTCTTCGATCCTCTTGAAGATTGGAAAATTTTAAAATTTGCATATCGGCCCCTATTTTTTAGGAAATCACGCATGTTCGGGAAATCCTCAGATTTTTCAAAATTTGACGATTTGGGTCTCTTCAAAACAAAATTGTCTACAAAACCTAGACCTCAATTTTTCGGCCCTACTTTTTAGGAAATCTTGCATGATCTTGAAAAAATCAGCTTTTTAAAAATCTAACGATTTGGGTCTCTCCAGAATGACATTATCTACAAAACCGAAACCTCAGCTTTTTTTCTTCGAAAATCTGACTTTTTCTGGAGAAAAATCAGTGATCTATTTTTTAGCTCTTGTGCAACACTTTTCCGAACATAGGCGTGTTTACAATCAAACTTCACGGTTTTCATCATACAATGCTCTTCCATTGAAAAAATCAAGAGAAGCGTCAGAAGCATAAAGTTGTAGAAGAAACAAAGGTCATCACTCTAGTTGCAGAGCCGCCAAAATGATCAATCAGTGAGCCACTAGTTGGAGCATGCAATGATTTCCAAGGATAGAACTAAAAGAAGCAATTAACTCAATGCCTTTTCCGAGTTTACCTTGCTGTTCTCATTCATGTGTATCTATTCTTTGGAAATCTCAATGTATAGTTGGAGCTTTTTCAGTTAACTGATTGTAGTCTAGTTGTTAATTGCTAGTTATCTTTTGTTTAGTCTTAGAAATAAAAGCTTGCATGTTGGCAAGACTAGTTGTTAAAAACAAGGAGATTTTAGGGTTCCCTACTCCTTGTTTGTGTATAAATAAGGGCAGCCTTGCTCACTTGTTTTTAACCATTGTTGTGATAACAAATTTGCTGAGCCTAGTTTGCCTGCAACTTTGCTATTTAGTGTCTGTTCAAATTTTGTCTTTGTGATCTGGTTTGATTGCATATTGTAAGCCTATCTTTGCTACAATCTGCTGTCCCAGTTTTGTATTTTCTGTTATAAAATTGATTAAGGAAATCTCATGCCTACCTTGCTTTGATCTACTGTCTCAATCTATTTCAAAACTTTGTTTTATGTTTTGCTTTAGTAATCTTTATTTCAGCATACATCTCGAAAGTACAATGAGTCTTCAAGTGTGTTTTGGAAGCAAGTTTATTTAAGTATTTGTGTTTAATCAATCATTCCTTGTTTACTTCTAATTCTTAGGCTTTGAATTTACTTGAGTTATTAGAAGCGTCATTAGAATAGGCTTAGTTGTAGTTTGAAGTTACGAAACCAGAAAAAACCTTAGCTGCAACGCAAAGTGTTTTATAACCTCGTGCTCTCAGCTGAGAAATAAAAAGATCAGCAGTAGTTTACTATTTCCTTTTAAGCATAATCAGCAAAGAGGGAGCTTCCCCTCCTAATTTGAAGAGCAGTCTAATTGTGCATAGCTGTTCTTTTCTTAATTCGCATTCCAGAGTTGTGAATTGAAACGCCAACAGTTTTCTGTTGTAAATTCTATTAATAGCTTTAGGTTTAGGTTTTATTAGATCTTAAGGAGCTTGACCTTATAATTTGAAGAATGGTTCTATTGTATGTGCTGTTCTGTTTTGTGCTGTCTGGCAATAGACAATTAAAATACTAACAAATCATTTGTCTGTTTTCCTTTCAAATCTTGTTGCAACTGAATACTGGTCTTTGGTTTAGCCAATAGAAAGTTGAGTTCCATTGTTTATGCTTGATTGTTTATCCTCCTTGATAACTGAAAATGTTGCTGCAAGGCTCGACTATTAACAGTTCAATGTTTGTATCTGTGGCAAAAACATTGTCAATTAATAATTTACATTCATGAAAAATCCCACATTGAAATGCTCTATAGTGTGCATACTTGTAAATTTTGTTTATAGATTTTGTCTAGGATTAGTTTTAGGTTTAGTTAGATTTCAGGGAGCTTACGCTTATAATTTGAAGAATGGTTATACCATAATGCTGTTTTATTTTGCATTGTTTGGAAACAAACAAATTAAAATGCTAACACAAAGGTCATTAGAAGGCATTTGTTGTATGCTGGAGTGTTTTCTAAAATATTTTTTATGTTGGTGTGTTTTATGCCACATCTCTTAAATTCTGAGGAAATAATATAGTAATTTGAGCAGTGATTCTACTCTAATAAGCTTAAATAGTTAAACTTAATATTTTATCCGTGGGAAAACTTCTAGCTTTAATTATAATGAGGTTACTGATATTTCCTAGTGATATTGGCATGCTCTAGCTTTCTCTTCATTTTTAGGGTGATAAATTAAACAGGAGTAATTAACTGCTTGGTATACAAAAAGGAATTCAGTTTTACATAAACAATCTCATTTCTAAGCAGAATTTAATTTGGATTTCAGTATGTGGTCATCTTCTGTTCAATTTGTTTGCATTATTTTCTATCCAAATTCTTCTCATTGCTTCCTTTATAACTTGTCATTTTGTTTGTGAGTTATAGGCTCTGCTAGCTTCTAGCTTTAGGTATCAGGACATCATTATATTTACAGCGAACCATAAATATGGGATAAGATAACAGTTTCTGTCAGTACAACATTCACAAAAATCTAACAACTTGCAAAATATAAAAGCTCGTGTAAAATGCATATATTTAGATCATGCTTATGTGTCTCTCCAAGTCAGTCCTCAAACTTGCAAGACCAGGGGGTTAGCAGTCCAAAGCAAGTGCGAATGGATCATCTCTATAAATAGTTCTTGGGCCAAGAAAGGGAACTTAAGTTTATTTTTTCACTTCTTTGTTTGGATGAACTTTTACTTTCTGATTGTGATCTGTTCAATATTCACTAGATTCCATATTTTCTTCTTCTGAAGTGGTTCTGATATGGAACCATGTTTTGCCTTGGATATGTCCTGTTCATCTGGCACTTTCCATGTAGAGGCCCTTGTTTCATTTATTTCAAATCTTAACTATGTGGGACCTGAAAACCTTTGGATTTTTATGGGGCTTGAGGGATGGGGTCTCCATCTTTACATTACAGTGTACTTGATGCTTAGTCTCTAACTCACTAGCATCCCTCTATCTCAATTCTGTTTGTCTATGCTAGGGCAGTTTTTTGAGGGGTTTACCTGTGTTACTCCAGTTGTATATGTTATTTTAACCGTCTTTTCTCATGAATCATTCCTAAACTTCATTTCAACCCTTAGTATATTCCATTTTTATTTTCTTTCAAATATTTGCTATGATCATGATTATTTCAGGGTTTCCTTTTAATAGTAATGGCATGGGGGGTCTTATGATTTTGAATTGCAGCTCTAGTTTCTTGTGTGGAATACAGAGTATTCATTGAAATATTTGTTTGTAAGAAATTATGAAACAAAATCGTTGTTGGGCAATGAACACAGAAAATAAAAGAAAACTGAGGTAGAATTTATAAGTTGACCATTACTGGTTGCTATTTCATGGTTCCGTTAAATGTTTTTCTAAGGTGATATGAACTTGAAATTGTTGTATAAACTTGTGTTCTGCTCGCTTCTATTTTTTTCAAGTTACTCTGATACATTTTTGTTTATTTGCATATTTTATAAGTGATAAAGAGGATTTATTTTTATGTGCTCCAAACTAATGAGTGCCATTCCAAATTCAACCATATAGGTGGAGTCAACGTTGGCAATGCAGAACCTTCAACCTAAAATAAAGGCCATTCAGGGGCGATATGAAGGTGATCAGGTTTGTTGTAAATAAACTTCTGACTCATTGTACCTTTCTGTAGCTTGTTAGGTATTGTTAGTGGAGCTGTATGGGGGAAGCTGAGTTTGTTTTGGATCTGATGCCAGTGCTATACTGTATATATTTCTAGACTGTAAAAATGCCTTAGATGATTAATAATCTTATCTTTAAAGAACAACTAGAAGAATGATGGAAGGGCATTCTACATTAGATTAGTGTAAAATTTTGAAATTGCTGCCTTCAAAATATGCTAATTTTAGAGAGATAAAAATAAGAGTGTAGGATAAAGAAAGTAACTTCTATCTATGACTGTATTTATTTTCAGAAAATTAAATTTAGAAAGTTATGTAAATTCTATTTAAGAAGATGAATAATTGTTTGAGCAGACAAAAGTGGTGTAACTTGGAATTTAATGAAGGAAAAGTTATGGACGTAAGCTCTCACATGAGATCTTTGAAGATGTGTATCTATTTTATTGTCGTTTTATGTTATTATTTAAAATCTTGGTGGTTGTCAAGGGGGTAAGTTTTGATTGTTTTTGACAACAAAAAGATGAAAGTTTTGCTGGGATTTTAATGGCTAAAGAAAAAGGATGTCAGTAAAAAAATGGAGATACTGTAATCCAAGAAACCAGTTTTTTGAAGAATCAGGTAACGTGGTTTGAAAAACACTGTAGAAGTTGCAGATTATTATTTTAAACAGTCTCCAAGACTGTGGAAGTTTAGGTTCTCGAACTTAGACATAGTGTATCTGCTGTTTATTTACAGCAGATCATCAACTACTCTCTCTCACATATTCCATGAGATCTTAATATATATTTATTATCCGTGTCCTCTCTATTTCTAGAAGATTGCAGAGCATGCACATCTAGAGAGTTTCTAGAAGAAATTCTTTGTGGTTCCTCAAGAATTCCGTGCCAGACCCACTTAGTCCAAGTCATTCTCCTATGGACATTATCAGATCTCGTATTGGGTCTTCCATGGTGGTTGATGAGGATGTAGGTCATTCATCTTTTCGATTTTCAGATGCAGGTTACAGTTAGCTTTGACCTCACTGTGGTCTTCATCAGTTTTATCTTCTTTAGCAATTAGTCTCCCCCTTACATGATTAACTGTAAGGTTTGTATTGCATGCTATTGTTTTCTTTGACATGTTAGGGTTTCTTTGTTTTGGGCTCACTCCCTAGTTAGTTAATGCCTTTTGTTGTTTTTCTTCTATATTTTGCCTTTGTAGTATCTTGTTTCTTAGAGCTTATTTTATGCTCCCTCTTGCAATTGCTAGTTGTTGCACCCCTTTGACACTTTCAAGGATGGGTCTTTCCTTGTATGCTTAATCATGTCTATCTACCAAAGTGTTGTGCGTCTAACTATAGGTCTGTCCAAGGAAAGCTGTGATGCAGAAAGTGTCTTCGTCTTTGTCTGAAGCTGATACAAGTAGATGAAAGGTGACTGAGTAATGTTCAAAAGAAAGGGCTTAAGTGACATGATTAACAAGGAGAGGTGCCTGAATGAAGGATAGACATCAAATACAGAAAAGGCAGGCGCCGAAGAGACATACGACATTTATTCAAGTGTCAAAGGTGGATGAAATGGGTGCTTAGGAGAGTGATTTTTGAACTAGTCAAGTGACATGAGTGGTGATAGGGCACGCCTGGGAGAAAGAGAAGAGTTTAAGTAACAAACCCATGCAGAATGTGTGCTTGGGGAGATATTGACAGGTTATTTAGTGACATTGACACCTGAAATAGGTGCCTAGATGAATAATGCAGTCTTTTAAGTGGCAAACCTAACTAAGATGAGTGCTTAAGGCTGGTGTTTTGATTCTTAAGTGGCATAATTACATAAATCAGGCACCTTAGGCTGGAATGGATCACTTTAAGTGACATGTGACTGAAAAGTGCACACAATGTATCTGTAAGTGACAAAGACATGTCTAGGGAATGTCTAGAAGGTAGTCTCAACCTTAAGTGGCACAAGAGGCAAAGATAGGCACTTGAGATTAAAAGATAGGTTTTTAAAGTGACAACATTACAAAGGTGTGCCTAGCAGGGTTTTAAGTGGCAAGTGTACATGAAGCACATTCCTCAGTTGGGTTATCTTTTTAGTGGCTAGCATGCTTGGAGGAGGTGCCAAAGGTTAGAACTATATTTTAAGTGGCTGATATGACAGATAGGTGAGCCTGATATGTATCAGGTCAGTTTCAAGTGACATACAATAAGAAAGAAGCACCTAAGCCTGATATGGGATGCTGATTAGTGGAAAAAGGGACTACATGGTGTCTGGACTGATATAAGGACATTCAAGTGACAAATGTAGCAGAAAGCTTTGCCTGGAACAGTTAGGACAGAGTTTGAGTGATGGACATATCCAATATGAATGCCTTGAGTGTGTAGACAAATCCTTTAAGTGGTGACAACTCCATAAAATCTTGCCTCAGCGGGGATTCAGCCTCTCAAAGTTATAAAAAGACAGTAGTCCAGTCACCTATGAACAACATTCGTTAGAAGGTATATAAAGTCAACTTCATCAACTTTTCATATGTAAGATTCCCCCTACCAAATAGATACCAATGTCTGCGCTCTTCTTTCTAGGTTTGCTAAATAAACATTTTATCAAACAGTTGGAACTAAATAATTCTATTGAGTTTGTTTGCTTGCAGGATACTTTGATAGTTCTTTCACTTTAAACAGAGCACATCAGCTTAATGCAATCAACTTAGAGAATAGAGACAATGTATCAAACAGTTGGCATGATAGACAATGTATTAAACAGTTGGTTTGGTATTGTTTCACAACAGATGTAATAGTTTAATATGCACATAGCAGCTTATTGACTGTACCCCAAAAATAAGAAATGATTTAACTCCAACCTGGATTGCTGGCTGGAAGCATCAGTGGTGGCAGCTGTAGCAGATTTGCTCAACATTTTATCACTATACTTGTCACGATCATGGCCTGGAATATTTGCAGATAAGGAAATATAGACACAACCCTGTATAATCATAGTCGGCCAGCTTTATAGAAGATCATTCCCTGATCATAAACTTAAACGCCTCCTCAACTGTGCCAACACACTCGATTTATACTAGCAGCTGCTGCGCCCTGCAAGGAACATTTTGGCAGAATTACCTCATATTCTACGCCTACATACATCTGAAATAAATCGCCTGTCTGGAATTCCTTATGACACCTCCTTTGAATAAACTTCAAATCCCACAAGTCTCCAACTCGTGCTAACCTTGGATGATGGCTGCACTGAAGTATACGCCACTTGCCATTGACAATCCTTGTTGCTACTTCCTACTAAATTGCTACTTCCTACTAAATCAGTGTTCCAGTCTGAATATTATATACGTCTATCACAGGAATTAGATGCAGAGTTATAGTCGACCAGGTTTCATATGCCTAGTCTATATGATACCGGCGGCCAATATCATTCTTCTATTTCTTAACAATTTTAAAATACCAAATTCCCTTCTTGGTGTCCACACTTGAAACCATTATATTTTGAAGGAAGTCCAAAAATCCTCAGAGTCTAGAATCAATCAAATCCCTGAAATTTGTCTTTGAGAAAAGACTTTATACAAATTTGAGTAACTCTTCAAATCAATCGTTGACGTTCAATGTGAATTCTGAGATGAATCCACCTGCAAAAGGATTTGGGTTTTCGTCCAATCCTCCAGACCCGAGGGTTTCCATCCTCAAGTTCCCGAACCTGTAAACAAGCTCTCTCAAGTCTTCTCGAGAATAATTTTCACCAAAATGATTAATTCATTTCCATTTTTTTTCCCCTTTTATAGTTCACCACAATATTAAATAATTTGTATTTATAAAGTAACTTTATTTAATATTTGATATTATTTAATAAAGTCACTTTAATAATTAATTAATTAAATATAAACGTCCAAAATATTATTTCAGGACAATTTAATATTTAATTAATTAAGTTGACTTAGTGGTGACTTCAAAAATTGGGGACATTACACCATATTCAGTAGTTGGAACAATCAGAAACAACAAAGGATGAATGGCATTGCAAGTACAATTTTTGTGCTTATTGGCGAACTTCTCAGCTAGGGTTTGGCTGATGCAAAACCTCCATTCTAAAATAGATTTGCAACTTCTCCAAGGGTTGGTGTTAAGGTTTGACTAGGGTAGACAAGCATATGCAGCTGTTCAAGGTTTTAGATTGATGAACGCTACTTGTGGTTATGGCTTAGGGTTTAATATTCAAATAAAGTTTTCAACCTTGTGAAAAACCCTAGGCAATGGTTTCCATTTTTTGCTGGTCAAAATAAATGATTGGGGTATTGGATTTGACTCACCAAGTTGGATTGGTGAAGTTATGAGCGACTTAGTAGATTAGGAATTAGGGTTTCAAGTTCTTAAGAGGATTTGATAGGTTTCAAAGCAAAATACTACTTCAAAATCACAATAGAGACACGTGTTAGAGTGTTATTTTTGGCAATCACTTTTCTAAAGGTTCTTGTTTTAGACAAAGGGCTAGGGCCAATTTTTAGGTCACTTTTAATTAATTTTTATTTATTCTTTCTTTAAAATTGTTTTTTCTTTAATAGTTCTTTGTTTCTTGTTTTTCAAGAGTTATAAGCATTTGTGCTTTAAAACATTGATTTTTGGGATAAACTAAAGTTCATCTTATTTCCTAAAAATTGGGTATTTTTGTATAAATAAGTGCTTTGAGGCACAAGAAATTCTTAGTGATAGTTGACGCTATGCTACTGTTGCTGAAATATCATTCCGTCTATTATTGTTCCCATGTTATTGTGTTTTTGATGTCACTAATCAAATTGAAGTTGAATGATAGTGTCAAGCTTTGTATTTATGTGTTTGTTTATCTAAGTGGTAACTTTGCATGCAGCTTAGCTGTTTCTTGAAATCATGTGTCATCTTGTGTTGAAGTCATTGTTCCTTTCAAATCTTGTTCATATTTGGTTATTTGTCTAAATTTTAGCTAGTAGGAAGGTGTTGTTGTTTGTGTGTTTATATTAGTTGCTTTTGTTAAAAATACATAAAATATTTCTTGCGAGAGAAGAGTTGTTTCCAATCTTGTGTTCGTACTTGAGGCAAAAAAACGGAAGGTATTTATTTCATTTATGCAAAATCCCTTGAAGAAATATTGTATATTGTGGCTATAAATAACTATACATTTTTGTCTATAGCTTAGTGTTGGGGGTTAATTTAGAACTCAGAGAGCTTCCCCTTATAATTTGAAGAGAGGTTTTATCTCACATATTGTTTTGGTTTGTGTTGTCTCAAAAGAGACAAATCTAAACACTAACACTAGTGAATGCACATTTGACTTCCATTGCCTATTTGTTTCTTCAAGGTATAAAGAAAATTGGAAAAGGAAGTTGAAGTCAAGGGTGAACACCAAGCTGAAAAAATAAAGTTGAACCTTAAAATTGTTGATGATTAGACAACTACGTGAGTAATCTCCAGATCAGATTGAAGAATAAATTTAAATGTAGCAAGTTGTTATTTAAATTTATACATATTCGAATTAAATGGAAGAGGCTGATTCTCACTTTAAATAAAATGATTTAATAATAAATATTATTATTTAATAAATAGCCGACCTTGATCAAGAGATTCGCGCCTCCCCAAATGACGCCTTTCTATCAAGGCCGACCTTCTTTGCAAAGAGACATGTCCCTCCTTATTGGCGTGTATATATAGTTGGTAGATTTCATTCAAACAGCATCAAGTTCATTCGAAGTAATTGAAGGAGAAGTGCGAATTGCAGCAGCAGATCGATTCTAGGAGAAATACATTCTTTGTATCTTTGCATCTAGGAGAGGTGCCATTCATTGTATATGTTAAGGCATTGTTTTGTGCCTAAGTTGTAAGCAGATTGCTGCTATCATTTATATCAATATATAGGAGATATATTGGATGGGTTTTTCTCCCTCGGGTTGGAGGGTTTTCCCAGGGTATTGGCTGTGTTCTTGTGTTGAATTTGAATTAAATTTCTGTGCTATTAATCTGATCATAAAACTAACATGGTATCAGAGCGGGTTTGAAGAAGATCACGATCAGATTTGTGTTTAATACAGCGATACCCTTATTTTGTTTCTCATCTTTATTTACCTTTATCTCTTTGTCAAGATGGTGAATGGTTTTAAGATTGAGGATAGGCTTGAGGGTGCGTCCAACTTCACTTCGTGGAGATTCAGGATCATGCTCACCTTGGAGGAAAGTGAGTTGGCAGAGTTTGTGGAGAGCTCCGCCCCCGAACCTACGGATGAGGAAGAGAAAGCCCTATGGAGGAAGAAAGATAGTAAGGCAAAGAAGATGTTGGTTGATTTGGTGAAGGATCATATTGTTCCTATCGTCTCCAAGTTAAGGATTGCAAGAGAGATGTTCAAAACCCTATAGGAGATGTATGAGATCAACAACACCAGCCGGGCTCTTGCACTGAAGCAACAACTTCATCACTTGAAGATGGCGAAGGGAGAAACTATCATTGCCTACTTCATGAGAATAACCGAGTTGAGAGATCAGCTCTCATCTATTGGGCATGTTGTCGATAGCAAGGATCTAACCATGCTGACTCTCAATGGGCTCCCTTCATCCTGGGAGTCTTATATTCAGGGAATCAGTGCAAGATCAAAACTTCCCAAGTTTGATCTATTGAGGGCAGACTGTATTTAAGAAGAATCTAGGTTGGCAGCAAGAGGTATTGGGCAAAGCTTCGTCAATGAAGACCTTCATGTTCTTGCCACTCAATTCTCAAAGAAGAAAGGTGGGAAGAAAGGGTATTTCAAAAGAAACAGAGATAGAGGAGTTGATGGTGGCCCTGCATTTAAGAAGAAGAGGGACCTCTCCAAGGTCCAATGCTTTTGATGTGACAAGTATGGTCATTTTGCAAAGGAATGCCCTTCTAGGCCTAAGCAATAGGCCACCTTTGCTAATGTCAATGAAGCCTCCATGTAGAAGGATACAAGTGAATACCTGTTCTATTCAGCCTTGTCAAGCAATGTATCTACCGACACCAACACTTGGCTGATAGATAGTGGTGCTTCCCGTCACATCACCGGATTTAGGGAGCATCTATCTAATCTAGTGGAGAAAGATTCTAGTGAACAAGTCATTATTGGAGATGATGCTAGCTATTCAGTTAAAGGTGTTGGGACCTCAACTCTTCATTTGGATTCCGGCGATTCCTTACAATTGGATGATGTGCTATTCGTTCCAAGCATCAAGTGAAACCTTGTTTCCATTTCAGCCTTGGAAGACAAAGGTTATCAAGTTGCTTTTACAAAAGGAAAAGTACTCATATGGGCGAAAAACTCTAACATCAAAACTGCTTGGATGATTGGAGTTAGACATGGGTGTCTCTACAAGCTATGCACTCGCTCCATTCAGGCTCTAGTGCATGACTCCGCAAGTTTGTGTGATCTTTGGCATCGAAGATTGGCTCACCTTCACTTTCAAGCGCTACCTATTATGGAGAAGATGGTGACTGGCCTTCCAAAATTCAACCAGAAGCATGAAGGAACTTGCAAAGGCTGCGCCTTAGGTAAAAATACAAAAGGTCCATTTCATAGTAGAGAAAGTAGATCTAAATGTATTCTTGATCTTGTTGGCGTAAGAACTAACACCTCTGGAGTGTGAGTTTGTACGTACAGCTATGCACACTACGTAATGAGTGCTCTTCAAATTAGGAGGGGAAGCTCCCTCGTTGTGCTGGAATGCATGAAATAGAAAACTAAACTAATGTCCTATCTTTTTGTTCTCAGCTGGTAGAGGCACAAGGTTAAGAAAACCTAGAACGTTGCAGCTAAGTATTTTCTGGTTTCGCAGATCATCTAACTACAACTAAGCTAACTTCTTTAAATCTATCCAGTTTCCTCAAGAAACAGAGCATGAGGAAATGGAGCAGGAATGTATTGTACGATAAACTTCAGGTGCGGGCTCACAACATGAAGGCAAGGGAGGCGCAACTATTTGCTAATCCGGGAAGAAGTTTATTAAAACAAACAAATAAACGGTAAACCTGGTACAACTTCACAACATGAAGGCAAGGTAGGCGCAACTATCTGCTTGGCTGAATGAGTCTACTATCACACACATCAAACGATAAGCTTTAAGTACAGTTTCGCAACATGAAGGCAAGGTAGGCGCAACTATTTGCTCTTCTGAATAGGCTCATGATAAACAAAACACAAGGTAAGCAATTGGGACAGTATATTGTATAGACGCAATACGCATGCAATAACGATCAAACCAGCAACCCCATTTAACTAAGATCGAATAAACACCATGACAATAACATGAAGGCAAGGTAGGCGCAGCAATTTATTATAACAGCAATCACTCTTTGAACAGATACAATAATAGCAATACTACAGGCAAGGTAGGCGCAGCATGTATGCTATCAAGCAAAAGTTAAATTATAAATGAGCCTAAAGCTCTTATTTATAGACTTCAAGGTGTAGGCAACCCTAAAATCACCTTGAGTCAACTAAAGTCCTGCAAGACATGCAAGATCTTATTCCTAAACCCTAATTGAATGAAACTATACAGTTAACTGGGAAACTATCATCAGTTAACTGAAACATCTAATCTAAATGGACAAGGTGCAACATGCACGTCCTTATTGAAAGCAAGTCAACTGGAATGCTATCATCAGTTAACTGAAAGATCTAATCTAAGCTCCAAGTGTACGTAGATGTTTCCAAGAAAGACATGCATGCAATGTGTAACAACCAGTTAACTCGGAAAGAAGCCTCGAGTTTAACTCCTGTGTCTAATGTCTATCTTGGAAAAGGTGGGACGCCTTGAACTGAAGTTCACTGACCCTGATCTCGAGCAAGTAACCCCTCCACGAGGTTAGTGACTGCATCACCATCTAAAGGTCGTCACATGTCTCAACTGTCAATTCACTGCTTCTTAGCAACTCAAGCAAAACTGAAAATCTCTGTATACTTAAACTGGCCCTTCACTGGCTGGTAACTATGGCGGCTTTGTAACTGAAGTGATGGCCATTGTTTCCTCTGCAGCTTGATGCTTCTCACGTTTTTCATGCTTTTCTTTATGGAAGAGTGTTGCATGATGAAACTGCGAACTCTTTGGTTGTGAGAAATACAAATGAACATGCTGCATACACAGAAACCCAACGGTATCAACCCTCTAAACTGGCCTTGGAAGACAATCAGCTATACGAGACATGAAACCATGTGAACTTGAGTGACTACTCTTGTTAACCTTTCCGATGCGCTTGATACAAATCAATGTCAACTTTTCTGATGAAATCATGAATTAAGACTGACTTGGTCTTGATTTTGTTCTGCGTGAACTACATCCTGAAAAACTCGCCTGTTGACTGTGAACATGGCTATATTCTGACTTCTCCAAAAAAACCAAAAATCTCTCCTAATGAGGCTAAAAATAGCTTGTCGGAGGGCAATTTTCACAGAAAATTCTGAGACGTGGGTTTTATGTAGAATCAAATTCTGAGATGACCCACAATGTCAGAATTGTGAAAAAATGTGATTTAGGCCCGCATGCAAAAGGTTTTCAATTGAGATCTGAGGGGCTGTGAGGACATTTTTCTCGAGAAAATCTGAGATATGGGTTTTGTCCAGAAGATATTTCTAAGACAACCCACAACGTTAGATTCGAAAAATATCGACTTCTACTCCACCATGCAAAAGAATTTCACTTCAGAAAATCAAAGCCTCAAGAACTGATGCTCTGGAACAAATTTTTCTTGAAAATTCTAGCACATGGGTTTTGCTGAGAAAGCAATTCTGAATCAACCAGATGATTTGTTTTGCCAAAAATGCCAATTCTTCAAACATGTGAGAAAATTTTAAGACGAGAAGATGAAAGAAATCTAGAGAAGAAGGAAGATGTTTTTTAATATTTATTTATTTAATATCTTCTTCTGTCAAAATCACCACTCTGCCTTGAATTCTGCTGATGAATCTTGACTTGTACCTGCAAAAGAATATTTTTTATGCCTTCACAATTGACCGCTGAAGAAATTCACCCAACTCTGGAAAGAATTCACCTCTGCTCAAGCTGGATGAATGAAATGATGAATGCCATGCTTGCATAACTAGAGCAAAATCGTACCACAAAAGCAAGACTGCAAGCTCAAACCCTAACTGTGAAGAAGGAATCCGATTGGCCCTTTACCAGTTGAACTGCTGCTGTCTCTGAGTCTTTAGACTAAAAATAATATTTTAATTTCAAAGCATGCAAAGAACTAAAAGTGGCACCAATATTTATCTTTGAAGAAATTCGTCACTTTTTAATGCCTTGCACGCAAAAATATTATTTTTATCATTTTGCCAAAAATAGCATCTTGCTGTGCTCAGCAAACTTCACTGATTTTAGAAAGCCGAAATTTGACCTTCTAGGCGTCCATTTGCAAGAGTTATGAGATTTTTGAGAATCTCCTATTTTGTAGCTAACTGCAAAGTTACAACTGACCCTATTCAACTCTGATTTCCAGATGATTGAATGATCCTGCAACCGTGTTGAGATATCCACCGCGAAGCTTGCATGACAAGGATGAAATGTCTGTTGGGAGCAACAACTGCTAAAATCAACATCTGACACCTTAGAAAATTAGGCGCCTCTGATTAAATTGATGCACTGATTCCAGAATTAGCCATTTCTTCATTTTGCCTTCTGATGTTTCAAACTACCGTTGACGGTGAATAATGAACCCCACTGACTGAATAATGGATTCATTGCATGACTAGAAGTACTCTGCATCCAATGACTGTATGTGAGGGATCTGAAAATTGTATTAAGAACCCCAAAAGAACAAGTGCCCCTATTCTGTGATAGCTCAAACACCATTTTGACAAAAGTGTGATTTTCATCTGAACACCATACTTTGACCCTTGATACCGGGAACTAGAATGTTCCGATACGCGTGCTGCCTGTCTTGCTGTACAGTTTGGTCAACTTGCAAGAGATGTTCTTGGAGACGACGAAGCCAGAAAATTGCTTTTAAGGCCTCTAAAAGAAAATCGCCTTTTTCAAAGAAAATTATATTCTTACACTTAGTCATTTTTTGAACTGCCTTCAATCAGCTCTTCTTTATAGCATTATCATCTTGACCTCGCACGTACGAGCATTCGCCAAATCCCGGAGGCTGTCGGCTAGACTCGTTGGATAGCTTGAGTAATTGCACATAGTCTTGTGAAGACTGTAATTGCAAATAACCCCGTTTAAGGAGAATCGCCCCTAGCCTACAGCTGTGCAGCTTTGTGTAGCTACGCTTCACCATCCTCTGTTTTACGTGCTCGATAGGACCTCTGTCACAGTTACTCAGAACATCGGATCGTCTTGTGAACGAGTACACTGCAAAACTGAACTGAGCTGAAAGAGATCTCAGGGAGACCTCAATTGCAAATTCATCCATCAAACAGGTCTTATTCAGGATCGCCCCTGGGCTACAGGGGAGCGGATTTGCATTCTGAAAAACTTCTTCTGACATGTATCCTGCCTCCAATTTCCACTTCTGACGCTGATAATTGGAGTTTTGTACTGGATACGCTTCCGCTTGATAGCTCGTTGAAAAGCCAAACTAATTGTGCAAAGACTAAAACCATCAAAACACACATGCATCTAGATCTGGGCCTTCAAAAAGAAAATCGCCCTTGGGCTAGAAGGGAGCGGATCTACATTTCTGAGTTGTCTCCATGATGAAAACACTCTTCGTAACCTCTGCTTCTATCTTCGTTTGCTGGAGTTCTATAACTCAGATAGTTTTGCTTCATGGCTAGTCGGAAAGCTGATTGAAAACTGAACATAATGAATGTATCCTTCATCCAAAGCACTCAAATCTTGACCTTCAAATGGAAGGGCGCCCTTGGGCTATAGGGGAGCGGATTTGTTTTGAATTCATTGATTTTCACCATTTTATGCTTTGCAAATGCTGTATCCATCACTGCGGTTGACCATGTTGAAGCGTTGTGACTGCTGAGGTGTGTGGATGACTATACTTCATCATTTTCACATGTACGGACACTATAAAGTTGATTTGCACGTTGATTGCGCAAGTGTCTACTACGTTACATAGTGAAAAGTTCCCAGACTTAGAATATTTTAGCACTTTTGCCAATCTGAAAATCCCCTCCATCAAAAAGCATTATTTCCAACATCTTTTATCGTAGAGCGTTCCTCTTTGAGTTTCAGGCTTAGATATTGATACCTGGTACTGGCCGACCGCCATTGATGACCCCGAAGATCCTAACTTTTCTCCTAAAAAAGTGAAAACTACCCACCAGCCTTAAACTGACTTTTAACTGAAACTGACTTCACCACTGTGATTGTGATGTGAAATAAGCCAATCAAAATTAATTTCAGCCAATTCTGACAAGTTCCTATTTTTTAGGGTTTCGAGCTAAAAATAGATTTTAGAAACCCTAATTTTCAAATTTTGCCAGTATCTTCCTGGCATCACACTGACTAAAAGCCCATACTTTATTTGCCCAAAAACTGAGTTTTGATCCCACTTTTACAAGGTTTAGACCATTTTAAGCAAAATGCCTTAATGAAGCGAAAAATTCGGTTTGGGTACAACTGATCTCATTCATTCTGATTTATGTGGTCCAATGTCTGTTGAGTCTTCGAGTGGTTTCTTGTATTACATTATTTTTATTGATGACTACTCTAGAAAGACATGGATCTATTTCTTGAAATCTAAAGAATCTGAGGAGATATTAGAAAGGTTCAAAGAGTTCAAAGCTTAGGTGGAGAATCTGTCCGGAAAGAAGATCAAGGTATTGAGATATGATAACGGAGGAGAGTACACTTCTGTTATCTTCTGTAACTTTTGCATTGAAGCAGGGATTAAGAGGGAGCTTAGCATTCCTTATAATCCTCAACAAAACGGTGTTGCGGAGAGAAAGAACAAATCTATTGTGGAAGCAGTCAAAGCCATGATTCATGACTAAGACCTGCAAATCTCTCTTTGGGCTGAAGCATCCAGAACTGCTGTCTATGTCCAGAATAGAAGTCCTCTCAGAATCTTGGAGAATACAACTCCTGAAGAAGCATTCTCTGGGGTGAAGCTTGAAGTTAGTCATTTGAGGATCTTTGGGTGTCCAGTGTATGTTCATATTCCAAAGGAAAAGAGGACAAACTTGGAACCTTCTGGCAAGAAGGGAATTTTGGTAGGCTATAGTGAGACATCAAAAGCCTACAAAATCTATATTCCGGGTCAAAAAACTATTGAGATCAGTAGAGATGTCACATTTGAGGAGGATGTTGCATTCAAAAGATTCAAGGGCACTCATATCGAGATCGATGAAGAAGAACATCCTCAAGATATGGAAGTTGACCAAGTTCTTGAGAATCTGAGGGAGGTTCCAGAACTTAAAGAAGATGGTGATTCAGTTGAGCCCTTGGAGCCTATTGATAGGCCTATAGATATTGTGATTGGAAGGAAGAGACCTCTTTGGGCCAGGAAAATAATGCAGGAGGTAGAAAGTTTTGCAGCTCCAAGAGGAACCTTTAGAGAAAGCAAGAGACCAAATAAGTTCTCCGGTTATGTAGCTCTGATGAGTCAGATCATTGAGTCAGAGCCTTTAAGTGTTGAAGAAGCTTTTAGTCAACAAGTTTGGAAGGATGCTATGACTGAGGAGTATCAATCCATACTTAAGAATGATGTTTGGGATATTGTTGCTAGACCCGAAGGCAAATCTGTGGTGTCTTCTAAATGGCTCTTCAAGATCAAGCATGCGGTTGGTGGGAGCATTGAGAAGTACAAGGCAAGATTCATGGCTAGAGGATTCTCTCAAAAAGAGGGAGTTGACTATGAAGAAACCTTTGCTCTAGTGGCTCGCTACACTTCTGTCAGGACCATTATTGCAATTGCTGCATCTAGAGGATGGAAGATTCACCAAATGGATGTAAAGACAGCCTTTATGAATGGTGTCATAGAAGAAGAGGTTTATATTGAGCAACTTGATGGATTTGAGGTACATGGGAAGGAGTCTCATGTTTGCAAGCTGAAGAAGGCCTTGTATGGTCTTAAGCAGGCTCCTCCTGCTTGGTACGAAAGGATTGATTGTTACCTGTTGAGTCTGGGTTTCTCAAAGAATGATGCAGATTCTAACCTCTACTTCAAGGTAATAAATGGTGAAGCATTGATTTTGGTTCTGTATGTTGATGATTTGATTATCACTGGAGAAGAACACCTAATTCTCAAATGTAAGGAGTTAGCTTCTGAGTTTGAAATGAAGAATCTTGGTCTCATGCATTACTTTCTTGGCTTAGAAGTTTGGCAAAAGCCAGATGAGATGATTCTAAGTCAAGGCAAATATACTATTGACATTTTGAAGAGGTTTGCTATATTGATTGCAAACCTATGTCTACACCTATGGAGACAAACTTACATAAGTTGAAGGAGGCTGCAGCTAGTTCAGAATTGGTGGATTCCATGATGTATAGGCACTGATTGGTTCATTGATGTATCTAGTTAACACTAGACCGAATATCTGTTATGCAGTGAAGGCACTCAGTCAGTTTATGTGTGAACCAAGGTAGATACATCTTGTTGTAGCTAAATATATCTTGAGATACTTGCATGGCATAGTTGGATATGGATTGAGATATTCTACAGGTGTGGATTTGGAGCTGCATGGTTTTAGTGATTCTGATTGGGCAGGGTGTGTTACTGATTGGAAGAGTACCTCTCGTTGTTGCTTCAGTTTGGGTTCTGCTATTATATCTTGGTGCAGCAGGAAGCAATCTTCAGTGGCATTGAGTACAGTAGAGGCAGAGTACATTGCAGCTTGTGTGGCAGCTCGTGGAGCAGTGTGGCTTCGTAAGCTCCTTGCAGGATTGTTGGACAATCAATGGAGCCTACTATCATTCATTGTGATAACTAGAGTTGTGTGAAGCTTTCTGTCAATCCTGTGTTTCATGACAGAACAAAGCATGTTGAGATCAAATACCATTATATCAAAGATATGGTATTGAGGAAAGCTATACAGTTGAGGTATATCAACACTGATGAGTAGACGACATACATTCTCACCAAGCCCCTCTCCAAGATAAAGTTTGTGTACTTTCGAGATAAGCTTTGTATGGTGGAGAGTACAGCCTTAACTGAGAAGGAGTCTCAGTATCAGTGATCCTTTTTAATGAGTTCTTCTCTGTGAGAGAAGTTCGAGGTGAAATCCCTTGTTAATGAGTTCTTCTTTGTAAGAGAGGTTCGAGGTGAAATCCCTTGATTCCACCCTCTAGGAGAGCTATGGTGGATGTCATGTGTGTGACTCCATGACAACATCACATGAGGGAGTCCGTGATGATTTACTAGTACTTGTGTTTCACCCTCTGGGAGAGCCATGGTGAAAGTCACGGTGAGGTGACAACATCACATTGAGTGATGAGCACTTGTACTTGACCATCTATGGAGGTAGCCATGATGGTTGATATGACGATGAGGTGATATCTGATATCACGATGAGTTGATATGCTTTCATGATGAGGTGACAAGCTTTGTTTTTACATGGATGTAGCCATGTTGTTTAAACATCACTATGAGAAGATACATTTTGTACAGCTGGAAGTATTCCTCCCTAGCTGAGAGGGAGTGTTGATGATTAGACAACTGCGTGAGTAATCTCCAGATCAGATTGAAGAATAAATTTAAATGTAGCAAGTTGCTATTTAAATTTATACATATTCGAATTAAATGGAAGAGGCCGACTTCTCACACTAAATAAAGTGATTGAATAATAAATATTATTATTTAATAAATAGCCGACGTTGATTAAGAGATTCGTGCCTCTCCAAATGACGCCTTTCTATCAAGGCCGACCTTCTTTGTAAAGAGACACGTCCCTCCTTATTTGCATGTATATATACTTGGTAGATATCATTCAAACAACATCAAGTTCATTCGAAGTAATTGAAGGAGAAGTGCGAATTGCAGCAGCAGATCGATTCTAGGAGAAATACATTCTTTGTATCTTTGCATCTAGGAGAGGTGCCATTCATTGTATATGTTAAGGCATTGTTTTGTGCCTAAGTTGTAAGCAGATTGCTGCTATCATTTATATCAATATATAGGAGATATATTGGCTGGGTTTTTCTCCCTTGGGTTGAAGGGTTTTCCCAGGGTATTGGCTGTGTTCTTGTGTTGAATTTGAATTAAATTTCTGTGCTATTAATAGCGAATTCAATAGAAAAGATAGTGAACTAGAAAGAAAGGAAAGGTAGCAAATAGTGACATAGAGAAATACGCTACAAGTGACATGTCCCAAAACTTAAACCATAGTGGAAGGTGTCAAAATGGTTGAGGACATATAGACCAAAAAGAGGTGCAAAAAAGAATGCATTACACATTGCAAGTTGAACTCAAGGAGATTACATTAGACTAAGAAGTACATGTAAACGTTGAGCATAAGGAGAATCTTTTGCCTAGAATCTCTACCTCTTTACATAGGGGGAATCTTCTGCTGCAAGGAACATGTAAAGAGGCAGAGATTCTATTTGAATATGTTCTAAAATGGAGTTCAATTGAGGAGCTTCCATGTTTTCAATAGGAGGGTTTTATGTGGAAGCATTGTAAGTTGGAATACTAAGAGGTTTAGAAGCTATTGGCTTTAGAATCTGCTAATTTTATAGAGATAAAAATAGGAAAGGAGGAGAACAATGTTTCTCCAAGTTTCCATGATAGAGGGATTGGTTTTGGGGATAACAAATTTTTTTCCAGATTTTGAGGATGGTGGGGGAGTGCTATTAAACTAATATTTAAAATGAATATTTAAAGTATTAATTACAAAAAACTGTAAAATAAGTTGTAATTTATCAGTTATGTAAACAATATGAATGAAAAAAGCTAAAATTTATACAAAGTTGTATTGCTGTATGACATTGTGCATTAGATGCAATGAAAATTAAAATCTTTTCACCCTTATCCTGAGTGGAAATTTAACCATTGGCCAGGATCCATTGTTAGACTTTATAGGATCAATTTAGGCAATGCTCAATGGCTCAATGCTAGCCAACGCATGTGTCAGAAATCGACGCATCTTCACTAAGATAATTATATTTGTTTTCTAAATCATTTGACTATAACAATAGTAGCATTACTTAGAATTGAGACTGACTAGACCAACCAGAAGTATGAATGGAGTTCAATTACTCAAGACTTATTCTAATACAACTCTACTTTTTTCTTTTTAAAACGTAACTAGAGGTTGAGGGGAGGGGCAACCTTTGAGGCCATAGGGACTGTCATGGTACATGCACCTTTATTTTGTTTTTTCAATTTTTATCTTTTGTTAAATGATCTTTTCAATAATTTGTAGGGGACTTCTTCTTCCTCTTTAGGCGATTGTAATAGAGTATGGGTTGGAGTATTTTGAATTTTTTTAGATTGGAGGGCTTCTCTTTAGGGTTAAGTCTTAATCTTTCTTTTTAATTTATTTTTAAGTATAGAAGGTTTGTTTATTTTTGACATGGGATTTCTTGTTGTCCCTAGGATTCTCGAGGGATGTTTTCATGCTCCTTGGCCACTTTGGGGACGACAAGATATCCATAGGTGTCCCCCAAAGAGGGGAATGCCTCTAGGGATGCCCTTGCATATGTAGAACCGTCTTAGGGACAAGCCCTTATGGGGGTACTGCTTAGAGGGTTATTAGGGGAAGGTTTCATCCCTATCTTGTTGAAACCAAGACGTTCTTGTTCTATGGAGTGGGGTAAATTCCTTAGGGATGGAACCTTGAGGAACACTAGAGGAAAATACATTTTATTTATTTATTTATGGATGCTGTTTATTCTCGTAAACTAAGTAAGTATAGGATCTATATTTGTTGAAGGATGAGATTTAGCTAGTCAAGTAGATAGAAGTAGTTTACCTTCAATTCAAATGAAGGGAAAATATACGTAACATCTACGTTGTGAGATTTATTTGCAATTGTCCCATCTACCACAATATCCAAGGTAGATTATTTCTTGTAAATTTATTCAAGTTGATTGCTTACGACATTTTCTTGTTATCTAGATTGGAGGTGCTTGGCCATTTACCTCTTAGAATCTTCACCCTTAGCTCATATGCTTTGTAGGGGACTCCTAGGACTACTTGACCAATTACCGCATTTGTTGAATCTATTTCAATAGATGCTATAGTTACTTACACATATTGATAAATTGATGAGACTATGCCTCCCTCCATGATAGGCTTCCAAGGTATCTCCTTCCTCCATTTCTTGTATTTGGATCAATTCCTTGGTCAATAGGTTCTGTAACCCCTAATGCAATTCTAGAGATCCAATCAAACAAGTATTGTTGAATTCCTCTCTATTAATTGAGGGCCACTCACCATGCATATCAGGAGAGTTTTTTAGTGATGTTATTTTTGCCTCCCCCATGATTGCCCAACTAGGCCCACTCAATTTTAATGATTCTTATATGGATATTATCAAATCTTGTATGATTTTTTAATAGTGGCTGATGGGGAGGCCATTCCTTTCTTTGGTATAGATTAATATCAGCAATATCTTGTTCTCTAGCTATTGGTTAATGCAATGTTCAAAATTCTAGATATTATATGTATTAATGTGTTCAAGGTTTACCTATTTTGGGTTATTCCATCCTAGCTGGTTGGAATATTTTTCTTTTTGTGCTCTTAGTTTGTAGTTTGTGGTCTTCTATCTCTTGAATAGTTGGAATTCCTTTTTGACATACATGATATTGTAATTGTTGTACTATCATGTTGCACTGGCCTACTTTAGTCACATGTGATTTCTTGTTCTTTTATTTCTTTCAGCTATTTGAGGACATTGTCCAATTTTAAGTTTTGGGATTCAAATTCTTAAATGTTTGGGACTCGAGCTAGGATTAATTTTGATCTATTTTGGGCCCAAGAGTGGCAGAGAGTACAACTTACAAACCAACTAGAAGATGGATATAACTAAATGAATGTGCAAATTATGTTAAACATGCAATTAAATTATCTTTTCTTGAGTTATTTTCTAGGCTCTTCTTTACATGAGTTCTCTTAGCCCCTTTGCTTGGGGAGTCTTTCCTTGAATTTTGTTAATTTATATTAAGCTATTAACCGAAGTTTGTGTAGTGAATTTTCCTAGTTTGCTTGGGACAACATTTCTCTTGGTTGTCTGATCATTTTCTTCCCAAGAAAATTCATGTACGACCTATTTGGATCTATCTAGAGTATGCTTAAAATATACTAGGTTCCACTTGTGGTCTAACATCTTCATGGAGCTTTCCTATGACTTAAAATTTTATGATCAATCTTTGTGTCTTACTTGGGCTTGTCTAGGAATCAACTATCAAGGTATGAGGCTACCTCATCTTGCTCGGGAATCTATTTGGGCTCACTTGGGTTTCATTTGGCATCTTTTAGGGTCTATCTATTGTTTTCTTTGCTTGTTTTCCGTTGAACCTCATTGGTACTATTGGTGCTCAAAGTTGTAGGTACCCAAATCCCTAAAGCTAGGTTGTTCTTGAGTGCCAGGGGTGTCAAACTTAGGGCAAAAGACCTTTGACTTATGATTAGGTAGGGACAATGACAAACTAATTTGCTAAGGTGGGTAATGCTTTCTTTGGCTTTAGGCTTTGCTTGGCCAAAGGGAGTATTCCTTGAGCTGTTGTACTAAATATAACTATAGGTAATGGAAATAAACCCTAAAAAAAACCATACCCATTGCACAAAACACTTCTATTTGTCTGTCACTAAGTGTCTATATGCTGATTTGACAATACATGGTCCCCACACTTTCATAAAGTAGATGAAAAGAGTTTGAAAGATGTTACTTTGACAACCCCTAATGATATTGCACACATTTATACATGGAAGCAAAGGTAATAACAACAACATAGTATAAAAAGAAGATTGATTTTATGTGTTTTGAATGTGTTGGTGAGATGGGGGGGTTGAGCACAAAGAAGATGGGTGCCTTTATCCAGCAAGGGCAGCAGATTCTTAGGTTTTATGATCCAAGGGAGAACACCAAATAAAATCCTCTTTATGATACCTTAATGAAGATAACAATATGGAGTATACCTTTAGATTCCACACATAACTAGAATCTATGCATGCAAACAAGTAGGTAAATTAAATTGCAAGATATCTAGTTGATTCTATGTTAGTTATCCATAAACAACCCTACACATTTGTTGTGTTGTTTTTCTAAGACGCCTTGCAAAATCTTTACAACGAGATTTATTGCCTTCTAATTAACAAACTAGTCAAAATAACACTTGAATCAACAAATGTGATCAAGATGATCAATAAGATCATTAGAAATGCATACAATGCTCATGGAGACATTCAAAAAGATAACAAAACTGCACATTTAAAATGTTCTTTTTGGATTTGTAGTGTGATATTACTCTCTTTGGGATAAAACCCCAAAAAATACAATATAGAAAGTGTCGTAAATCCATTCTTGAAAGAAACCCTAATGGTCTGTAACCTCATCTCTTTTTGTTTTAGCTTTGCAACCTTTCTCACTCTTGTTTTCTTCATTGAAAAACCGAGTATATACAACCACACAAGCTTAGAGGAAGAATTAGGGTCATCTGCAATTACACAGGCCACGCATGCCTACTTGTATCATCTCTACATGGCCATACACCAAAAACCGTGCCTTTTACATCAACAATCATAGGTTTTGTACATGGATCATGTCTTTCGACAAGTACTATGAGGCAAATGATAGCCTTCCCCATCTAATCGCATCCATTCCTAGAACATTAATGGTGTTCTAGATCGTGTAGGGAAGTTGATAACATTTTCATTAGTCGGTCGTGAAAATTTGATGAATAGGGTATAGTGACTTTGGTGTGCAAGATAAGGTAAAACCCACAAAATTCGTGAGATGGAAGATCTGGAATTGGTGGGAGGGCCATTCGAAACTGGAACTCAACCATCACATTAATGGTAGCATGGTCGCCCTCATCTTCCAACATTGAAATTGCATGCGAATCTGTGCCCCTGAGATGGGCAATGGTGTTTTGGGTGGGAAAATCCTTTTGATGTAGTTGTAGGGTGAAATTCAGTAATTAGTGGAATTCTAGAAAGATTTGGGGAATGGTTGAGGTGAAGAGAAGAAAATGTAGTGATTCGATGCGGGGTAGGAGGTTAGGATTGGACATATCAAAGGAAGTCCAAAGGTTTGTTGAAATTATTCAAAAGGATGAATTGAGAAAAGGAAGCAAAGTGGAGAAATGCAGAACTAGAGATTTGAATGGGATGCCCAAGTGGAAACTAGATGTTTGGAAGTCAGCTTGAGTTCCACATAGGAAGAAGTGAATGGCAATGCATTTGGAAACTTTGCAAGCTTTAGATGCGAACGTGGAAGTCAATATGGGACAATGAAATGGAAGTTCGAAAGTCCATTGAAAGTCTGCAAGAAAGGATCAAAGGGAATTCAAGAAAAAGATAGGATAGGAAGTGTAAAGTTTCATTGCCGGATTGAAGGTGAGAATTGGAGATGGGGATGAAAGTCTAGAAGCCCATAGAAACTCCACAATTGGATGAAAGGTATGACAAAGCCCAGTTGGATGAAGTTCTTTATATATATGCAAAATAAAAAACTTAAAAAAAATTGTTAAAAATATGCATATGAAAGAAGAAAGATAAATAATATGCATAAGAATGAAAATCTTTATAAAACTATGTAAATTTTTTTGACTCCTATAAGGGTTAGCTAAGAATATCCATAACTATGCATATATTAAGTTAACATGTATGCATATTATATACTCTATATATTATATATTATATACTATGCATAAGAATGAAAATTCTTTAAGCCAAGATTTAGAACATAAAAGTTGATCAAGATAATGCAAAGAAGGAACAAGATTGCAAATAAAAAGGAAATAAGACCTAAAAATTAGGAAAGAATTAGAGGCCAATAATCAAGACACAGAACACCCGTGAAATAGGAAAACACAAAGAAGGGATAGGCAGGGTATGCGAACTAAAAGGGTGCCGGGGAGGGAGGGAATGGAGAGGCAAGAGGGAAAGAGAGGAAAAAAATTAATGAGAGGCGGGCGACTAGTGGGTTTCACGATTAAGGTTTGACGGGTGATTGTTGATCTCAATGGCTTCTTTGAGTTTTCTCTTGAAGAAGTTGTCTTCTTTGAAAAGGAATTTGGTGTTTGGTGGAAGAGGAGTGATCGGCTAGGGTGGATTTGACAACACACTCATGTTTGATGTCGACGCTATGCTCTTTGATTTTGGTGCTAAAAGACCGACTAGTTTCCCCTATATAAGGAGTGCCACATGAGCAAACAACCCTATAGACTCCCGAGTCGAGGAAGATGTCCTTGGAGTCTTTATGTGAAGGGATGCGCTTTCTCAAAGTTGCAAAGGGGCTTGAATGTGCAATGGAGGCCTTTTTTAAGGAGGATCTTTGAGATTTTTTGGGATAAGCCCTCGATATAGGGAAGGGATGTGCCCGAGGGGTCAAAGTGACGGTTGGGTTTGGTGATGGAGAGGAAACTCGCCTTAGCTTGATTGAAGGCTCTAGTTCATTGTAACTCATTAAGTATATGTATTTTACGTTCTTATATATTTAGATTTTTTAGTTTCTCTTCCTTTTTTTTTTTTGATCGGTAATAGGATATATTTTTTATTGCATAAAAGTGAAATTACATCTGCTACCATCAATGTTTACACCACCAAACAAAAATTCCCCTTCTACACTGTTCTTGTAGGAAAAGCATTTTAACATGCATCATTCCAGGCCTTACAAAACCGTCTACCTTAAACTAGACCTATACTACTGGAGCTACCAAGGATTCCACAACAAAAAGACCATCACACAGTCTTCATCATACTACTAAGACACAATAAAACAAAAGATAAAAGGGTTGAACCCCAATCGAGCATTAACAGACATAGTTCTGTTATGAAGCTATAAAAGGCAAAAAAGATTAAACTCTTAATTTCTTCTACCCACTTCACCACCATCTCACTAGTTCGCCTTCACCTTCCTCTTCCTTGCTTTCCTTTCCATCCCCCGCGCCTTGCAACCACCCTTTCTCGTGCATTCTTACGCTCCAACTCTTCTCTCGCTTGAGCTTTCGCCTCTTCGATTACCGCTTCCACTTTCATTAGCTCCAAAAAGAGATTTAGTGCTTGCCACCCCAGTCTAGCTTCCTCCTTGCAATGTTGCTTAATTTTATCCTCTGGCCACCTTATAAAAGGGACAAGCCCTTTTGCTCCTTCCAGTTCCTCGTTTTCGATACCTTCCTTGATGTCCAAGCCTTCACTAGGGATAGACCATTCAAGGATTGATTCGAGCCCATCCAAAAAATCTCTTTCCACAATTGTTTCCATAACTTCGCGAACCATGTTAGTTGGTTCTCCTAAATTCAATCCCCAAGCTAGAATTAAAGAATAGATGTCCATGTTGGTTCTATAACGGTGCCTCAAGTTGCCAAAGGATTTTCCCAGAATCATCTTCACACTTTGAATGAACTTCCCGTCTGTAAAGAGAAACATCCCCATGAGCCTTTGGTCTGAGGCTTCCCCAAAGAATGGGTTTAATTGTCTCTTCAAACGCAGAGTAATGTTTGCCTCCATTGCTGCTAATTTCAGACGGCACCAACGCCACCATCTCTCACTCTGCTTACCTTCTTCACCATGCCAAAAGTTATAATTAACTTCTAAGATCGAGAGCTGAGCTATAATGAAACTCTCATCACCACACAAGCCAAGTTTAATTGTCATCGTACTTAGAGTGTCGCTGTTCCCGATCTCACTTCAATGCCAGTCATTTCCACTTGCTATTAACTGCCTGTGTTTCTTCATCATAAATGCTACGTACTTACCACCTTTTTGTCTTAATCTATAATCATAACGTTTCTCAAATCAACAACATCAAGTTTCCATAGTCCATGATCATGATCATAAATGCTATGTACTTACCACCTTTTTGTCTTAATCTATAATCATAATGTTTCTCGAATCCTCAACTTGTAATTCACCAATTTCTCTAAAGGAGATAGCCCAATTTGATAAAACATCCGCCTCCACATTGCCTTCTCTCCTTATGTGACTCACAACGAAATCCTCACAAGTGTTTAATTCTTCCCTTATCTGCTCAATTGCATTTTGAATGTGCCATGCACTTATTTCTCCTTTTATTATAGCTTGCACAATAATTAGTGAATCTCCCTCCAAATGCAATTTTCTTGCACCCAATTTCTTGCCCAATTTAACAGCTAACAAAGTTGCAGAGGCTTCATCTGTATTATTCGTGCCCTCCAACAATTTCTTCGCTCCCAAGGCTACTACATTTCTTTCCTAGTCACGAATTATAAAACCTGCTCCAGAAGGACCAGGATTTCCCTTTGAGGCTCCATCAAAATTTACCCTCCACCAACCTTCTCGTGGCTTTACCCAATTGACCCCCAAGTCCAACTTTACTGTTGGTTTAGCCCAACAAAGCCCCTTAATGCGCAGTTTCTTTTCCTTTTTAGTTATATATAGAGTATAGAATTTTTGCCTATATATATACATATATATATAGTTGTATAGTGTTAATTATATAATTGTATTGTTATGATTATATATTTGGATAGTTTTGATTTGATATTTATATTTTTTTTTTTTTGACTTTTGAGCTAGTTATTATAATTGTATAGTTGTGTATATACTTGGCTAGTTCTGTGTATTCTTACCATAGTTATTATTTTTCTTTATTTGCATATCGTATGTTACTTATTTTATGCATTATTGTTGGTGTTTCAATTTCTAACCATCATATCATTTATTATAATAATTGTATACCTATTATATAATTCTTTTCCCCTGATCTCCTTTAAATAATTTAATTTTCATTTTATAGTTCTTGGTTTCTTTCCTTCTCTCATTATCTTTTCTTATTGCCTTGTTTCTAGTGCCACCCTTTTTTCTCCTCCCTCTTCCCTACCTTTTTATGCAATTCTTGGTCTGCAAATACTCATTTTTACTCCCTATGCTCTCTTCTTCATCTTAATAATGGATCACGCAGTGTGATATGAAACATTGATGCAAAAATTCTTACACAATTGAATCCATAAATCGTCTAGCACTAGTCACCTCATGTTTAATTTTTAACATATTTTTTTGCTAAGTAAAAAACATTAATATTAAATATTGAAACATGTAGAATAATGCACATGATATTTCACTTTGAAGGATATAGTAATTTATGACACTATATGAAGGGCACATTAACGAAATGACATCAACATATGTAATGGTATCCTAGTGTATACTAGCTGTCTTATAGACTAGTAATCACGGAATGGTGCCTAGCTGTTGGAAATTGTTGTCATTGATGTCAAAGGTGTTCAAAGGTGTTGAAATAAATAAAATTTGTAAGTTAATTTTTTATGAAGAGGGCCGACAAGAAATAAAAGATCATTGCTCTTGATGGAGTGACCAAATCTAGAAAACAATTATTGTCTCCCGGATTTTGTGTGAATGCAGATGTGGACTTTTTCTTCAATCACCTTATCCACTAAATTGGGTGAATGTATGCAATCAATTGCTTATGAGAATTTCTTGGTTGTGTGCAAAAAATGCCACCATGTCAGTCATGCTATTGTTGTGCGCTTGAATGATAGGAAGAAGCAAAATTTTTGGAGGAAAAAAGAATAGAAGGAGCCTAGGTATTTTGAAACAAATGATGTGCTTCCCTTGGCAAGTAGTGGCAAAGAGGATTGCCCTTCTTTGGCTAGGATTAAGTTTGAAGAAATTAGTAATGTCCCTTACCCAGTTTGCCCTAGAATTCGCTTGTAGATTAGGTTTAGGGGTTCTTTTCAAATAAATGTTCTCTTTAATGAAATGATCCTGGATTGAAATCTGCATTCACTAATTTAATAACATTTCCACATAGACATATATCTGTTAGCAATAATATCTAGATATCCAAAATATAAACATAATCATAAATGCAATTAAAAAGACATATGATGAGTGGCACGGGTAAATCCGCCCGAAGCTATCCATCTAATCCCAAGTGGCAGGAACGTCTGACCAAGACTATTCCACCCTTGGAGTGGCGTTTTAGTGGAAACACTTGTACCTGCTTTCTCTACTCGTGCCATCACCTCAGAAGACACTTGACTTATTGGGGACAGTTGGGGGAGCGCTAAGTAGTCTAGGCCTACCACCTCTCCATGGCCGCAACGGAATCTTAGGTGGAACCCCCACCCCTCCATGGCCCAACCCTTGCCTTGGGACTTGTTGTGACCTTTTTCACACATCACCCCATTCAAATGGGGACCCCCTAATTTTTGCTCCATTATGGTCTTTTGGATTTGTGTCTCTCTCTCTCTCTTTGGTCTTTCCGTCCTTTCGGGGATGTCCCATCGTTTGACCCGGGTTGAAATTTTGGTTAAGTCTGTGAAACTAGGGTTTTCTATCATTCAGGCTTTTTAAAGGTCAAACCAAGTTATCAAATTGGAATCTGAGCTTAGTACTGCAATCACAAGGCTTCCAGCAAAGTCCCACTAAATTTTTATTGAATTCTGACAACTTACTATTTTTAGTAAGTGCACAATCTGGGACCTTTTTTTTAGGATTTTGGCATTTTGACTATTCCATCACATTCAGCTACTTGCACGTCAATTTTGGGCAAAATCAGACAACTTGCTATTTTTAGCAATTCAGGCTTCAAGAGCCATTTTCAGGGTGCACAGGCATGATTCTCAAATGCATGTTTGGGGAATGTTTCTGGGTTTTTCAAGACCTTCGCAGTGATATAACATGCAAACCGGGATGGTAACTTTCAAAGTTCAGCCTTCAAACGCTATTTTTAGGGTTTGCATGCAGAGTTTTTCAACGCATGTTTGGATATTTCTCACGGGTTTTTCGAGAGCTTCACAACGATATGACATGCAAGCGGAAGGGATCAATTTTCAAGGACTTACTATTTTTAGCCAGTGCCTCCATGCAGACCAATTTTTTGGGTTTTTTTTGGTTTTTTGAGATCCCACGGGCAATATGACATGCAAATTCATCTGGTAGTGGATTGGTCACTTTTCAGGCAGTTTCTATTTTTAGCAGGTACACTCTGGCAGCCGCCCGACACTTCAGGTCAGCAAGCAAAACGACATGCAACGAAAACAAAGTCAAACGGAGACCGTTCGGGGTACATGCAAGTCAAAATTAGGGTTTCCTCTTTTGTAGGGGTAAAATCCAAAAGTTGTCAAAGTGAAGTACCCCATCTGGATCAGTATCATTCAAGCAACCTACTGGCAAAATTTGAACGAAATCAGAGAACTTACTATTTTTAGTAAGTCATTTCAAGGCTATAAATAGCAGGTCTACGCCAGAAGTGGATATGAACAGGGCACTTGAGTTATTAGGATCAGGCATAGTAAGTTTCAAGTCAAACAGAGCTACAGAAGTTGGGCAACTTTGGAATTGACTATAAATAGCAGGTGGCTATAAATAGTAGGTTAGAGCAAGGGATAGGCAAAAACAGGTTCATCAAACTACAAGGATCATGTGGTGAAATTTTTAGGCAAAACGGAGCTGTGGAAGTCAAAAAATCAAGGGCTTACTAAAAATAGCAAGACTCACTAAAAATAGAATGTGAGGGCAAGGGCAGGCAAAGACTTGGAAAATCCTCTAAGTATGGAAAACAAAAGCTTGAGGGGCAAAATGCGCCCATGAGCATAAAGGGGGTTGATACATAAGATTTTGCCTAAGTCAAAAATGAATGTTCTCCTAGTGAAATGCGCCCTCACCTTGCTGAGTCTTCAAAAATATTTTTAAGGTGTGAAAATGAAAGTGCAACCTCCCAAATGCGCCCAAGGATAGTGAAAGCTTTGAAAATTACTGAGTGTTAAAAGTAAAAGCATGGCACTCAAAATGCGCCCATAAATGAAAGAAGAGACACTCAAAGGCGCCCACTTTAAATGGGGATGTTGAGAAACGCCTAAGGCATGAAACAAAAGCTCCCTAAGCTATTTGCGCCCATGATGGAAGAATAGGCTGAGAACGCCTAAGTGTTAAAAGTAAAAGCATGGCACTCAAAATGTGCCTATGATGAAAATAAAAGTAAGCCTTCTAAAATGCGACTAAGGAGATAAAGAGGGGACAAACACTTAGAATATCCTCTAAGGCACGGAATGGGAGTAAACTTGTCAAAATGCGCCCACCTCATATAGACCCTTCAAAAGTTTCTAAGGCATAAAAATAGAAGTTTGGCACTCAAAATGCGCCCAAGGTAGATGAGGGGCTGAAAACGCTTAAGTGTCAAATCAAAGTGCTAAGTCTAAAATGCACCCATCTGAGGATGAAAGCTTGAGGTAGTAAATGCGCCCAACAAGTGTTGAGTGGTGGTGTGAAACAAACTAAGGCATTTAAGATGAAAGTTGAGGCTGTAAAATGCGCCCACCTCCAGCAAGGAATGAGAAACGCCTAAGGCATTTTAAAATGAAAGTGCAAGAAGCTATTTGCGCCCAGCTTGTGTGATGAGAGCCTTGAAAACGCCTAAGGCAATTTAAGATAAAAGTTGAGAAGGTAAAATACGCCCACCTCCAGCAAGGGTAAATGGAAGGCATACAGTTTCTAAAGCATTGAAAATGAAAGCTCCACCTCCAATATGCGCCCACCTTATAAAGGCCACGGTGATGTGCTTTTTATGACATCGCCAGCACAGAATAAAGTTGTCCAACGGTCACTCTATTCTCTCTTGATCAAAGTGTCCCACATGCTAAGATTGCTTGAAAGTTCATGTGTTCGACTCCAAGGTTCCTTTTATCGCGAATAGACTCAGTTGGTTGATGTGTTTTGCTGGTTATTTCAAGGGGACTTACGTAGTTGTTCGACTCTGTGAAGCAATTAGGACATGAATGATTTGGCAATATTGTTCTGGTATCTAGACTGACTCGAAAATGCAGAATTTAAAGGGGATAGGGATAGGGATTCTACAAATCTACTTCTAAAGGGTGGAGGACGAGGATCGACTTAAACAATCTTCAAACCAAACTTTGCTTTGTCTCCTTTCGAACAACTCCGACAAAGTTGGTGCAATCTTCAAAGGATGAGAAAAGTGTTCAAACTATGACGCAACATGTTCATACCGTCAATACGACGCATACAAACATATGAACCACAATCGAAGTTAAGTGCTGATACTCCAGTTGACCACGCAAGGCGAACTTACCATCAGTAAGCCCGCTAGTGGTATGGATGAAAGAAGATATGCTCAAATCACAACGCCACACTCCACAATTAACAACTACTTGCATGAAATAAAAATCTATTTTACTCTATCTACCTTGAATTGGAAAGACGAAATGGCCTTGCTAGCTACTCATAACAAAGAAGAAATCACCAATCAATGAAACTCTTTGTATTATGAAAAGTGTTCACAACAACCTTTTACAAAACTTTCAAAGGAAAGTTTTCTTCCCTCCTCAATCTAGAGCTAACTTCTAAGCTAAATGCTATATGCCTTCTACTCTCTAGCTCTGATTCAACTCTTGATCTAATGTCTAATAATTTACAAATGAGGGGGGATGCCCCTTTTATAATAAGTCCAATTCAGTGGACGGTTTAGATCAAATTACAATGAAGGGCTCAGATCGAGCCACCTATGCCCTGATTAGGGTTTCTGCCCTAAAAACCGCCACAGAGAGGAGTGGGCAATGAATGCACAGAATATTCTCCACTCCCCTGCAGGAATCATAATGAGCAATTAATGCCCACTACCATCATCAAGAAGATCCTCATCAAGCAGCGCGTTCCCACTGGCCTTCTCCCGGATAGCAAACTCGATCAACCGGGCCAATACTGCTTCAACCTCCTGTGCAGAGATCGGTGGAATATGGTTGAGCTGGAACTCCAAGACTGCTACCGTCTGTCCGTATCTGGTGTAAGATTTCCTCCATGTCACTAAGGCGTCCTGGGTATGCTGAATTATACTAGAGAATGTGGAGACATTCTCAAAGTCATCCAGGACAAGTGACCTCGCAGCTGAGAAGAATGGAGGCAGTCTACTTTTCAAACCATCAGCAGTTATCTCCTCTGGGACCAACTTTCTAGCAAATATGGCTTCTAATGTATTGAGGACTCCCCCCAAGATGTTGCCCATTGCTTTCCTCACTTTAGCTGAATCTGCCCTTGCTGCGTCGTGAAATCCGCGGCCTGTGACCACCGAGGAGTACCAACTGGTGAAATCATATCTATCACCTCTCTGAATTACACCTCCATCCACCAAGGTTTCTAGAGGTATATGCATCAAAGCCCCCAAGCGAAGTACAGTCTTCGTTTGATAGATGCGAGTATCACCCCAGGCCTGATCTACTATATCCATCCGTGCCAAAATATTTGAGGCCTGTCGATAAGCATCGGCAAGGTCCTCCATGAATTTCCCTGTCTCGGTATGAACACGGCTAACCCACTTGTCTGCCTCCGTTTCCATTTTCTTCAAATCCTCTAAGGCAACAACTGACTCCTTCGGAAGCTCTGATGGACGTTCTACTGCTGGGTTTGCTGGTTCACCTGGACGTGCTAGATTTTGCACGTATCCTATCAAAGTTTTGTGCTCCTTCTTCAATTTCTTATACTTCCCCTCCGTGCGGAGCAACTGATCCTTCAATGCCTGATAGGAGTTATCGAACTCTCGATAACTTGGGCTCCCGTAGGACGACCCAACTCTACTGTGGTGATCACATAATTTTCAGGCCTCTCCTCGGTTCGATCACAATCTTCCCTCGGAATAGCCACCTGAAGCGTGCGAGAGCCTGACTCGTCAGTCGAGATCTTTGAAAACTTTCGGGCCCTTTTCTTCTCTGGTGGCGCACTGATCCTCCTGAGGAACTCTTCCATCTCAATGGCTGGATCCGTGTCATCCTCGGGTTCTCTCCTCATTCTGTCGGAAAGCCAATCAGGCACTGTCTGCTGTGGATTACAAATGACAAGGGGCTGCTCTTCTGTTGCCTCCATCTCGTGCACTTCCTCTCTTCTTGCACTGGTTTGCTCAGGCTCATCCTCCTCTATAAGCTGGGTATCTCCCGACCCTTGGGTCCCCTGTTCTGTGTTTTCTTCTTCTTCCAAAGCCGTGTCCAACATCTGCTGAAAATGGGTGTCGACCATTGTTTCCTCTTCCTCCTCTTGTTGGCCGCCCCTGGATAGACTGACACTAGCTGATTCCCGGGCGTTGGGCTGATCTACCTCCTCAAGTCCTCGCTCTTCCTCTAATCCTGCCCTCTGATCGGCAAATAATGAAACCACTCTCAAACTCGAAGACTTGAGTTTGTGAGTGCACGGGTGATGCTTGTTCTATCCTCAACGGTATCGGTTGGGTTGGCACTTCCACTTGTGCCCTCGATGTCTGAGCAATTTGTTTCCCCCTTTTTACCGATAATGGCCTTGGGTCACCCATCAAGCTATAAGTAAGGGCGATCGACTTGCTCTTGAGTCTGCATACATGTCTGTCGACCCAAGTCCTGGTAAAAGTCATCATCGGGATAGAAAGAGTGTCCAAGTCCATGATCTCTGGCTCGGACCAATCAGGTGGTGGGACAGGAGTATCCCTAACTGAACCATAGTCGGGTTGCATAACGTTGACATCCTCCTCCACCTGGTCGGGAACTGGAATAATCTCACATTCTCTAATCAACTTGAGAGGAAGTCTGGAAAACATCCTTCTTCTTATCTCAGCCTCATCCACTGCATTTGCCCAAAAGTCCTCTAGATGAGCTCTGTGCCGGTATTCAACGTTCTGTATCATCCGGATGTTCCTGTAAGGATCGAAATCTTGCCTGCCTGTGTGATATGACAAATGATAAGATTGCAGCTCGTCCTCTGCCTCTCGGGCTGCCTGCAAAGAGGGACACACCTCAATGGAATTTCCCATGGTGATAGGGAAATCAAGTCCACCCTTCTTTTTCCTTTTCTGAATCTTATCGTAGGCAATCAATTGCCTAGATACCTCAAGCATTACTATGTGATCAGTGGGGTATCGTGGTAACCGATACGGATACGAAGTGAACCCTTGCAGCCTAATATATGTGAATTTCGGGAATTGGATGAGCCAATACCCATATTCCTCAATCAATGTCTGTGCTTCTTTAGATATTCTCTGCTGCGTCCTCTGCTGAAGTGTCCTCGCAATGTGCATTGTGAATGCATCATTTGCCCGTTTATAGTTGGCAATGTTAGCTAAATGTAGCTGTGTGCAGGCTTCATGGATTTTGAATTGACCAGGGGCACAGCCGATTGGCTCCTTGTACGAAATCCCTCTGTACTTAGTCATTCTGGCCAACATGTAAATTACATATGAGCTCATGTAGAAAGTCTTCGTCACCTTCAGGCTCCTGAATTGCTCATCGATGTGGTTGCTAATCATCCTAGCCCAATCGACACACTCTTTTCCCTCCAAGATGATCTCGATGAAGTAGAACATCCAAGGCTCGAAAATGTAAGCCTGTGCACTCCCATTCACCCGGCTCAGCATCATTATCAAATCACAGTATTCTTGTTTCACGTCCTCGGCAATTATCTGCTTTGGGAGCTTAGTGCGGGGTGGCCTCGGCTTCTGCATCCAAACTCTGTTGATGACTGCAGTGACTCTTTCGAAAGAGGAAGAGTACATCTTGTCTGCCCTTTTGTTTGTTCTGTATAACATCTCCTCAGCAGTTGGAATCCCAAATGCCTCTCCGATGGCATCCGGTGTGAAGTTGGCGAGCAGTTTACCATCCGGAGAGACAATCGTCCTACGTTCTGGCTTGTAGTGATTGGCGCACTCCATAATTAGCTCCGGACACTGAATTGCTGGCGGAAAACTAGCAGCTGCGTAGATTCCACTCTTCATTATATTATGTGCCGTGACTGATGGTTGATGGCCCCCTAGCCCGAACATCCTCGATTTGAGTGCATTTAGATTAAATGAACCAAGGTTGGTGTCATTTAATCCCGCCAACTTTGAAACTATTGCTGACTTTGGGAGAAATGGCTTAGCGAGCCTTTTAATCATTGCCTGCCGGGATGAGCTAGCCTTGCCTGCTTCAGTGTTTGCAGCTCTGCCTGCGGCTCTGCTTGTTCCTGCAACATCCTTTGCTCCGGCCATCTGCAAAATAAAATAGAATAGCAATAAGCTAGGCTGCAGATTTTTTAAATAAAATGAAGTAACCTCCGAGACGGCTGCGAACGTGGAGTTAGCTTTTTGAAAATAAAAACTCTCAGCATAAATTACTAACTCCAAACCTCGTACTGTATAAAAAACTTCAAGCTTATAAAGAAGCTTTCAACGACTGCACTTCCGACTGGCGAAGAAAATTGCAGCCAACTACCAACTTTCAGCAATTAAATCCTTTGTCTCGACTTCGTCAACCTCAGCAATTTTTCAACTTCTAGCAGCTCGAATAAGTAAAATTTCTGCAACTTCAACACTCTGCAGCAACTTCAACAAATAAACCTTCCAGCAACTCCGGAAAACAACTTCAACCTTCAACTTCGAAATTGCAGCAACACACTTTCAGCTTTTCGAAAGAAAGAGTCTCGGCAAATGAAAATTTCTCCAGCACTTCGCACTTTCAGCAACTCAACACTCCGAAATAAAATAAACTCTCAAAGAATTTCTCTCCTCAACCACTTGGAAAATATTTCAATCTCTCAAGAACTTCTTCAGCAACTTCAACTTCGAAACAATGTGAGGAGAAATGAGAGAAGAGATTGTTTAAATAACTCTTCTCGGAGAATCCTGCTAAGTAGTGCTGGGGCTATTTTTAGCACCTTCATCAATTTTCCACTCTCTTCGTTCGGAATCTTCTAATTCAAGCGCAGTAGTGGGCTAGTCGTTAGCCGGTCATTATGGCAGTTGCCATTAATAATGATTCCTTCTTCTTCAAATTTCGAATTTTCCTCTTAGTCTGCCAGTTAACTCTTGGCGATTTAAACAACTCGCGAGAAAAAAATCACTTGACTTGATTTAAAATTCCATTTTAAAATCTCGCAGTGTTTAAATAACTCGAAAAATCCGTGGGAGTTGTAAATTTATTTCCAACTTTTAAAATGGCTGTCATTTAAATCCTCGATTTCATAAAATTTGCCTTAGACATTTTAAATTCTCTCTTTAAGATATTCAACTCCGGGTGATTTAAAATCACTTGCATGCTCGAAATAATTCATCCTTTGAGATTTAACTTCCGTCAGGAAAATAATCTAGGCAAAACGAATTTCCTCTGAAAATATTAAAATTTCCCTTAGGAAATTAATTTTCAAACTCTGTTAACTCATGGGTGCATTTTAAACGGGTTCATTTGATTTTCACTTGACCCATGGAAAATATTCATCAATATCAAATCTTCCCCTTGAAAAAAAATTCGTCATCCTTCAACTGCCTTTGGAAAATTTTAAAACTCATCAAATCATCCTTCCATGCCAAGGGCGTATTTTTCCCTAGTGAAATGCTCTTTCACTTAGAAAAATTTTCTAACATTTTCTCTCTTGGCGTATTTCCCTTGGTATAATTTTTCTCTGATAAAAAAAATCTCCATGCCTTAGGAATTAAAATTTAAATCCCTCTCATTTCTTGGGCGTATTTCTTTCTTATTCAAATTTAAATTTCCAGGCCTTAGGCATTTTTTATTTCACCAACCCCTTCAAGGGCGCATTCTTACCTTGGCACTTTCGTTTTCAACACTTAGAAACTTTTTCTAAGTCCTCACTTTCAACTTGGGCGCATTTTAGATGTTGAACTTTCGATTTTGCCTTAGGCATTTTTAACCTTCAATCCTCCATGGGCGCAAATGAGGGGTGGTGCTTTTGTTTTTGCCTTAGAATATTTTCCACCCTCTCAACACTTTGACTTGGGCGCATTTCCTTGCTGGAGCTGGGCGCATTTTAGATGG
>CM021108.1:257975075-258105827 GCA_007115665.2 Sequoiadendron giganteum | reverse complement strand
TCAAAGTTATAAAAAGACAGTAGTCCAGTCACCTATGAACAACATTCGTTAGAAGGTATATAAAGTCAACTTCATCAACTTTTCATATGTAAGATTCCCCCTACCAAATAGATACCAATGTCTGCGCTCTTCTTTCTAGGTTTGCTAAATAAACATTTTATCAAACAGTTGGAACTAAATAATTCTATTGAGTTTGTTTGCTTGCAGGATACTTTGATAGTTCTTTCACTTTAAACAGAGCACATCAGCTTAATGCAATCAACTTAGAGAATAGAGACAATGTATCAAACAGTTGGCATGATAGACAATGTATTAAACAGTTGGTTTGGTATTGTTTCACAACAGATGTAATAGTTTAATATGCACATAGCAGCTTATTGACTGTACCCCAAAAATAAGAAATGATTTAACTCCAACCTGGATTGCTGGCTGGAAGCATCAGTGGTGGCAGCTGTAGCAGATTTGCTCAACATTTTATCACTATACTTGTCACGATCATGGCCTGGAATATTTGCAGATAAGGAAATATAGACACAACCCTGTATAATCATAGTCGGCCAGCTTTATAGAAGATCATTCCCTGATCATAAACTTAAACGCCTCCTCAACTGTGCCAACACACTCGATTTATACTAGCAGCTGCTGCGCCCTGCAAGGAACATTTTGGCAGAATTACCTCATATTCTACGCCTACATACATCTGAAATAAATCGCCTGTCTGGAATTCCTTATGACACCTCCTTTGAATAAACTTCAAATCCCACAAGTCTCCAACTCGTGCTAACCTTGGATGATGGCTGCACTGAAGTATACGCCACTTGCCATTGACAATCCTTGTTGCTACTTCCTACTAAATTGCTACTTCCTACTAAATCAGTGTTCCAGTCTGAATATTATATACGTCTATCACAGGAATTAGATGCAGAGTTATAGTCGACCAGGTTTCATATGCCTAGTCTATATGATACCGGCGGCCAATATCATTCTTCTATTTCTTAACAATTTTAAAATACCAAATTCCCTTCTTGGTGTCCACACTTGAAACCATTATATTTTGAAGGAAGTCCAAAAATCCTCAGAGTCTAGAATCAATCAAATCCCTGAAATTTGTCTTTGAGAAAAGACTTTATACAAATTTGAGTAACTCTTCAAATCAATCGTTGACGTTCAATGTGAATTCTGAGATGAATCCACCTGCAAAAGGATTTGGGTTTTCGTCCAATCCTCCAGACCCGAGGGTTTCCATCCTCAAGTTCCCGAACCTGTAAACAAGCTCTCTCAAGTCTTCTCGAGAATAATTTTCACCAAAATGATTAATTCATTTCCATTTTTTTTCCCCTTTTATAGTTCACCACAATATTAAATAATTTGTATTTATAAAGTAACTTTATTTAATATTTGATATTATTTAATAAAGTCACTTTAATAATTAATTAATTAAATATAAACGTCCAAAATATTATTTCAGGACAATTTAATATTTAATTAATTAAGTTGACTTAGTGGTGACTTCAAAAATTGGGGACATTACACCATATTCAGTAGTTGGAACAATCAGAAACAACAAAGGATGAATGGCATTGCAAGTACAATTTTTGTGCTTATTGGCGAACTTCTCAGCTAGGGTTTGGCTGATGCAAAACCTCCATTCTAAAATAGATTTGCAACTTCTCCAAGGGTTGGTGTTAAGGTTTGACTAGGGTAGACAAGCATATGCAGCTGTTCAAGGTTTTAGATTGATGAACGCTACTTGTGGTTATGGCTTAGGGTTTAATATTCAAATAAAGTTTTCAACCTTGTGAAAAACCCTAGGCAATGGTTTCCATTTTTTGCTGGTCAAAATAAATGATTGGGGTATTGGATTTGACTCACCAAGTTGGATTGGTGAAGTTATGAGCGACTTAGTAGATTAGGAATTAGGGTTTCAAGTTCTTAAGAGGATTTGATAGGTTTCAAAGCAAAATACTACTTCAAAATCACAATAGAGACACGTGTTAGAGTGTTATTTTTGGCAATCACTTTTCTAAAGGTTCTTGTTTTAGACAAAGGGCTAGGGCCAATTTTTAGGTCACTTTTAATTAATTTTTATTTATTCTTTCTTTAAAATTGTTTTTTCTTTAATAGTTCTTTGTTTCTTGTTTTTCAAGAGTTATAAGCATTTGTGCTTTAAAACATTGATTTTTGGGATAAACTAAAGTTCATCTTATTTCCTAAAAATTGGGTATTTTTGTATAAATAAGTGCTTTGAGGCACAAGAAATTCTTAGTGATAGTTGACGCTATGCTACTGTTGCTGAAATATCATTCCGTCTATTATTGTTCCCATGTTATTGTGTTTTTGATGTCACTAATCAAATTGAAGTTGAATGATAGTGTCAAGCTTTGTATTTATGTGTTTGTTTATCTAAGTGGTAACTTTGCATGCAGCTTAGCTGTTTCTTGAAATCATGTGTCATCTTGTGTTGAAGTCATTGTTCCTTTCAAATCTTGTTCATATTTGGTTATTTGTCTAAATTTTAGCTAGTAGGAAGGTGTTGTTGTTTGTGTGTTTATATTAGTTGCTTTTGTTAAAAATACATAAAATATTTCTTGCGAGAGAAGAGTTGTTTCCAATCTTGTGTTCGTACTTGAGGCAAAAAAACGGAAGGTATTTATTTCATTTATGCAAAATCCCTTGAAGAAATATTGTATATTGTGGCTATAAATAACTATACATTTTTGTCTATAGCTTAGTGTTGGGGGTTAATTTAGAACTCAGAGAGCTTCCCCTTATAATTTGAAGAGAGGTTTTATCTCACATATTGTTTTGGTTTGTGTTGTCTCAAAAGAGACAAATCTAAACACTAACACTAGTGAATGCACATTTGACTTCCATTGCCTATTTGTTTCTTCAAGGTATAAAGAAAATTGGAAAAGGAAGTTGAAGTCAAGGGTGAACACCAAGCTGAAAAAATAAAGTTGAACCTTAAAATTGTTGATGATTAGACAACTACGTGAGTAATCTCCAGATCAGATTGAAGAATAAATTTAAATGTAGCAAGTTGTTATTTAAATTTATACATATTCGAATTAAATGGAAGAGGCTGATTCTCACTTTAAATAAAATGATTTAATAATAAATATTATTATTTAATAAATAGCCGACCTTGATCAAGAGATTCGCGCCTCCCCAAATGACGCCTTTCTATCAAGGCCGACCTTCTTTGCAAAGAGACATGTCCCTCCTTATTGGCGTGTATATATAGTTGGTAGATTTCATTCAAACAGCATCAAGTTCATTCGAAGTAATTGAAGGAGAAGTGCGAATTGCAGCAGCAGATCGATTCTAGGAGAAATACATTCTTTGTATCTTTGCATCTAGGAGAGGTGCCATTCATTGTATATGTTAAGGCATTGTTTTGTGCCTAAGTTGTAAGCAGATTGCTGCTATCATTTATATCAATATATAGGAGATATATTGGATGGGTTTTTCTCCCTCGGGTTGGAGGGTTTTCCCAGGGTATTGGCTGTGTTCTTGTGTTGAATTTGAATTAAATTTCTGTGCTATTAATCTGATCATAAAACTAACATGGTATCAGAGCGGGTTTGAAGAAGATCACGATCAGATTTGTGTTTAATACAGCGATACCCTTATTTTGTTTCTCATCTTTATTTACCTTTATCTCTTTGTCAAGATGGTGAATGGTTTTAAGATTGAGGATAGGCTTGAGGGTGCGTCCAACTTCACTTCGTGGAGATTCAGGATCATGCTCACCTTGGAGGAAAGTGAGTTGGCAGAGTTTGTGGAGAGCTCCGCCCCCGAACCTACGGATGAGGAAGAGAAAGCCCTATGGAGGAAGAAAGATAGTAAGGCAAAGAAGATGTTGGTTGATTTGGTGAAGGATCATATTGTTCCTATCGTCTCCAAGTTAAGGATTGCAAGAGAGATGTTCAAAACCCTATAGGAGATGTATGAGATCAACAACACCAGCCGGGCTCTTGCACTGAAGCAACAACTTCATCACTTGAAGATGGCGAAGGGAGAAACTATCATTGCCTACTTCATGAGAATAACCGAGTTGAGAGATCAGCTCTCATCTATTGGGCATGTTGTCGATAGCAAGGATCTAACCATGCTGACTCTCAATGGGCTCCCTTCATCCTGGGAGTCTTATATTCAGGGAATCAGTGCAAGATCAAAACTTCCCAAGTTTGATCTATTGAGGGCAGACTGTATTTAAGAAGAATCTAGGTTGGCAGCAAGAGGTATTGGGCAAAGCTTCGTCAATGAAGACCTTCATGAAGAAGAGGGACCTCTCCAAGGTCCAATGCTTTTGATGTGACAAGTATGGTCATTTTGCAAAGGAATGCCCTTCTAGGCCTAAGCAATAGGCCACCTTTGCTAATGTCAATGAAGCCTCCATGTAGAAGGATACAAGTGAATACCTGTTCTATTCAGCCTTGTCAAGCAATGTATCTACCGACACCAACACTTGGCTGATAGATAGTGGTGCTTCCCGTCACATCACCGGATTTAGGGAGCATCTATCTAATCTAGTGGAGAAAGATTCTAGTGAACAAGTCATTATTGGAGATGATGCTAGCTATTCAGTTAAAGGTGTTGGGACCTCAACTCTTCATTTGGATTCCGGCGATTCCTTACAATTGGATGATGTGCTATTCGTTCCAAGCATCAAGTGAAACCTTGTTTCCATTTCAGCCTTGGAAGACAAAGGTTATCAAGTTGCTTTTACAAAAGGAAAAGTACTCATATGGGCGAAAAACTCTAACATCAAAACTGCTTGGATGATTGGAGTTAGACATGGGTGTCTCTACAAGCTATGCACTCGCTCCATTCAGGCTCTAGTGCATGACTCCGCAAGTTTGTGTGATCTTTGGCATCGAAGATTGGCTCACCTTCACTTTCAAGCGCTACCTATTATGGAGAAGATGGTGACTGGCCTTCCAAAATTCAACCAGAAGCATGAAGGAACTTGCAAAGGCTGCGCCTTAGGTAAAAATACAAAAGGTCCATTTCATAGTAGAGAAAGTAGATCTAAATGTATTCTTGATCTTGTTGGCGTAAGAACTAACACCTCTGGAGTGTGAGTTTGTACGTACAGCTATGCACACTACGTAATGAGTGCTCTTCAAATTAGGAGGGGAAGCTCCCTCGTTGTGCTGGAATGCATGAAATAGAAAACTAAACTAATGTCCTATCTTTTGTTCTCAGCTGGTAGAGGCACAAGGTTAAGAAAACCTAGAACGTTGCAGCTAAGTATTTTCTGGTTTCGCAGATCATGTAACTACAACTAAGCTAACTTCTTTAATATCTATCCAATTTCCTCAAGAAACAGAGTATGAGGAAATGGAGCAGGAATGTATTGTACGATAAACTCCAGGTGCGGGCTCACAACATGAAGGCAAGGGAGGCGCAACTATTTGCTAATCCGGGAAGAAGTTTATTAAAACAAACAAATAAACGGTAAACCTGGTACAACTTCACAACATGAAGGCAAGGTAGGCGCAACTATCTGCTTGGCTGAATGAGTCTACTATCACACACATCAAACAATAAGCTTTAAGTACAGTTTCGCAACATGAAGGCAAGGTAGGCGCAACTATTTGCTCTTCTGAATAGGCTCATGATAAACAAAACACAAGGTAAGCAATTGGGACAGTATATTGTATAGACGCAATACGCATGCAATAACGATCAAACCAGCAACCCCATTTAACTAAGATCGAATAAACACCATGACAATAACATGAAGGCAAGGTAGGCGCAGCAATTTATTATAACAGCAATCACTCTTTGAACAGATACACTAATAGCTATACTACAGGCAAGGTAGGCGCAACATGTATGCTATCAAGCAAAAGTTAAATTATAAATGAGCCTAAAGCTCTTATTTATAGACTTCAAGGTGTAGGCAACCCTAAAATCACCTTGAGTCAACTAAAGTCCTGCAAGACATGCAAGATCTTATTCCTAAACCCTAATTGAATGAAACTATACAGTTAACTGGGAAACTATCATCAGTTAACTGAAACATCTAATCTAAATGGACAAGGTGCAACATGCACGTCCTTATTGAAAGCAAGTCAACTGGAATGCTATCATCAGTTAACTGAAAGATCTAATCTAAGCTCCAAGTGTACGTAGATGTTTCCAAGAAAGACATGAATGCAATGTGTAACAACCAGTTAACTCGGAAAGAAGCCTCGGAAAGAAGCCTCGAGTTTAACTCCTGTGTCTAATGTCTATCTTGGAAAAGGTGGGACGCCTTGAACTGAAGTTCACTGACCCTGATCTCGAGCAAGTAACCCCTCCACGAGGTTAGTGACTGCATCACCATCTAAAGGTCGTCACATGTCTCAACTGTCAATTCACTGCTTCTTAGCAACTCAAGCAAAACTGAAAATCTCTGTATACTTAAACTGGCTCTTCACTAGCTGGTAACTATGGCGGCTTTGTAACTGAAGTGATGGCCATTGTTTCCTCTGCAGCTTGATGCTTCTCACGTTTTTCATGCTTTTCTTTATGGAAGAGTGTTGCATGATGAAACTGCGAACTCTTTGGGTGTGAGAAATACAAATGAACATGCTGCATACACAGAAACCCAACGGTATCAACCCTCTAAACTGGCCTTGGAAGACAATCAGCTATACGAGACATGAAACCATGTGAACTTGAGTGACTACTCTTGTTAACCTTTCCGATGCGCTTGATACAAATCAATGTCAACTTTTCTGATGAAATCATGAATTAAGACTGACTTGGTCTTGATTTTGTTCTGCGTGAACTACATCCTGAAAAACTCGCCTGTTGACTGTGAACATGGCTATATTCTGACTTCTCCAAAAAAACCAAAAATCTCTCCTAATGAGGCTAAAAATAGCTTGTCGGAGGGCAATTTTCACAGAAAATTCTGAGACGTGGGTTTTATGTAGAATCAAATTCTGAGATGACCCACAATGTCAGAATTGTGAAAAAATGTGATTTAGGCCCGCATGCAAAAGGTTTTCAATTGAGATCTGAGGGGCTGTGAGGACATTTTTCTCGAGAAAATCTGAGATATGGGTTTTGTCCAGAAGATATTTCTAAGACAACCCACAACGTTAGATTCGAAAAATATCGACTTCTACTCCACCATGCAAAAGAATTTCACTTCAGAAAATCAAAGCCTCAAGAACTGATGCTCTGGAACAAATTTTTCTTGAAAATTCTAGCACATGGGTTTTGCTGAGAAAGCAATTCTGAATCAACCAGATGATTTGTTTTGCCAAAAATGCCAATTCTTCAAACATGTGAGAAAATTTTAAGACGAGAAGATGAAAGAAATCTAGAGAAGAAGGAAGATGTTTTTTAATATTTATTTATTTAATATCTTCTTCTGTCAAAATCACCACTCTGCCTTGAATTCTGCTGATGAATCTTGACTTGTACCTGCAAAAGAATATTTTTTATGCCTTCACAATTGACCGCTGAAGAAATTCACCCAACTCTGGAAAGAATTCACCTCTGCTCAAGCTGGATGAATGAAATGATGAATGCCATGCTTGCATAACTAGAGCAAAATCGTACCACAAAAGCAAGACTGCAAGCTCAAACCCTAATTGTGAAGAAGGAATTTGATTGGCCCTTTACCAGTTGAACTGTTGCTGTCTCTGAGTCTTTAGACTAAAAATAATATTTTAATTTCAAAGCATGCAAAGAACTAAAAGTGGCACCAATATTTATCTTTGAAGAAATTCGTCACTTTTTAATGCCTTGCACGCAAAAATATTATTTTTATCATTTTGCCAAAAATAGCATCTTGCTGTGCTCAGCAAACTTCACTGATTTTAGAAAGCCGAAATTTGACCTTCTAGGCGTCCATTTGCAAGAGTTATGAGATTTTTGAGAATCTCCTATTTTGTAGCTAACTGCAAAGTTACAACTGACCCTATTCAACTCTGATTTCCAGATGATTGAATGATCCTGCAACCGTGTTGAGATATCCACCGCGAAGCTTGCATGACAAGGATGAAATGTCTGTTGGGAGCAACAACTGCTAAAATCAACATCTGACACCTTAGAAAATTAGGCGCCTCTGATTAAATTGATGCACTGATTCCAGAATTAGCCATTTCTTCATTTTGCCTTCTGATGTTTCAAACTACCGTTGACGGTGAATAATGAACCCCACTGACTGAATAATGGATTCATTGCATGACTAGAAGTACTCTGCATCCAATGACTGTATGTGAGGGATCTGAAAATTGTATTAAGAACCCCAAAAGAACAAGTGCCCCTATTCTGTGATAGCTCAAACACCATTTTGACAAAAGTGTGATTTTCATCTGAACACCATACTTTGACCCTTGATACCGGGAACTAGAATGTTCCGATACGCGTGCCGCCTGTCTTGCTGTACAGTTTGGTCAACTTGCAAGAGATGTTCTTGGAGACGACGAAGCCAGAAAATTGCTTTTAAGGCCTCTAAAAGAAAATCGCCTTTTTCAAAGAAAATTATATTCTTACACTTAGTCATTTTTTGAACTGCCTTCAATCAGCTCTTCTTTATAGCATTATCATCTTGACCTCGCACGTACGAGCATTCGCCAAATCCCGGAGGCTGTCGGCTAGACTCGTTGGATAGCTTGAGTAATTGCACATAGTCTTGTGAAGACTGTAATTGCAAATAACCCCGTTTAAGGAGAATCGCCCCTAGCCTACAGCTGTGCAGCTTTGTGTAGCTACGCTTCACCATCCTCTGTTTTACGTGCTCGATAGGACCTCTGTCACAGTTACTCAGAACATCGGATCGTCTTGTGAACGAGTACACTGCAAAACTGAACTGAGCTGAAAGAGATCTCAGGGAGACCTCAATTGCAAATTCATCCATCAAACAGGTCTTATTCAGGATCGCCCCTGGGCTACAGGGGAGCGGATTTGCATTCTGAAAAACTTCTTCTGACATGTATCCTGCCTCCAATTTCCACTTCTGACGCTGATAATTGGAGTTTTGTACTGGATACGCTTCCGCTTGATAGCTCGTTGAAAAGCCAAACTAATTGTGCAAAGACTAAAACCATCAAAACACACATGCATCTAGATCTGGGCCTTCAAAAAGAAAATCGCCCTTGGGCTAGAAGGGAGCGGATCTACATTTCTGAGTTGTCTCCATGATGAAAACACTCTTCGTAACCTCTGCTTCTATCTTCGTTTGCTGGAGTTCTATAACTCAGATAGTTTTGCTTCATGGCTAGTCGGAAAGCTGATTGAAAACTGAACATAATGAATGTATCCTTCATCCAAAGCACTCAAATCTTGACCTTCAAATGGAAGGGCGCCCTTGGGCTATAGGGGAGCGGATTTGTTTTGAATTCATTGATTTTCACCATTTTATGCTTTGCAAATGCTGTATCCATCACTGCGGTTGACCATGTTGAAGCGTTGTGACTGCTGAGGTGTGTGGATGACTATACTTCATCATTTTCACATGTACGGACACTATAAAGTTGATTTGCACGTTGATTGCGCAAGTGTCTACTACGTTACATAGTGAAAAGTTCCCAGACTTAGAATATTTTAGCACTTTTTGCCAATCTGAAAATCCCCTCCATCAAAAAGCATTATTTCCAACATCTTTTATCGTAGAGCGTTCCTCTTTGAGTTTCAGGCTTAGATATTGACACCTGGTACTGGCCGACTGCCATTGATGACCCCGAAGATCCTAACTTTTCTCCTGAAAAAGTGAAAACTACCCACCAGCCTTAAACTGACTTTTAACTGAAACTGACTTCACCACTGTGATTGTGATGTGAAATAAGCCAATCAAAATTAATTTCAGCCAATTCTGACAAGTTCCTATTTTTTAGGGTTTCGAGCTAAAAATAGATTTTAGAAACCCTAATTTTCAAAATTTTCAAATTTTGCCAGTATCTTCCTGGCATCACACTGACTAAAAGCCCATACTTTATTTGCCCAAAAACTGAGTTTTGATCCCACTTTTACAAGGTTTAGACCATTTTAAGCAAAATGCCTTAATGAAGCGAAAAATTCGGTTTGGGTACAACTGATCTCATTCATTCTGATTTATGTGGTCCAATGTCTGTTGAGTCTTCGAGTGGTTTCTTGTATTACATTATTTTTATTGATGACTACTCTAGAAAGACATGGATCTATTTCTTGAAATCTAAAGAATCTGAGGAGATATTAGAAAGGTTCAAAGAGTTCAAAGCTTAGGTGGAGAATCTGTCCGGAAAGAAGATCAAGGTATTGAGATATGATAACGGAGGAGAGTACACTTCTGTTATCTTCTGTAACTTTTGCATTGAAGCAGGGATTAAGAGGGAGCTTAGCATTCCTTATAATCCTCAACAAAACGGTGTTGCGGAGAGAAAGAACAAATCTATTGTGGAAGCAGTCAAAGCCATGATTCATGACTAAGACCTGCAAATCTCTCTTTGGGCTGAAGCATCCAGAACTGCTGTCTATGTCCAGAATAGAAGTCCTCTCAGAATCTTGGAGAATACAACTCCTGAAGAAGCATTCTCTGGGGTGAAGCTTGAAGTTAGTCATTTGAGGATCTTTGGGTGTCCAGTGTATGTTCATATTCCAAAGGAAAAGAGGACAAACTTGGAACCTTCTGGCAAGAAGGGAATTTTGGTAGGCTATAGTGAGACATCAAAAGCCTACAAAATCTATATTCCGGGTCAAAAAACTATTGAGATCAGTAGAGATGTCACATTTGAGGAGGATGTTGCATTCAAAAGATTCAAGGGCACTCATATCGAGATCGATGAAGAAGAACATCCTCAAGATATGGAAGTTGACCAAGTTCTTGAGAATCTGAGGGAGGTTCCAGAACTTAAAGAAGATGGTGATTCAGTTGAGCCCTTGGAGCCTATTGATAGGCCTATAGATATTGTGATTGGAAGGAAGAGACCTCTTTGGGCCAGGAAAATAATGCAGGAGGTAGAAAGTTTTGCAGCTCCAAGAGGAACCTTTAGAGAAAGCAAGAGACCAAATAAGTTCTCCGGTTATGTAGCTCTGATGAGTCAGATCATTGAGTCAGAGCCTTTAAGTGTTGAAGAAGCTTTTAGTCAACAAGTTTGGAAGGATGCTATGACTGAGGAGTATCAATCCATACTTAAGAATGATGTTTGGGATATTGTTGCTAGACCCGAAGGCAAATCTGTGGTGTCTTCTAAATGGCTCTTCAAGATCAAGCATGCGGTTGGTGGGAGCATTGAGAAGTACAAGGCAAGATTCATGGCTAGAGGATTCTCTCAAAAAGAGGGAGTTGACTATGAAGAAACCTTTGCTCTAGTGGCTCGCTACACTTCTGTCAGGACCATTATTGCAATTGCTGCATCTAGAGGATGGAAGATTCACCAAATGGATGTAAAGACAGCCTTTATGAATGGTGTCATAGAAGAAGAGGTTTATATTGAGCAACTTGATGGATTTGAGGTACATGGGAAGGAGTCTCATGTTTGCAAGCTGAAGAAGGCCTTGTATGGTCTTAAGCAGGCTCCTCCTGCTTGGTACGAAAGGATTGATTGTTACCTGTTGAGTCTGGGTTTCTCAAAGAATGATGCAGATTCTAACCTCTACTTCAAGGTAATAAATGGTGAAGCATTGATTTTGGTTCTGTATGTTGATGATTTGATTATCACTGGAGAAGAACACCTAATTCTCAAATGTAAGGAGTTAGCTTCTGAGTTTGAAATGAAGAATCTTGGTCTCATGCATTACTTTCTTGGCTTAGAAGTTTGGCAAAAGCCAGATGAGATGATTCTAAGTCAAGGCAAATATACTATTGACATTTTGAAGAGGTTTGCTATATTGATTGCAAACCTATGTCTACACCTATGGAGACAAACTTACATAAGTTGAAGGAGGCTGCAGCTAGTTCAGAATTGGTGGATTCCATGATGTATAGGCACTGATTGGTTCATTGATGTATCTAGTTAACACTAGACCGAATATCTGTTATGCAGTGAAGGCACTCAGTCAGTTTATGTGTGAACCAAGGTAGATTGTAGAAACCCTTATTTCCCCCTGATACTGATTTTGACTGAAGTTTTATGTTTTTCTGACGTTTTTGGTTTTTTTTTTTTTGCAATTTTTGAGTTTTTTGAACAATAAATGAATGGTACGACTTTTGCAAATAATTGAAATAAATTCAATAAGATTATCTAACTCCGAGAATCTACTGAATGTAATGCAAATACTTATGCCAGATCATTTATTACTCTTCCAGGATGATTACAAAAATGTCTGATAACGTGCAATAAGAAAACAATAATTTTTATTGAGAAAACCTGGAAAAATCAGCGAGCTGTAGATGAAGAAATCTGGTACGGCTGCAATGATCACTCCTTTCTCCCTCCGTCTGGTGATCCTCAATGATGCTAGGAAGATATGCGCCCAAACTGGTAATGGCAGACTGAAGCTGAAGTAGGCGATTTGCCTCTGGAAGGTGGTACGCTCCTTTGTGGAGAGGTACGGCCTGGTACAGAATGGTACGGCCAGGTACAACAACAAATAGAATAGGTACGGCTTCCTTTAAAGCCTCCAGAATATCAATAAGAAAGGGCGCCTTGATTGCAGTAAGTTTTCCAGATGAAACCTAAGCTGAAACTCTGTAAATAAATAATCTCTGAAGTCTGTGATCTCTCCTGGATGAAGAAACCTCTGTGCTGGCAATAAATCAGATGTTATTTCACACCCTCTAAACTGCTTCGATGGAGATGGCTCGTTCCCCAAAGAATTTTGAACTTGAAACCCTAAAGCTTCTTGCTCAAACAAAGCTTGATCAATTTCAATTCATAAAAATGCCATAATACTCAAAACCCAAGGCAAAACCCTCTTTATGCTGAAAAGTGCGATTTCCTTAAGAATAGGGTTTTAATGAAATATTCATATTTTAATCTTTTAATATTTCAATAGTCACAACTGAATATTTCAATATAATTTAATTGTCACTTTTGGCCCCTTCTGATGATGGGCGCACCCCTCAAGGCAAATCACTTAAGTTATAATATAACATTATAACTTTATATTATAAATCATTAAATAATTAATATTTAATCAATATAATTAAATATTAATATCTCCCTCGTTACTCATCTGATTACTGATCCGTCTGATGCTGACGAACTCAGAAGTGATTTCGGATACTACCAAAGCCATACTACTAAAAATAGCAGGGGTCCCACACTGCCTGCCCGAAACTGCTAAAAATAGCAATTCAGCAAAAAGTCTCCGATTGAGCCAAAACGAAAGACTACTGATCAATCTCTGCTAACTGAAGCTGAGCCAAGCTCCGAAGTGACCCTCTATCCAGTCTATTAGCCTACGAGGGTCGTGTAATAGGCCAATCCTGTACTCCGAGAGATGTCACTCAGAAGGGGACATGACAGTCCGCCCCTCCTGAAATTGCTTGTCCTCAAGCAATCTCAATGCCGGATGCTGCAGAATCTCCTCGCTCTCCCATGTCGCATCCTCAACCGGCAAATCTCTCCATTTTACCAAATATTCCCTGATAGTCCTCCGACGCAACTGTCTCTCTCTGTACTCCAGGATGGACTGAGGTACTAAGATCAACTTTCCTTCATCATCTAAGGGAGGTAAGACTGCAGACGGTACCACACGATGACCCAACGCCTTTTTGAGGCGTGATACATGAAATACGTTGTGTACCCTGCTCTCTGCTGGAAGCTCAAGCTCGTAAGCCACCTCGCCAACTCTCCTCAGGATCCTGAAAGGACCGTAATAACGTGGCTTAAGCTTCTCTGACCCACTCTTCCTAAGAGTGGACTGACGGTAGGGCTGCAGCATGAGGTAAACCATATCACCAACCTCGAAATGCCTCTCCGTCCTCTTCTGATCTGCATACTGTTTCTGCTGATTCTGTGCCTTAGCTATATTTTCCTTGAGAGCCCTCATAGTGTCCTGACTCTCCTGCAACCATCCTCCCGCACTCGGCACTCTACTGTCGCTCAATAGCAAATCAAGGAAACTCGGCGCCTCATACCCGTACAGCGCCATGAAGGGGGACATCTGAATGGTCATATGGAATGTCGAGTTATAGCAATACTCACACAAATGTATCCATTTGACCCACGCCTTCTGCTGCCCTGCAATATAATTTCTGAGATATCCTTCCACCCACTTATTCACTATCTCCGTCTGCCCATCTGTCTGTGGATGGTAACTGGTGCTCGGTGTAAGCTCGGTCCCACAAAGCCTGAAGACCTCCTGCCAGAAATTACTCAGGAACCGACCATCTCTGTCACTCACGATGCTCCGAGGCAACCCATGAAGTCTGAATATCTCACGAAAGAACACCTCTGCTACCTGTGTAGCTGTGTAAGTCGTGGTGATCGGAAAGAAGTTGTCATACTTCGTAAGCCGATCCACAACTACATAAATACAATCACGCCCTTGGGCTTTAGGCAAGCCCGTGATAAAGTCCATTGACAGGCATTCCCACTTCCTGTCAGGAATCGGAAGTGGCTGTAGTAAACCTGCCGGGTACGTGTTCTCCTGCTTGTTCTGCTGACAAATAGGGCATTCACGCACATACTGAAGAACGTCTCTCTTGAGTCCTTTCCATGTGAACCTCTCCCGTATCTGCCTGTACGTTTTGAAGTATCCGGGATGTCCTGCTGTAGGGATGTCATGAAAGGCTTGTATAACTATGTTCTTCACCTCTGAACCGGGAATCAGAAATATCCTGTGCTTGTAAATGATCAAGTCATTCACAAGTGTGTACCTGGTATCAACTGCTGACCCCTCAACAATACTAGAAGCCCAACTATCCTTGGCATACTCTACCACTATCATATGCCTCCAATCCTCCGAAATCTGAACCATAGTGCTCAAGTACGGTCTCCGTGAAAGTGCATCTGCCACTACGTTCTGTGTACCTTTGATATATGAAATATCAAAGTCATAAGCCTGCAACTTACTGACCCACTTCTGCTGTCTGTCATTGAGATCTCGCTGCCCCAAGAAGTGTCTCAGACTGTTATGATCAGTCTTAATGCAAAATTTGCTGCCCACAAGGTATTGTCTAAATTTTGCTAAAGCATGCATAATCGCGAGCATCTCCTTATCATATATGCTGTACAATCTCTCGGGTCCTCTGAGCTTACGGCTCTCATACACTATCGGGTGCTTGTCCTGCATAAGCACCGCACCAATGCCCTCACCTGATGCATCACATTGAAGCTCAAACGGCTTCGTAAAGTCGGGTAGTGCCAAAACAGGGCATGTGGTCATCAACTCCTTGAACTTCACAAAACACTCCTGTGCCTCAGAAGTCCAAACAAATGCCCCCTTTTTCATCAAATCTGTCATCGGGGCTGCATGTCGTGAATAACCATTCACGAACCTACGGTAGAATCCACACAAACCGAGAAACCCTCTCAACTGTGTCAGGTTTGCCGGTGTGGGCCAATCAATAATGGCGCGGATCTTTTCAGGATCCATGCGCACTCCATCTGCACTGATAATATGACCAAGATATAGCAATTCGGTCATTCCCAAGTCACACTTGGATTCCTTGGCGTACAAGGACTCCCTCTCCAAGATACTCATCACTGTCTCCAAATGAGCCAAGTGCTCCTGCCAAGTCCTGCTATATATGAGAATATCATCGAAGAATACCAAGACGAACCTCCTCAGCTGTGAATGAAAAACCCTGTTCATCGTAGACTGAAAAGTGGCTGGCGCGTTAGTGAGCCCAAATGGCATCACTACGAGCTCGAAGTGCCCACAATGACATCTGAAGGCTGTCTTTTCTATGTCCTGCTCACGGACTCTGATCTGATGATAACCCGACCGTAAATCAATTTTAGTAAAATAACAGGCACCATGGAGCTCATCAATAAGATCATCAATCCTCGGTATCGGGTATCGGTTCTTGATTGTCCTCTTATTCAGGACCCTGTAATCAATGCACATGCGCAACGTTCCATCCTTCTTCTTCACCAATACAACAAAAGAAGCGAACGGTGATTTGCTTGGTCGAATGTGACCCATAGCAAGTAACTCCTTTATTGTCTTCTCGATCTCATCCTTCAATCTTTTAGGATGCCTGTAAGGAGTTATCATAACGGGTTTCGCACCCTCCTCGAGCTCAATGATGTGCTCTATCCCTCTGTCTGGAGGTCTACCTGGCGGAATATCACTGAACACCTTGTCATGCTTGATTCTCAACTTCTGAATGTCAGGATGATATTCTATCTTTTGCTGTCCCTCCTGTAAAGGTGCTAAATGACACTCTGCCGCCCACTCTACCATATCATGACGCATGAGCCGCTCCATTCGGCGAAAGGAAATTGTTTTAAGGTCGCTGTCCCGTATTGCCTTAAGTATGTGAGTCTTCCCGTCGACCTCAAAACGGATCTCCATGTCCTTGAGACGAAGTGTAACCTCCTCCAATGAGTGTAACCACTTCATTCCCAAGACTAAATCAATGTCTCCTATATTAACAACATAATAATCTGCCTTGAACTCATAATTGTTCAAGCGTAAGGGGAGATCCTTAATCATGCGCTCGCATTTCAAAGTGTATCCATCTGCCACTTTGACTCTGATGCCCTCGAACTCCTCAGTGATGAGTCCACGTTTCTCAACAAACCTAGCATCAATGAAATTATGTGTGGCTCCTGTATCAAGAAGGGAGATGACCCTCTGTCCTGCTAACACACCCCGAATCCTGAATGAGCCCTCCTGCTGAATGCTAGATAGCCGTGCCTCCTGTATCTGAAGCTCTGGCTCTGTCTCAGCTCTAGGCTCTGGAGCCTCTGACTCTAAATCCTCAGAACTTTCCTGCTGTTCGGAATTTTCTGATTCCGAGTCCTCATAATATGCCCACATCACTCGATTTGCCTTGCCCTTAGGTCTTAAAGGACAATCGTGATTGGCGTCATACGGTCCTTTGCAGTAGAAGCAAAGCTTCTTCCTGCGTAGGTCATTAAGGGCTTCACGATCCAAAGGTGGTGTTGCTGATTTACCTTTCGAATCGTTTTTAAAGTCTGATTTTTCTTTGTTAAAATCATATTTGTCCTTATTTCTGTTAAAGCCCTTATTATCTCTGAATGATGAAGAACCTCTGGAGTTAAATCTACTAGAAGGTGCTGCTAACTCCATGCTTCGTGCTTTCTTCATCGCCTCCTGTAAAGAAGGAGGATCAAAGGCTTTGATCCAACCTCTTAGTGGCTCTGTCAAACCCTCCAGGAAGAGTACTACCAATCGCCTCTCTGAAATGTTTGGAACCATGACTGACAACTTCTGAAAGTCACCAATATAGGACTCCAAACTGCCACTTTGTCTCAACTGGGCCAAGTCTCTGAAGTAGGATTCTGGATCCTTCCTGTCAAACCGCTCAACCAATCTGTCCACAAAATCCTGGTATGATGTGATCCTGTCATGCTGTAAAGTCACCATACCGTGGTGCCACCAATCGTAAGCCACCCCCTCCAGATGCAGTGTCGCATAACGGATAGCATCTCTCTCAGCCATCGGGCGTAATGTGAGGAATGTGTCTAACATACTGATCCATGCCTGGGCTATCACCTTGCCACTTCCATCGAACATCGCCAGGTTGAGTTCGTTTGTAGCATGTTTTAGGTCATTGTTCTGATGTCTAGGTCTCCAATCCTGTCGTCCTCTGCGATATTCTCTCCTCTGTGTAACAAATCGGTCAAAGGAAATCCTCTCTCTGACATCAGGTGGTACCAACTCCCACTCCTCGTTCGCTGCCATCAATGTATCAACGAACAACTCCTCATGCTCCTCACCTGACAATAGCCTCATCGGGCTCCTGTCTCACAAAAGTAGGCCTAGTGGGCCTGTCTGCTGTCCGTGAAACAGTCCTAGGTGCTCTCCGAGATCCTGCATCACTCCTGTTATCGTCACGCTGTGGTGACGGTCTCCTCTGTATACCTAACCTCTGGATTGCCACTGCCAACTGCTGTAGCACATCGTTAGACTGCCGCTGACCTGCACGTAAGTCTCTGAGAGTGTTTAAAACCTCGGCATCGTCCTGTTCTCTAGGTATATCTGCTCTATCAGCCCTGTCATTCCTGTCAGCCATGTTTTCTGGCTGCCTACTCAAACTCCGTTGCCTGTCAATCAAGGCACGTCTGCGTGTATAATACCTGTATGGTTCAAGCTCGTCTGGCTGCATATGATGGCTAAACCCTTAGGATGGCAGGATTTAGCTCTGATACCACTGTAGAAACCCTGATTTCCCCCTGATACTGATTCTGACTGAAGTTTTATGTTTTTTCTGACGTTTTTGGTTTTTTTTGCAATTTTTGAGTTTTTTGAACAATAAATGAATGGTACGACTTTTGCAAATAATTGAAATAAATTCAATAAGATTATCTAACTCCGAGAATCTACTGAATGTAATGCAAATACTTATGCCAGATCATTTATTACTCTTCTAGGATGATTACAAAAATGTCTGATAACGTGCAATAAGAAAACAATAATTTTTATTGAGAAAACCTGGAAAAAATCAGCGAGCTGTAGATGAAGAAATCTGGTACGGCTGCAATGATCACTCCTTTCTCCCTCCGTCTGGTGATCCTCAATGATGTCAGGAAGATATGCGCCCAAACTGGTAATGGCAGACTGAAGCTGAAGTAGGCGATTTGCCTTTGGAAGGTGGTACGCCCCTTTGTGGAGAGGTACGGCCTGGTACAGAATGGTACGGCCAGGTACAGCAGCAAATAGAATAGGTACGGCTTCCTTTAAAGCCTCCAGAATATCAATAAGAAAGGGCGCCTTGATTGCAGTAAGTTTTCCAGATAAGACCTAAGCTGAAACTCTGTAAATAAATAATCTCTGAAGTCTGTGATCTCTCCTAGATGAAGAAACCTCTGTGCTGGCAATAAATCAGATGTTATTTCACACCCTCTAAACTGCTTCGATGGAGATGGCTCGTTCCCCAAAGAATTTCGAACTTGAAACCCTAAAGCTTCTTGCTCAGACAAAACTTGATCAATTTCAATTCATAAAAATGGCATAATGCTCAAAACCCAAGGCAAAACCCTCTTTATGCTGAAAAGTGCGATTTCCTTAAGAATAGGGTTTTAATGAAATATTCATATTTTAATCTTTTAATATTTCAATAGTCACAGCTGAATATTTCAATATAATTTAATTGTCACTTTTGGCCCCTTCTGATGATGGGCGCACCCCTCAAGGCAAATCACTTAAGTTATAATATAACATTATAACTTTATATTATAAATCATTAAATAATTAATATTTAATCAATATAATTAAATATTAATATCTCCCTCGTTACTCATCTGATTACTGATCCGTCTGATGCTGACGAACTCAGAAGTGATTCCGGATACTGCCAAAGCCATACTGCTAAAAATAGCAGGGGTCCCACACTGCCTGCCCGGAACTACTAAAAATAGCAATTCAGCAAAAAGTCTCCGATTGAGCCAAAACGAAAGACTACTAATCAATCTCTGCTAACTGAAGCTGAGCCAAGCTCCGAAGTGACCCTCTATCCAGTCTATCAGCCTATGAGGGTCGTGTAATAGGCCAATCCTGTACTCCGAGAGATGTCACTCAGAAGGGGACATGACATAGATACATCTTGTTGTAGCTAAATATATCTTGAGATACTTGCATGGCATAGTTGGATATGGATTGAGATATTCTACAGGTGTGGATTTGGAGCTGCATGGTTTTAGTGATTCTGATTGGGCAGGGTGTGTTACTGATTGGAAGAGTACCTCTCGTTGTTGCTTCAGTTTGGGTTCTGCTATTATATCTTGGTGCAGCAGGAAGCAATCTTCAGTGGCATTGAGTACAGTAGAGGCAGAGTACATTGCAGCTTGTGTGGCAGCTCGTGGAGCAGTGTGGCTTCGTAAGCTCCTTGCAGGATTGTTGGACAATCAATGGAGCCTACTATCATTCATTGTGATAACTAGAGTTGTGTGAAGCTTTCTGTCAATCCTGTGTTTCATGACAGAACAAAGCATGTTGAGATCAAATACCATTATATCAAAGATATGGTATTGAGGAAAGCTATACAGTTGAGGTATATCAACACTGATGAGTAGACGACATACATTCTCACCAAGCCCCTCTCCAAGATAAAGTTTGTGTACTTTCGAGATAAGCTTTGTATGGTGGAGAGTACAGCCTTAACTGAGAAGGAGTCTCAGTATCAGTGATCCTTTTTAATGAGTTCTTCTCTGTGAGAGAAGTTCGAGGTGAAATCCCTTGTTAATGAGTTCTTCTTTGTAAGAGAGGTTCGAGGTGAAATCCCTTGATTCCACCCTCTAGGAGAGCTATGGTGGATGTCATGTGTGTGACTCCATGACAACATCACATGAGGGAGTCCGTGATGATTTACTAGTACTTGTGTTTCACCCTCTGGGAGAGCCATGGTGAAAGTCACGGTGAGGTGACAACATCACATTGAGTGATGAGCACTTGTACTTGACCATCTATGGAGGTAGCCATGATGGTTGATATGACGATGAGGTGATATCTGATATCACGATGAGTTGATATGCTTTCATGATGAGGTGACAAGCTTTGTTTTTACATGGATGTAGCCATGTTGTTTAAACATCACTATGAGAAGATACATTTTGTACAGCTGGAAGTATTCCTCCCTAGCTGAGAGGGAGTGTTGATGATTAGACAACTGCGTGAGTAATCTCCAGATCAGATTGAAGAATAAATTTAAATGTAGCAAGTTGCTATTTAAATTTATACATATTCGAATTAAATGGAAGAGGCCGACTTCTCACACTAAATAAAGTGATTGAATAATAAATATTATTATTTAATAAATAGCCGACGTTGATTAAGAGATTCGTGCCTCTCCAAATGACGCCTTTCTATCAAGGCCGACCTTCTTTGTAAAGAGACACGTCCCTCCTTATTTGCATGTATATATACTTGGTAGATATCATTCAAACAACATCAAGTTCATTCGAAGTAATTGAAGGAGAAGTGCGAATTGCAGCAGCAGATCGATTCTAGGAGAAATACATTCTTTGTATCTTTGCATCTAGGAGAGGTGCCATTCATTGTATATGTTAAGGCATTGTTTTGTGCCTAAGTTGTAAGCAGATTGCTGCTATCATTTATATCAATATATAGGAGATATATTGGCTGGGTTTTTCTCCCTTGGGTTGAAGGGTTTTCCCAGGGTATTGGCTGTGTTCTTGTGTTGAATTTGAATTAAATTTCTGTGCTATTAATAGCGAATTCAATAGAAAAGATAGTGAACTAGAAAGAAAGGAAAGGTAGCAAATAGTGACATAGAGAAATACGCTACAAGTGACATGTCCCAAAACTTAAACCATAGTGGAAGGTGTCAAAATGGTTGAGGACATATAGACCAAAAAGAGGTGCAAAAAAGAATGCATTACACATTGCAAGTTGAACTCAAGGAGATTACATTAGACTAAGAAGTACATGTAAACGTTGAGCATAAGGAGAATCTTTTGCCTAGAATCTCTACCTCTTTACATAGGGGGAATCTTCTGCTGCAAGGAACATGTAAAGAGGCAGAGATTCTATTTGAATATGTTTTAAAATGGAGTTCAATTGAGGAGCTTCCATGTTTTCAATAGGAGGGTTTTATGTGGAAGCATTGTAAGTTGGAATACTAAGAGGTTTAGAAGCTATTGGCTTTAGAATCTGCTAATTTTATAGAGATAAAAATAGGAAAGGAGGAGAACAATGTTTCTCCAAGTTTCCATGATAGAGGGATTGGTTTTGGGGATAACAAATTTTTTTCCAGATTTTGAGGATGGTGGGGGAGTGCTATTAAACTAATATTTAAAATGAATATTTAAAGTATTAATTACAAAAAACTGTAAAATAAGTTGTAATTTATCGGTTATGTAAACAATATGAATGAAAAAAGCTAAAATTTATACAAAGTTGTATTGCTGTATGACATTGTGCATTAGATGCAATGAAAATTAAAATCTTTTCACCCTTATCCTGAGTGGAAATTTAACCATTGGCCAGGATCCATTGTTAGACTTTATAGGATCAATTTAGGCAATGCTCAATGGCTCAATGCTAGCCAACGCATGTGTCAGAAATCGACGCATCTTCACTAAGATAATTATATTTGTTTTCTAAATCATTTGACTATAACAATAGTAGCATTACTTAGAATTGAGACTGACTAGACCAACCAGAAGTATGAATGGAGTTCAATTACTCAAGACTTATTCTAATACAACTCTACTTTTTTCTTTTTAAAACGTAACTAGAGGTTGAGGGGAGGGGCAACCTTTGAGGCCATAGGGACTGTCATGGTACATGCACCTTTATTTTGTTTTTTCAATTTTTATCTTTTGTTAAATGATCTTTTCAATAATTTGTAGGGGACTTCTTCTTCCTCTTTAGGCGATTGTAATAGAGTATGGGTTGGAGTATTTTGAATTTTTTTAGATTGGAGGGCTTCTCTTTAGGGTTAAGTCTTAATCTTTCTTTTTAATTTATTTTTAAGTATAGAAGGTTTGTTTATTTTTGACATGGGATTTCTTGTTGTCCCTAGGATTCTCGAGGGATGTTTTCATGCTCCTTGGCCACTTTGGGGACGACAAGATATCCATAGGTGTCCCCCAAAGAGGGGAATGCCTCTAGGGATGCCCTTGCATATGTAGAACCGTCTTAGGGACAAGCCCTTATGGGGGTACTGCTTAGAGGGTTATTAGGGGAAGGTTTCATCCCTATCTTGTTGAAACCAAGACGTTCTTGTTCTATGGAGTGGGGTAAATTCCTTAGGGATGGAACCTTGAGGAACACTAGAGGAAAATACATTTTATTTATTTATTTATGGATGCTGTTTATTCTCGTAAACTAAGTAAGTATAGGATCTATATTTGTTGAAGGATGAGATTTAGCTAGTCAAGTAGATAGAAGTAGTTTACCTTCAATTCAAATGAAGGGAAAATATACGTAACATCTACGTTGTGAGATTTATTTGCAATTGTCCCATCTACCACAATATCCAAGGTAGATTATTTCTTGTAAATTTATTCAAGTTGATTGCTTACGACATTTTCTTGTTATCTAGATTGGAGGTGCTTGGCCATTTACCTCTTAGAATCTTCACCCTTAGCTCATATGCTTTGTAGGGGACTCCTAGGACTACTTGACCAATTACCGCATTTGTTGAATCTATTTCAATAGATGCTATAGTTACTTACACATATTGATAAATTGATGAGACTATGCCTCCCTCCATGATAGGCTTCCAAGGTATCTCCTTCCTCCATTTCTTGTATTTGGATCAATTCCTTGGTCAATAGGTTCTGTAACCCCTAATGCAATTCTAGAGATCCAATCAAACAAGTATTGTTGAATTCCTCTCTATTAATTGAGGGCCACTCACCATGCATATCAGGAGAGTTTTTTAGTGATGTTATTTTTGCCTCCCCCATGATTGCCCAACTAGGCCCACTCAATTTTAATGATTCTTATATGGATATTATCAAATCTTGTATGATTTTTTAATAGTGGCTGATGGGGAGGCCATTCCTTTCTTTGGTATAGATTAATATCAGCAATATCTTGTTCTCTAGCTATTGGTTAATGCAATGTTCAAAATTCTAGATATTATATGTATTAATGTGTTCAAGGTTTACCTATTTTGGGTTATTCCATCCTAGCTGGTTGGAATATTTTTCTTTTTGTGCTCTTAGTTTGTAGTTTGTGGTCTTCTATCTCTTGAATAGTTGGAATTCCTTTTTGACATACATGATATTGTAATTGTTGTACTATCATGTTGCACTGGCCTACTTTAGTCACATGTGATTTCTTGTTCTTTTATTTCTTTCAGCTATTTGAGGACATTGTCCAATTTTAAGTTTTGGGATTCAAATTCTTAAATGTTTGGGACTCGAGCTAGGATTAATTTTGATCTATTTTGGGCCCAAGAGTGGCAGAGAGTACAACTTACAAACCAACTAGAAGATGGATATAACTAAATGAATGTGCAAATTATGTTAAACATGCAATTAAATTATCTTTTCTTGAGTTATTTTCTAGGCTCTTCTTTACATGAGTTCTCTTAGCCCCTTTGCTTGGGGAGTCTTTCCTTGAATTTTGTTAATTTATATTAAGCTATTAACCGAAGTTTGTGTAGTGAATTTTCCTAGTTTGCTTGGGACAACATTTCTCTTGGTTGTCTGATCATTTTCTTCCCAAGAAAATTCATGTACGACCTATTTGGATCTATCTAGAGTATGCTTAAAATATACTAGGTTCCACTTGTGGTCTAACATCTTCATGGAGCTTTCCTATGACTTAAAATTTTATGATCAATCTTTGTGTCTTACTTGGGCTTGTCTAGGAATCAACTATCAAGGTATGAGGCTACCTCATCTTGCTCGGGAATCTATTTGGGCTCACTTGGGTTTCATTTGGCATCTTTTAGGGTCTATCTATTGTTTTCTTTGCTTGTTTTCCGTTGAACCTCATTGGTACTATTGGTGCTCAAAGTTGTAGGTACCCAAATCCCTAAAGCTAGGTTGTTCTTGAGTGCCAGGGGTGTCAAACTTAGGGCAAAAGACCTTTGACTTATGATTAGGTAGGGACAATGACAAACTAATTTGCTAAGGTGGGTAATGCTTTCTTTGGCTTTAGGCTTTGCTTGGCCAAAGGGAGTATTCCTTGAGCTGTTGTACTAAATATAACTATAGGTAATGGAAATAAACCCTAAAAAAAACCATACCCATTGCACAAAACACTTCTATTTGTCTGTCACTAAGTGTCTATATGCTGATTTGACAATACATGGTCCCCACACTTTCATAAAGTAGATGAAAAGAGTTTGAAAGATGTTACTTTGACAACCCCTAATGATATTGCACACATTTATACATGGAAGTGTTGGCGTTTCAATTAGCACCTCTGGAGTGCTTATTGGAAACGAACAGCTATTGCAAGTGTGTTAGTACATGCTCTTCGGATTATAGAGAGGAAGATCTCTCTTTGCTGATTTTCTACTGTAAAAAAAAGGGGTGTACTAAGATTTCCTATCTTTTTTACTCAGCGGCAGGACACAAGGGTGCATAAACCAATGAACCGTAGCTAAGCCTTTTCTCTGGTTTCCGCAGATCTTAACTACGACTAACTAAGCTTCTAAACTATCCTACCTCCTCAAGATAAACAAAGTATGAGGGCGTAGGAGCGAAATGGTATGGTTGGATCACTTGAATCCTCCGTCTCAATGGAATATGGCCGAGGCTCTGAACCTTCGGATATATACCAAGATAGGGCTTGATACAAGCAAACACTCATTACGATAAACTGGATCTGAGACTTGCCAAGGAGGAGGAACCCCTATCCGAGGTATAGGCTTGGAAGCAGCTCACTGGAAACAACAAGGAACGATGGCCTTTCTAACAGGATTCTCGAGGAGGTGACGACACCTGTCCAAAGTCTAGGCTGCAAGAGAGATCATTAAACAACATCAAACGATAATGATCGATGACAAAATATCCAAGGAGGCGACGACACCTGTCCAAGGAGGAGATTGAAACAATGCACTATTTAAAAACAAGACTTTGAATAACTCAAATAATTAGATCAATCAAGCTTGCACCATCTGATTTATTTCTTCAAGGTTCTTCAAAGAATTACAAAGGTCGGGACAGCAAAGGCACGAAATCATGCACAATTGCGATCAACCAACAAACTCTCATCCAAGAGTGAACAGATATAAACAAGCGAACTCTGGCAACAGTGGCGCAGCAATTTTGCTAGCAAATAAAGGTTAAACAAATAAAGAACCTAAGGCTCTTATTTATAGAAACTCAAAGGAGTAGGCAACCCTAAAATCTCCTTGAGTTAACAAACAGTTCTTGCCAATCAGCAAGATATTATTCTATGTCTAAAAGTAGGTGAGCAAACAGTTAACTGGAAATCTACTTCAGTTAACTGAAACTAAACAAAAGTCAAATTGGAAGTCTACCTCAGTTGACTGACACCTAACTAAAAGTGAACTTATGTTACAAATGTGTCTCCAAATAGACATCCACCTTTTGAGGAGATCTGAGATCCACAAATCGTGGGAGTCAAATAGACATCCTAGATTAGTGGGATCTGACATGCATGATCTGTGGAGATCTGGAGTCAACTTGGAAAGAGGCATCAAGTTGACTTCAGTCATAATTAATGCTATTTGGAGGGTAGGACGTCCTCCCTTGGTGCTTTACACCTCTTCACCACTGGTCAACAAAGTCTCTATCCAGTCATTGACCTCTTCGGCCTCCGGGCAATTAATGCTCTTCAAGATGACTATGTGGCGTCTAAGCATTTCTTCACCCGTCGTAAGCTGCTGATGATAGGTTATGCATTGGGCAGCTGCTTCATCTAACTGGACAGACATGGCTGCAATTTTGGCTAATTTGCAGCCATTGGGATCTTCAAGGAATGAAGATCGGATGACATCCTGGAATCGTGTCTGCACGGTTTCAAGTTCCACATATTCTCCTCCTTCCCGCTGATATTCTAACTCAGGGAAGGATATTACCAACGTTCTTGCGAAGTTGATAATATTGGCGACGAAGCGTCTATAGTCAATCAGCTCCACAGAGTTGGCATCATAGGCTCTCACCTTGTATGCCACCTATTCTTTCCACTCAAAGAGATGGTGTTTATTTTCTGTGGTCGTAACTGATTCATATGCTTGTTGCAAATCAGCAACTGTCGCCTCCTCTCTCGGCCTCTCTTGAGCTGCCTTTACATCTGACTTCTGGATTTCTGATCGAAGTCCATGTGCTCTGTCTCTCAGCTGATATGCTTCTGTCAACACACACCGCCCTTTGACAACAAACTCATCCACTTGACGTCTCAAGTGTTTGCCGTATGTAATCAACTGATGATGGTTTCTTTCAGCTGGGAGATCCAACAGTCCTTGAGGCAAAGCCGAGGAGTTTGGAGTGTCATGTATCAAACTAGAAATGTACAACTTTAGCTGACGGATTTCAGCCTTCAAGGCTGCTTTGTCTTGTCCATCTTTTGTCATCCTTTCTTTGACACTCGCCGAGGCAATTCCAAGAAGGTCTGCCTCCACCTGTCGAGTGGTCTTTCCAAGGTTCACCTTTGAAAGCGTGAAATCCTCAACCCTCACATTATGTATATCTTTGTCTTTAGGTGGGGCAGCAGTCTCTATGATAACTTTGTTCTCTGCATTCTTTTCTACATGCGTTTGCTTCTTCAACTTCTTTACCGGCATGTCTTGTGGGACATGATGGAATTCATAGAAGTCAAGCTGATAAGAAGGCCTCTCCCTCTTCCTCCCAAGCGAGCTTTCCAGCCAGATAGAATCTCGGCTAGCATCGCTGGGAGGAGGAACATAGGTCCCCTGAATGCTAGAAGAACGAGACTGTGCCGTGGCAATGTCTCGTGGTGGCGAGTCCAAATCAATAGGACTTTGTGACCTCTGTGATGGTGGTGAAGCTGGTGGCTCTGTTTCTATCACTGGCACCGCTTCTGCTGCAACTTCTTCTACAATGGTTTCCATCTCTACAGCGATTATTTCAATCACTGGTTCTTGTGTAGTTGCAGCGGTCTCAACTGTCTCAGGCAAATTGGTGGTTGTCTCCACCTATACCTCTTGCCGGCTTGTGCTGGCAATTCCTTTTCTCCCCCATGTGCTCCCTGACATCCGCATTCCTTCTGGAGGAAAGCTCATCTTCTTCTGTCTGGGTTTCCTCCTAGACGTGGAAGGTAGTGTAAACTGAACCGCTGGCGGCTCTGATCGGGGAAGTACTACCTTCCTTGTCCTTTTACTGTCCAGGTAGAGTTGACTGTGTCGAACTACTCTACCCATTCTTTCCTCAATAGACGTACTCTCTTTCGCGTACCAGTCTACTTTGCCGAGTGGTTGTGAATCCACTAGACCCGTGAAGAAGGAAGAAAGAATAACTTCTTCTTCATCCTCAGATAAGCCCTCGATGTCTTCTGACATGAATTCTGCAATCTGCGAGAGCTTGAATCTGCTATGGTTCCTTCTTCTCACTTCGAACTCATCCTCGCAGTTGACCCAAAAATCTTCCATGAAAGGTTCATGTGATGATCTTTGCTCAAGGTGAGCTGCGAAGATGCCTCTGGGGTCATAGGATGGCCTCCTGTCGATGAGGTACTTGAGATTAAATCTCACTATTTCTTGGCTTATCAACCTTGCATCGGCTGCAGTCCTGCATCTGTAGAGTCCCATCTGAAAAGGAAAGTTTGCTGCAGTCTTTTTCTTTATGCGAAGGTAAGAGTGAACCTCGGCCAATTGCCTCAGGAATTCCATGAACACTACCCTATCTGAGGGGTAGCGTGGCATCATGGCGGGGTGGCCATTATAGCCATACACGCGTATGTAGGTGAAAGTGGGGAATTGTATGAACCAATCCGCCCAGTCCACCATTGCTGCCTTAGCTGCTGGTGAAATACGCACATGCATCTCATGGTCCAGCTCGTGCACGGTGTGCATAGTAAAAAGGTCGTTTATCCTTTTGAAATGTCTTTCCGCTAGAGTGAACTCCAAGCGAGGAAAGTATTCTTGTACCTTTTGCACACCCAGGGTTCCCACAGTGTTTAATGTTCTGAAATCGCCTTGGAAGGCTATCAGGTAGACCAGGTATGAACACATGTGGAAACGGTGCTCTTCTAGAAATCCGGTGAATTGTTGGTGGAGTGTGTCACTGATCAGGGAGGCCCAGTCGTAACGTTCTTTTCTGCTGATTATCTTGCCAATAATGTAGAACATCCACGGCTGGAAGGATTTTCCCTCCTCTTGTCCAGTGACTCTGCTGAGTAGGGTGATTAGCACTCCGTACTCGTCTTTGAATTCTCCTCTACCAACCAATCTGGGCAAGCTGGTTCTCTTTGTTTTCAGCCAATGTTCAGCCATTATAAGCGAACACTTGTCCTTTGAAGCCTCGAATGCCTTTTCGCATTCTGTCACTGATATGACCTTCTTGGTAGGGCATGGTGGAATTGCAAAACAAGTCTCTATGTCCACCGGCTTCAAGCTGCAAATCACCCTCCCGTCTACTGACAGGATCTCTCTTGTAGTCGGGTTGTAATGCTTAGTGCAAGCAATTACAAGCTCGATGCTTTGTAAGGTGATTGGAATAGATGCTGCTTGAAACAAACCGGATTCTTCGATGTTCTGCAATGTGATTTGATTCATGCCCTCCAAGTCTTCAGAACTGACCTCTGGATTTTTCTGCCATAAGTCTGTATCAGTCGTTTTCAGGTAATCATGGTATAAGACCGTTTTGGTCTTGTATTGTACCTGAGAGTACTGCATTCTGAAAACCTTGAATATTGACTAGGCACTTGACCCTGTTCTGACACTTTTCTGGAACTGCTAAAAATAGCCTCGCCGGGGGTAGTTTTTACGAAAAATTCTGAGACATGGGTTTTGTTAAGAATGATTTTCTAAACAGACCCAGATCGTCAGAAATTCGAAAAAACGAGTTTTTCTTTGACATGCAAGAGCCCTTCGGTGGCAGAGGCAGCAGGGGCACCAGAAAGTGATTTTTCTCGAAAAAATCTAACACATGGGTTTTGTTCGTGCTTCAAAGCCAAACAAACCCAGTTTGTCCGTTTTTCAATATTATGACTTTTTTCGGAAACCCTAAAAAATAGGGGCAGCAGGGCTACTTTTTCTGAAAAAATCTACCATGTGGGTTTTGTTGAAAAAGCTGTGCTGATCATACCCAGTTGGTCAGATCTGTGATAATCTGTCGTTTCCTGTGACATGCAAAAGAAATATAGACAGAAGTAGAGGAAGTAGACAGAAGATGGATTGGAAGTTATAAACTGCCACTTGCAATAATCTGTCTCTGGAAGCAATCTTGGGAGAAGAATGCTTTTACTGCCAATGATCTTCAAAAATATTGAAGATCCGTTCAAAACCCCTGCCAGATCTTGAAAACTTGTTCTTGGGAGCTACTTGATGTTTTATCCTTCAACCTGCAAAAAAGAATAATGAGGAAAGGGACGCCTAGCATGAATATAAAGCAATTAGGGTTAAGATCCACAAAGTATGGAAGATAACTCATCATTCAGGCCTGATTTGGAGTTCCAAAAGATGATTTCCACTGATTGTGGAGTGTTTTTCTCTTTTTTGGCTCCAAATTTGCTAACTCAAGTCAACATTTCTGTTTGACTTCTTTTAGGCGTCCAACCTTGAGTTTGATCATTTTTGTCTATTTTGCAAGCTGAAGTGCTCCCGTTTGATCTTCGATTCAGGTTACTCAGTTGATCTCAGGCAGTGTCCAACAGTTCTTTTGTCGAGGCGGGATCAGTATGGTTAGATATGCCTGGGAGAGGTTAACTCAGAAAACCGAGTTTAGGTCTCCAGAAAGAAGGGCGCCTTTTCTTGAAAGGGGCGCTTTTGACAATGCCTTAGTCAATTTTCATTGACTTGTTCTTCGTTTTGACCTTTTCAGACCCTCTTTGCTTTGATCTGATGTTCCCGATGTTTGATGAATCAGATGATTCTACTTGATGATGCGTCGGGTAGCCGGTTCAGTCTTGTTCACGATGCCTGACTTCTCAGTGGAAGTTGGCAAGTTTTGGGCCTCCAAACTAAAGGGCGCCCCTGGCCAGCAGGGGCGCTTTTAGCTTTTGCTTGGTTTCATCTTGGTTGTGGACTACCAGTCTTTGACCTCCTCCATCAGTTGATTGATTTGTCGGAAGTTCTTGCTAATAGTCTCGCTGACGAGATAGGTCATAGCTGAGAAGGTCATCCTGGGAGGCAGTGAAGATTCTGGCTAAATCTGGATACCTTTAGGAAAGGGTGCCTTTCCTTGAGAGGGGTGCTTTTAGCCATGCCTTAGCCATTTTCTGGCTTATCTTTCCAGTTTTTCAAATTTGGCTTTTTCTGCTTGATCTCATCTCGTGATCGTCTGGTGTGTCTTGTGGACTTGCTGTTAGATTGATCACGTAGCTGGTAGGAAGCTGGAAAGATATCATGTATAAAGCTACAGCTCTTGGATTCATCTGGTGTCTGCAACTGAGGGGCGCCCTTGGCCAGCAGGGGCGCTTTTACCTTGAAGCTCTTTGATTTGGCACTTCTGTCGTCAATGGATCCTCCATACTTCGCTGACGGTTGGTCAATGATCCCTGAATCAGATGATCTTGCTGATTGTTTCGTTGTCGAGCCAGTATGAAAGTGAAGAGGATGACTGTTTTGACAATGCCAAATGATTTGATTTGCCCTCTGAGGTCCAAGGGCGCCTTTCTTCAAGAGGGGCGCTTTTAGCCACTGTAGACTGTGTTTTGCCTTGGTAGACAAAACGTGCACCTTCCAGACTTAGCCAAATTTTGGCCTTTTCCGTTTTGAGAATCTCCTTCGTTGAACGTCATCATTTTCATCCTTTTCCGCCATGGTTTCTTCGTTGAAGCTTTTGAGGTTTAGCTTTCAGCACCTGGTACTGGCCAATCTGCCATTAATGGCTGCGGAGCTCCTAACTTTGTTCCTGAAAAATAGAAATAGACCCACCAAAGTAAAACATAATTTTTGATAATTCTGACTTCATTAGTGTGATCGTGAAGGCAATTAATCCTATCATAATTATTTTCAATCATTTCCGGGAAGGTCCTATTTTTTAGGGTTTCCATAAAAATAGAGGTGTAAAACCCTAATTTTCATTTTTTCAAAATTTTAACCATAGGTTCCTTGACAGAAACCCACAAAGATTTCATATTTGGTTTGACCTAAAACATACTTTCGATGGCATTTTTACGTTGTTTAGCTCAATTTAAGCAGAATGCCAAAAATTTCATTTTGGGTATAACAGGAAGCAAAGGTAATAACAACAACATAGTATAAAAAGAAGATTGATTTTATGTGTTTTGAATGTGTTGGTGAGATGGGGGGGTTGAGCACAAAGAAGATGGGTGCCTTTATCCAGCAAGGGCAGCAGATTCTTAGGTTTTATGATCCAAGGGAGAACACCAAATAAAATCCTCTTTATGATACCTTAATGAAGATAACAATATGGAGTATACCTTTAGATTCCACACATAACTAGAATCTATGCATGCAAACAAGTAGGTAAATTAAATTGCAAGATATCTAGTTGATTCTATGTTAGTTATCCATAAACAACCCTACACATTTGTTGTGTTGTTTTTCTAAGACGCCTTGCAAAATCTTTACAACGAGATTTATTGCCTTCTAATTAACAAACTAGTCAAAATAACACTTGAATCAACAAATGTGATCAAGATGATCAATAAGATCATTAGAAATGCATACAATGCTCATGGAGACATTCAAAAAGATAACAAAACTGCACATTTAAAATGTTCTTTTTGGATTTGTAGTGTGATATTACTCTCTTTGGGATAAAACCCCAAAAAATACAATATAGAAAGTGTCGTAAATCCATTCTTGAAAGAAACCCTAATGGTCTGTAACCTCATCTCTTTTTGTTTTAGCTTTGCAACCTTTCTCACTCTTGTTTTCTTCATTGAAAAACCGAGTATATACAACCACACAAGCTTAGAGGAAGAATTAGGGTCATCTGCAATTACACAGGCCACGCATGCCTACTTGTATCATCTCTACATGGCCATACACCAAAAACCGTGCCTTTTACATCAACAATCATAGGTTTTGTACATGGATCATGTCTTTCGACAAGTACTATGAGGCAAATGATAGCCTTCCCCATCTAATCGCATCCATTCCTAGAACATTAATGGTGTTCTAGATCGTGTAGGGAAGTTGATAACATTTTCATTAGTCGGTCGTGAAAATTTGATGAATAGGGTATAGTGACTTTGGTGTGCAAGATAAGGTAAAACCCACAAAATTCGTGAGATGGAAGATCTGGAATTGGTGGGAGGGCCATTCGAAACTGGAACTCAACCATCACATTAATGGTAGCATGGTCGCCCTCATCTTCCAACATTGAAATTGCATGCGAATCTGTGCCCCTGAGATGGGCAATGGTGTTTTGGGTGGGAAAATCCTTTTGATGTAGTTGTAGGGTGAAATTCAGTAATTAGTGGAATTCTAGAAAGATTTGGGGAATGGTTGAGGTGAAGAGAAGAAAATGTAGTGATTCGATGCGGGGTAGGAGGTTAGGATTGGACATATCAAAGGAAGTCCAAAGGTTTGTTGAAATTATTCAAAAGGATGAATTGAGAAAAGGAAGCAAAGTGGAGAAATGCAGAACTAGAGATTTGAATGGGATGCCCAAGTGGAAACTAGATGTTTGGAAGTCAGCTTGAGTTCCACATAGGAAGAAGTGAATGGCAATGCATTTGGAAACTTTGCAAGCTTTAGATGCGAACGTGGAAGTCAATATGGGACAATGAAATGGAAGTTCGAAAGTCCATTGAAAGTCTGCAAGAAAGGATCAAAGGGAATTCAAGAAAAAGATAGGATAGGAAGTGTAAAGTTTCATTGCCGGATTGAAGGTGAGAATTGGAGATGGGGATGAAAGTCTAGAAGCCCATAGAAACTCCACAATTGGATGAAAGGTATGACAAAGCCCAGTTGGATGAAGTTCTTTATATATATGCAAAATAAAAAACTTAAAAAAAATTGTTAAAAATATGCATATGAAAGAAGAAAGATAAATAATATGCATAAGAATGAAAATCTTTATAAAACTATGTAAATTTTTTTGACTCCTATAAGGGTTAGCTAAGAATATCCATAACTATGCATATATTAAGTTAACATGTATGCATATTATATACTCTATATATTATATATTATATACTATGCATAAGAATGAAAATTCTTTAAGCCAAGATTTAGAACATAAAAGTTGATCAAGATAATGCAAAGAAGGAACAAGATTGCAAATAAAAAGGAAATAAGACCTAAAAATTAGGAAAGAATTAGAGGCCAATAATCAAGACACAGAACACCCGTGAAATAGGAAAACACAAAGAAGGGATAGGCAGGGTATGCGAACTAAAAGGGTGCTTGGGAGGGAATGGAGAGGCAAGAGGGAAAGAGAGGAAAAAAATTAATGAGAGGCGGGCGACTAGTGGGTTTCACGATTAAGGTTTGACGGGTGATTGTTGATCTCAATGGCTTCTTTGAGTTTTCTCTTGAAGAAGTTGTCTTCTTTGAAAAGGAATTTGGTGTTTGGTGGAAGAGGAGTGATCGGCTAGGGTGGATTTGACAACACACTCATGTTTGATGTCGACGCTATGCTCTTTGATTTTGGTGCTAAAAGACCGACTAGTTTCCCCTATATAAGGAGTGCCACATGAGCAAACAACCCTATAGACTCCCGAGTCGAGGAAGATGTCCTTGGAGTCTTTATGTGAAGGGATGCGCTTTCTCAAAGTTGCAAAGGGGCTTGAATGTGCAATGGAGGCCTTTTTTAAGGAGGATCTTTGAGATTTTTTGGGATAAGCCCTCGATATAGGGAAGGGATGTGCCCGAGGGGTCAAAGTGACGGTTGGGTTTGGTGATGGAGAGGAAACTCGCCTTAGCTTGATTGAAGGCTCTAGTTCATTGTAACTCATTAAGTATATGTATTTTACGTTCTTATATATTTAGATTTTTTAGTTTCTCTTCCTTTTTTTTTTTTGATCGGTAATAGGATATATTTTTTATTGCATAAAAGTGAAATTACATCTGCTACCATCAATGTTTACACCACCAAACAAAAATTCCCCTTCTACACTGTTCTTGTAGGAAAAGCATTTTAACATGCATCATTCCAGGCCTTACAAAACCGTCTACCTTAAACTAGACCTATACTACTGGAGCTACCAAGGATTCCACAACAAAAAGACCATCACACAGTCTTCATCATACTACTAAGACACAATAAAACAAAAGATAAAAGGGTTGAACCCCAATCGAGCATTAACAGACATAGTTCTGTTATGAAGCTATAAAAGGCAAAAAAGATTAAACTCTTAATTTCTTCTACCCACTTCACCACCATCTCACTAGTTCGCCTTCACCTTCCTCTTCCTTGCTTTCCTTTCCATCCCCCGCGCCTTGCAACCACCCTTTCTCGTGCATTCTTACGCTCCAACTCTTCTCTCGCTTGAGCTTTCGCCTCTTCGATTACCGCTTCCACTTTCATTAGCTCCAAAAAGAGATTTAGTGCTTGCCACCCCAGTCTAGCTTCCTCCTTGCAATGTTGCTTAATTTTATCCTCTGGCCACCTTATAAAAGGGACAAGCCCTTTTGCTCCTTCCAGTTCCTCGTTTTCGATACCTTCCTTGATGTCCAAGCCTTCACTAGGGATAGACCATTCAAGGATTGATTCGAGCCCATCCAAAAAATCTCTTTCCACAATTGTTTCCATAACTTCGCGAACCATGTTAGTTGGTTCTCCTAAATTCAATCCCCAAGCTAGAATTAAAGAATAGATGTCCATGTTGGTTCTATAACGGTGCCTCAAGTTGCCAAAGGATTTTCCCAGAATCATCTTCACACTTTGAATGAACTTCCCGTCTGTAAAGAGAAACATCCCCATGAGCCTTTGGTCTGAGGCTTCCCCAAAGAATGGGTTTAATTGTCTCTTCAAACGCAGAGTAATGTTTGCCTCCATTGCTGCTAATTTCAGACGGCACCAACGCCACCATCTCTCACTCTGCTTACCTTCTTCACCATGCCAAAAGTTATAATTAACTTCTAAGATCGAGAGCTGAGCTATAATGAAACTCTCATCACCACACAAGCCAAGTTTAATTGTCATCGTACTTAGAGTGTCGCTGTTCCCGATCTCACTTCAATGCCAGTCATTTCCACTTGCTATTAACTGCCTGTGTTTCTTCATCATAAATGCTACGTACTTACCACCTTTTTGTCTTAATCTATAATCATAACGTTTCTCAAATCAACAACATCAAGTTTCCATAGTCCATGATCATGATCATAAATGCTATGTACTTACCACCTTTTTGTCTTAATCTATAATCATAATGTTTCTCGAATCCTCAACTTGTAATTCACCAATTTCTCTAAAGGAGATAGCCCAATTTGATAAAACATCCGCCTCCACATTGCCTTCTCTCCTTATGTGACTCACAACGAAATCCTCACAAGTGTTTAATTCTTCCCTTATCTGCTCAATTGCATTTTGAATGTGCCATGCACTTATTTCTCCTTTTATTATAGCTTGCACAATAATTAGTGAATCTCCCTCCAAATGCAATTTTCTTGCACCCAATTTCTTGCCCAATTTAACAGCTAACAAAGTTGCAGAGGCTTCATCTGTATTATTCGTGCCCTCCAACAATTTCTTCGCTCCCAAGGCTACTACATTTCTTTCCTAGTCACGAATTATAAAACCTGCTCCAGAAGGACCAGGATTTCCCTTTGAGGCTCCATCAAAATTTACCCTCCACCAACCTTCTCGTGGCTTTACCCAATTGACCCCCAAGTCCAACTTTACTGTTGGTTTAGCCCAACAAAGCCCCTTAATGCGCAGTTTCTTTTCCTTTTTAGTTATATATAGAGTATAGAATTTTTGCCTATATATATACATATATATATAGTTGTATAGTGTTAATTATATAATTGTATTGTTATGATTATATATTTGGATAGTTTTGATTTGATATTTATATTTTTTTTTTTTTGACTTTTGAGCTAGTTATTATAATTGTATAGTTGTGTATATACTTGGCTAGTTCTGTGTATTCTTACCATAGTTATTATTTTTCTTTATTTGCATATCGTATGTTACTTATTTTATGCATTATTGTTGGTGTTTCAATTTCTAACCATCATATCATTTATTATAATAATTGTATACCTATTATATAATTCTTTTCCCCTGATCTCCTTTAAATAATTTAATTTTCATTTTATAGTTCTTGGTTTCTTTCCTTCTCTCATTATCTTTTCTTATTGCCTTGTTTCTAGTGCCACCCTTTTTTCTCCTCCCTCTTCCCTACCTTTTTATGCAATTCTTGGTCTGCAAATACTCATTTTTACTCCCTATGCTCTCTTCTTCATCTTAATAATGGATCACGCAGTGTGATATGAAACATTGATGCAAAAATTCTTACACAATTGAATCCATAAATCGTCTAGCACTAGTCACCTCATGTTTAATTTTTAACATATTTTTTTGCTAAGTAAAAAACATTAATATTAAATATTGAAACATGTAGAATAATGCACATGATATTTCACTTTGAAGGATATAGTAATTTATGACACTATATGAAGGGCACATTAACGAAATGACATCAACATATGTAATGGTATCCTAGTGTATACTAGCTGTCTTATAGACTAGTAATCACGGAATGGTGCCTAGCTGTTGGAAATTGTTGTCATTGATGTCAAAGGTGTTCAAAGGTGTTGAAATAAATAAAATTTGTAAGTTAATTTTTTATGAAGAGGGCCGACAAGAAATAAAAGATCATTGCTCTTGATGGAGTGACCAAATCTAGAAAACAATTATTGTCTCCCGGATTTTGTGTGAATGCAGATGTGGACTTTTTCTTCAATCACCTTATCCACTAAATTGGGTGAATGTATGCAATCAATTGCTTATGAGAATTTCTTGGTTGTGTGCAAAAAATGCCACCATGTCAGTCATGCTATTGTTGTGCGCTTGAATGATAGGAAGAAGCAAAATTTTTGGAGGAAAAAAGAATAGAAGGAGCCTAGGTATTTTGAAACAAATGATGTGCTTCCCTTGGCAAGTAGTGGCAAAGAGGATTGCCCTTCTTTGGCTAGGATTAAGTTTGAAGAAATTAGTAATGTCCCTTACCCAGTTTGCCCTAGAATTCGCTTGTAGATTAGGTTTAGGGGTTCTTTTCAAATAAATGTTCTCTTTAATGAAATGATCCTGGATTGAAATCTGCATTCACTAATTTAATAACATTTCCACATAGACATATATCTGTTAGCAATAATATCTAGATATCCAAAATATAAACATAATCATAAATGCAATTAAAAAGACATATGATGAGTGGCACGGGTAAATCCGCCCGAAGCTATCCATCTAATCCCAAGTGGCAGGAACGTCTGACCAAGACTATTCCACCCTTGGAGTGGCGTTTTAGTGGAAACACTTGTACCTGCTTTCTCTACTCGTGCCATCACCTCAGAAGACACTTGACTTATTGGGGACAGTTGGGGGAGCGCTAAGTAGTCTAGGCCTACCACCTCTCCATGGCCGCAACGGAATCTTAGGTGGAACCCCCACCCCTCCATGGCCCAACCCTTGCCTTGGGACTTGTTGTGACCTTTTTCACACATCACCCCATTCAAATGGGGACCCCCTAATTTTTGCTCCATTATGGTCTTTTGGATTTGTGTCTCTCTCTCTCTCTTTGGTCTTTCCGTCCTTTCGGGGATGTCCCATCGTTTGACCCGGGTTGAAATTTTGGTTAAGTCTGTGAAACTAGGGTTTTCTATCATTCAGGCTTTTTAAAGGTCAAACCAAGTTATCAAATTGGAATCTGAGCTTAGTACTGCAATCACAAGGCTTCCAGCAAAGTCCCACTAAATTTTTATTGAATTCTGACAACTTACTATTTTTAGTAAGTGCACAATCTGGGACCTTTTTTTTAGGATTTTGGCATTTTGACTATTCCATCACATTCAGCTACTTGCACGTCAATTTTGGGCAAAATCAGACAACTTGCTATTTTTAGCAATTCAGGCTTCAAGAGCCATTTTCAGGGTGCACAGGCATGATTCTCAAATGCATGTTTGGGGAATGTTTCTGGGTTTTTCAAGACCTTCGCAGTGATATAACATGCAAACCGGGATGGTAACTTTCAAAGTTCAGCCTTCAAACGCTATTTTTAGGGTTTGCATGCAGAGTTTTTCAACGCATGTTTGGATATTTCTCACGGGTTTTTCGAGAGCTTCACAACGATATGACATGCAAGCGGAAGGGATCAATTTTCAAGGACTTACTATTTTTAGCCAGTGCCTCCATGCAGACCAATTTTTTGGGTTTTTTTTGGTTTTTTGAGATCCCACGGGCAATATGACATGCAAATTCATCTGGTAGTGGATTGGTCACTTTTCAGGCAGTTTCTATTTTTAGCAGGTACACTCTGGCAGCCGCCCGACACTTCAGGTCAGCAAGCAAAACGACATGCAACGAAAACAAAGTCAAACGGAGACCGTTCGGGGTACATGCAAGTCAAAATTAGGGTTTCCTCTTTTGTAGGGGTAAAATCCAAAAGTTGTCAAAGTGAAGTACCCCATCTGGATCAGTATCATTCAAGCAACCTACTGGCAAAATTTGAACGAAATCAGAGAACTTACTATTTTTAGTAAGTCATTTCAAGGCTATAAATAGCAGGTCTACGCCAGAAGTGGATATGAACAGGGCACTTGAGTTATTAGGATCAGGCATAGTAAGTTTCAAGTCAAACAGAGCTACAGAAGTTGGGCAACTTTGGAATTGACTATAAATAGCAGGTGGCTATAAATAGTAGGTTAGAGCAAGGGATAGGCAAAAACAGGTTCATCAAACTACAAGGATCATGTGGTGAAATTTTTAGGCAAAACGGAGCTGTGGAAGTCAAAAAATCAAGGGCTTACTAAAAATAGCAAGACTCACTAAAAATAGAATGTGAGGGCAAGGGCAGGCAAAGACTTGGAAAATCCTCTAAGTATGGAAAACAAAAGCTTGAGGGGCAAAATGCGCCCATGAGCATAAAGGGGGTTGATACATAAGATTTTGCCTAAGTCAAAAATGAATGTTCTCCTAGTGAAATGCGCCCTCACCTTGCTGAGTCTTCAAAAATATTTTTAAGGTGTGAAAATGAAAGTGCAACCTCCCAAATGCGCCCAAGGATAGTGAAAGCTTTGAAAATTACTGAGTGTTAAAAGTAAAAGCATGGCACTCAAAATGCGCCCATAAATGAAAGAAGAGACACTCAAAGGCGCCCACTTTAAATGGGGATGTTGAGAAACGCCTAAGGCATGAAACAAAAGCTCCCTAAGCTATTTGCGCCCATGATGGAAGAATAGGCTGAGAACGCCTAAGTGTTAAAAGTAAAAGCATGGCACTCAAAATGTGCCTATGATGAAAATAAAAGTAAGCCTTCTAAAATGCGACTAAGGAGATAAAGAGGGGACAAACACTTAGAATATCCTCTAAGGCACGGAATGGGAGTAAACTTGTCAAAATGCGCCCACCTCATATAGACCCTTCAAAAGTTTCTAAGGCATAAAAATAGAAGTTTGGCACTCAAAATGCGCCCAAGGTAGATGAGGGGCTGAAAACGCTTAAGTGTCAAATCAAAGTGCTAAGTCTAAAATGCACCCATCTGAGGATGAAAGCTTGAGGTAGTAAATGCGCCCAACAAGTGTTGAGTGGTGGTGTGAAACAAACTAAGGCATTTAAGATGAAAGTTGAGGCTGTAAAATGCGCCCACCTCCAGCAAGGAATGAGAAACGCCTAAGGCATTTTAAAATGAAAGTGCAAGAAGCTATTTGCGCCCAGCTTGTGTGATGAGAGCCTTGAAAACGCCTAAGGCAATTTAAGATAAAAGTTGAGAAGGTAAAATACGCCCACCTCCAGCAAGGGTAAATGGAAGGCATACAGTTTCTAAAGCATTGAAAATGAAAGCTCCACCTCCAATATGCGCCCACCTTATAAAGGCCCCTTCAGGGAAATGACTGAGGCAACGAAGTTAAAGATAGCACATGAATATGCGCCCAAGGTTGCTGAAAGAAGGAAATCGCCTAAGTGCTGGAAATGAAAGTAGAGCCATCAGAGTGTGCCCAAGCAAGGAAAGAAACATTGGAAATTTCTAAGTGTTGAGACTCAAAGCTCCCTCTCCAATATGCACCCAGCCAAGATGAATTGATCAAAAGCTTCTAGGAAAAGTAAATAGGAGCCCAAGGTAGTAAATACGGCCATCATGTGAAGGGGTTAACATATGAAAAATGCCCAAGGCATTAGAAATGGAACTAGCATTTAAGAAATGCGCCCAAGGTTGCTGAAAGCTTAAAAACGTCTAAATCAAAAAGTTTTTAAGTGTTGAAACTTGAGGCTCTCGCATGAAAAGGTGCTCATCACAAAGGAAGTTGAAATTCTTAAGGCGTGGGAATTTAAAATTGAATGAGATAAAATACGCCCAAGGAAGGAAGAGGATTTAAATTTATTTCTAAGTATGTGAGGTGATGGCGTGAGAAAATAAAATATCAAAGGGGGGAAAATGTTAAGAAATTTTCTAAGTGAAATAAATATTTCACTAGAGAAAATACGCCTTGATATGAATGAATATGAAAATTTTCCAAAGACATTTAAATGGAATTGGCAACTTGATGAAATATTTTTCAAGAGGGAAACTCGAATGAATATTTTTCCATGGGTCAAGTGGAAAATTAAATGAACCTCTTTAAGATACACTCATGGGTTAACAAAGTTAAGAATTATTTTCCTAAGGGAAAATTTTATTTTCAGAGGGAAAATTGTTTTGCCTAGATTATTTTCCTAAGGGAGATTAAATTTCAGAGGATGGATTAATTCGAGCTAACAAGTGATTTTCAAATCGACAGGGTTGAATTATTTTGATGAGGATTTAAAATCTTCTAAGGCAAATTTCATAAAAGATTAATGATTTAAATGGTAGATGTTTCAACAGGTTGGAAATAAATTTTAAATCTCCCATGAATTTTTTGAGTTGAATTTAATTAAACATTGCGAGGATTTTAAAGTAGAATTTTCAAATCAAGTTAGAGTAATTTTCTCACAAGTTGTTTAATTACCGGGAGTTAACTGGGAGATTGGAGGGAAAAATTCGAATTTTGCAGAGAAAGAATCCTCATTAATGGCAAATGCCATGATGACTGGCTGACGGCTAGCCCACTACTGCGCCTAAATTAGAAGATTCTAAGGGAAGAGAGTGGCAAATTGATGAAGGTGCTAAAAATAACTCCAGCACTACTTGGCAAGATTCTTCATGAAGAATTATTTAAGCAACCTCATTTCTCATTTCTTCTCACATTTAGAAGTTGAGAGTTGCTGAAGTAGAGAAATTTCTTGAGAGATTGAAATATTTTCGAAGTTGCTGAAAGAGAAGTTGGGAATTTTATTGTCTAAGTGCGAAGTTGCTGGAGAATTTATTTCTTCTTACGGCTGAGAGTTGAAGTTGCTGCAAGTTTCGAAATTCCATGCTGGGGAGCTGAGTTTTTTATTTTCAAATTGCTGAAGTTGCAGATGATTTCTTATTTGCTGAAGATCTTATTCTTGGGGTGCTGAAGAAGTCATTTCCTGAAGTTGCATAAGAGTTCTTGAAGTTGCTGGGGATTTTATATTCAAACTGCTGAAAGTTAATTGCTGTTGGAGTTGAGAAGAAATTCGAAATTCCACACTGCAGTGATCTCTTTATTCTTCTAATTGCTAAAGTTGAGGGCTGAAGTTGACAAAGTGAAGTCAAAAGTTCGAATTATTTATGTTGAAGAAGTTTTTCACTTGCTGAAAGTTGTTAGTTGTTGCGATTTTCTTCACCAGTTGGAAGTACATTGCTGGAAGTTCTTTCTAAGCTCAGAGAATTTATATAGTTTGAGGTTTGGAGTTAGAAATTTATGCTGAGGGATTTATTTCCAAAGCTAACTCCGTATTCGCAGCCATCTCGGGAATTATTTTATTTTATTAAAAATCTGCAGTCTAACTTATTCTATTTTATTTTTTGCAGATGGCTGGAGCAAAGGATGTTGCAGGAACAAGCAAAGCTGCAGGCAGAGCTGCAAATACTGAAGTAGGCAAGGCAAGCTCATCTCGACAAGCAATGATCAAAAATCTCTCCAAGCCATTTCTTCCGAAGTCAGCGATTACTTCAAAGTTGGCGGGATTAAATGACACCAACTTTGGTTCATTTAATCTGGGTGCACTCAAATCAAGGATGGATGGGCTGGGAGGTCATCAACTGTCAGTCACAACACACAATATAATGAAAAGTGGAATCTACGCAGCTGCTGGTTTTCCACCAGTAATATAGTGTCCAAAATTAATCATGGAGTGCGCAAATTGCTACAAGCCGGAACGCAAAACAATTGTCTCTCCAGATGGCAAATTGTTTGCCAACTTCACACCAGATGCTATCGAAGAGGCATTTGGGATTCCCACCTCCGAAAGAATGCTGTATAGGACAAAGGACAAAGCAGATAGGATGTATGCCTCCTTCGAGAGGTGTGCCATTGTGATCAAGAGAGTATGGATGCAAAGACCAAAGCCACCCCGCACTAAACTCCTGAAGCAGATAATTGCCGAAGATGTGAAACAAGAATACTGTGACCTGATAATGATGCTTAGTCGAGTAAATGGGAGTTCGCAAGCATATATCTTCGAGCTTGGATGTTTTATTACATTGAGATCATTCTAGAGGGAAAAGAATGTGTTGATTGGGCTAGGATGATTAGCGACAACATTGATGAACAGTTCAAGAGCCTGAGGAGGACGAAGACCTTTTATATGAGCTCGTACGTGATGTACATGCTGGCTTGGATGACCAAGTACCGGGGGATCACGTACAAGGAGCCGATTGACTGTGCCCCTGACCAGTTCAAGATCCACGAGGCCTACACACAATTACATTTGACTAACCCTGCTAGCTACAAGCGGGCGAATGATGCATTTACAATGCATATTGCAACGACCCTTCAGCAGAGAACGCAACAAAGAATATCAAAGCAAGCACATGCGTTGATCGAAGAATATGGATATTGGCTCATCCAATTTCCAAAATTCACGTACATTAGGCTGCAGGGGTTCACCTCGTATCCATACCAGTTGCTGAGGTAGCCCACTGATCATATAGTAATGCTAGAAGTATCTAGGCAACTTATTGCCTACGATAAAATTCAGAAGAAGAAGAGGAAGAAGGGACTGGATTTTCCTATCGCCATGGGGAATTCCAGTGAGGTGTGTCCCTCTTTGCAGGCGGCTCGAGAGGCAGAGGATGAGCTGCAATTCTTTCATCTCTCATATCACACAGGTAGGCAGGATTTCGATCCTTATAGAAACATCCAAGTGGTGCAGAATGTTGAGTACATGCACAGGGCTCACATAGAAGATTTTTGGGCAAATGCGGTGGATGAGGTTGAAATAAGAAGGATGTTCACTAGGCTCCCTCTCAAGTTAATCAGAGAGTGTGAAGTCATTCCAGTTCCTGATCAGGTGGACGAAGATGTTAATGTTATACAGCCTGACTATGAGTCAGTCAGAAATATTCCGGTCCCACCACCTGATTGGTCCAAGCTAGAAATCATGGACTTGCACACACTTTCTATTCCGGTGATGACTTTCACAAGGGCTTGGGTCGATAGGCACGTAAGCAGACTTAAGAGCAGATCAGTCGCCCTTACTTATGACTTGATGGGTGATCAAAGGCCAATATCGGTGAGAAGAGGAAAACAAGTTGCCCAAGCGCCGGAAGCACAAGATGAGGTGCCGACCCAGCCGATACCTTTGAGGATGGAGCAAGCATCACCCACTCAATCACAAACTCAATCTTCGAGTTTGAGAATAATTTCATTATTTGCTGATCAGAGGGCAGAATTAAACGAAGAGCGAGAACTTGAAGAAATAGATCAGCCCAACATCAAGGAGTCAGATAGCCTAAGTGTCAGTGCACCCAGAGGTGGAGGCCAATAGGAAGAAGAGGAGGAAACGACGGCTGATACCCGTTTCCAGCAGATACTGGACATGGCTTTGGAAGAAGAGGAAAACACAGAGCAAGGGACCCAAGGGTCAGGAGATACTCAGCTCGTGGAGACTGATGAGCCCGAGCAGAATAGTGTTAGAAGAGAAGAAGTACACGAGGTGGAGGCAACGGTGGAGCAACCCCTCGTCATTTGCAATCTGTAGCAGACGGTGCTGGATTGGCTCACAGATAGAATGAGAAGAGATCTTGAGGATGATACGGATCCTGCAGTTGAGATGGAGGAGTTCCTTGATAGGATTAGTGCACCGCCAGAAAAGAAGAGAGCCAGGAAGTTTTCAAAGATTTCAACTGATGAGTCAGGCCTTCACACACTTCAGGTTGCTGTCCCGAGGGAGGAGTGTGATCGAGCTGAGGAGAGGCCCGAAAATTACGTGATCACCACTGTGGAGTTGGGTCGTCCTACGAGAGCCCAAATTGTTGAGGAGTTCGACAACTTCTATCAGGCACTAAAAGACAAGCTGTTCCGCACGGAGGGAAAGTATAAGAAGTTAAAGAAGGAGCACAAGACTTTGATAGGATATGTGCAAAATATTGCGTGTCCAGGTGAACAGGGGAACCAAGAGGTTGAACTCCCGTCAGAGTTTCCGAGAGAGTCAGTTGTTGGCTTGGAAGATTTAAAGAAAATGGAAACGGAAGCAGATAAGTGGGTTGGCCATGTTTGGACTGAAATGGAAAAATTTATGGAGGATCTTGCTCATGCTTACCGGCAAGCCTCAGATGTCCTGGCATGCATGTATATGGTGGATCAAGCCTGGAGTGAGACCCAGATTTATCAAACGAAGACTGTTCTTCGTCTAGAGGCTTTGATGCACATGCCTTTGCACACCTTGGTGGATGGGGGTGTGATACAAGAGGGTGATAGGTATGATTTCACTAGCTGGTACTCCTCAGTGGTCATGGGCCGTGGTTTCCATGATGCAGCACGAGTGGATTCAGCCAGAGTCAGGAAAGCAATGAATAACATTCTGGATGGAATCCTTAATACTTTGGAGGCCATATTTGCTAGGAGGTTGTCATCGGAAGAGATAACTGCAGATGGCTTGAGGGGTAGGTTGACTCCCTTCTTCTTAGTCGTGAGATCATTTGTCTAGGATGACTTTGAGAACATCTCCACTTTCTCCAACATAATTCAGAATACACAAGATGCCTTGGCTGCTTGGAGAAAGTCTTATATTCAGCACGGGCAGACAGTTACACTGCTAGAATTTCAACTCAACCATATCCCACCGATTTCAGTTCAGGAGGTTGAGGCAGTGTTGGCCCGTCAAATCGAGCTTGCAGTTCGAGAAAGAGACAACGAAAATGCTCTGTTGGACGAGGACCTTCTAGAAGATGGTGATGGGCGTTAATTGCTCATTATGGTTCCTACAGGGGAGTGGAGAATATTCTGTGCATTTATTGCCCACTCCTCTCTGTGGCGGTTTTTAGGGCAGAAACCCTAATTAGGGCATAGGTGGCTCAATCTGAACCCTTTATTGTAATCAGATTTGAACCGTCCACTGAAATGGGCTTATTATAAAAGGGGCATCCCCCCTCATTTGTAATCTATTAGACATTAGATCAAGAGTTGAATCAGAGCTAGAGAGTAGAAGGCATATAGCATTTAGTTAGAAGTTAGCTTAGTTTGAAAAGGAAAGAAAAGCTTTCCCTTTGAAAGTTTTTTGTAAGAACTTGTTGTGGAGGACTCTCATAATACGAAGAATTTCATTGATTGGTGATTCTCTCTTTTATTGTGAGTGGTTGGCAGGGCTTTTTCGTCTTTCCGATTCAAGTAGATAGAGTAAAATAGACTTTCATTTTATGCAAGTAGTTGTTAGTCATGGAATGTGGTATTTAATTTGAGCAAGTCTTCTTTCATCCATACCACTAGTGGGCTTGCTGATGGTAAGTTTGCCTTGCGTGGTCAACTGGAGTATTAGCACTTAACTTCGATTGTGGCTCATATGTCCATATGCATCGTTGTGATGGTATGTACATGTTGTGTCATAATTTGAACACTTTTCTCATCCTTTGAAGATTGCACCGACTTTGTGGAAGTTGTCCGAAGGGAGGCAAAGTGGAGTCTGGTTTGAAGATTGTTTAAGTTGATCCTCACATTCCACCCTTTAGAAGTAGATTGTAGAATTCCTACCCCCCTATTCCTTTTCAATTCAGTATTTTCCCGGTTAACTTAGGAATCAGAGCCTCACTGTCAAATCATTTGTGTCTTAACTGCTTCACAAAGTTGAACAACTACGTAAGTCCCTTTGGAATACCCAACATATTCACATCAACCAACTGAGTCTATTCGCGATAAAAGGAACCTTGGAGTTGAACGCATGAACTTTCACGCAATCTTAGCATGTAGAATATTTTGATCAAGAGAGAATAGAGTGACCGTTGGACATTTTATTCTGTGTTGGTGTTGTCATAGAACACACGTCAACAGGACTAGCGGAACCTTAAGTGGACTTGCCACCCCTCCATGGCACATGCCTACCTTGGGTCCTAGGGGCGGACTTGAGTGGGGTTTTTAGGCACTACTTCCCTTACACCCTACCTCCTAATAAGTAGCAAACGCTCATGAAGACAATCTTTTAGCAATCAAATACATTTGCATTTATTACTGATTCTTTAAGTCAATGTCAACATCATTATCATCATGATAATACTAAAAAAAGCATTACACCAATAATCAGATTAGCAATATCTATTTCTTATATTTGAAATATGCTAAATATTATTGCTAAGTGAGTACATCACCTGAGTTGTATCTCTCCACGTTTTCTGATTCCTTACTCACCTCTTTCAACCTTATACTGGATTGATCATAGGATGAGGACAATTCATAAATATACATAATCTACTTATGTTTATATTAAAGACTCATCATTACTAATAAGGCTTAATAATTGCTGCCAGCATGATCATATATAATATATCTATATATCCTAAATAAACATATACATTATTATTCCTAGTTGGTTCCCATTTACAATGATTACTTTGGCATATATATATATATATTCCACATGTATATATATCTATATTTATAATTATATTAAACTTATATAACCATTTCTATATTAAATAAACTATCATCATTATTATATTGAATAAAACATGGATCAAAATTAACATACATACTGCTGCTAACTGTTTTATTCCCTTCCTCTTTATTCACATCCCATTCCATACGATTTCCCCCATTGCTTGAAAGCCTCTCCCCTTTAAATACCCCCAATTAGATAAGGGGTATGTCTTTTGGTGGCAATCGCACCACTTCAAAGCAGCACACCTCTTTGTATATGCTAATACCTTCTCACTTAACCGCTGCCCTTTCATAACCAATGTTGACTAGTTTGCTGTATTTATTTGTTTATTTTGTTTATTTTATTTTATTCTATATTTGTTTATTTTATTTTATTTATATTTAGCCTATGAATTGGGCTTGGGTTTTTTATGATTATAATATTTATGGTAGTCATTTATTATTATTATTTAGTGAGGCATAGTTTCTTATTATTTTGATATTTCCAATTAATGATATTAATTGTTATTATTTACTATGATAGTATGATGTTAATTGTTATTATTATTTACTATGATATCAATTGTTATTATTTACTAAGGCATAGATAATATCAATTTCTTCTGACTTTCTATTATTATGATATTTTAATTTAATCATATTAATTGCTCTATTTAATAGATAATTGTATTATCATCTACGCCAATTATACTTATCATAATAATAGTTAAATGGCAATTTCTTTTGATATTTATTTAGTTTTGTGTTTCAATATTTTATATTTGGTGTTGCAATTTCAGGGACATGACATTAATATTGTTTCTAAGAGCAGGCCTCATCTAGATATGATAATTTTAGAGGAGGTATGTAGGGAGAAGTATATTGTTAGTGACGCTTGGTTGGTGCAATCGAGAAAGTGGTCAACCTAATGCATGGGATTCAGTGTTTGTGCATCTTGCCTTCCACAATTAAAGGAAAAAGGAAGATGGAATCAGAAGAGAGGTTAACTAGAAGACCTTTGGAATTTTTAGTTTTAGGAAAGCAAGGTTGAGCAAGATTGGATTTATAGATGCATTTTGCACTGTATGTGGGAAAGAAGAAACAGTTGATCATATCTTGTGGAGATGTCCAACAACTAGAGGCTCTTGAGGATGGCTGCAAGATGAATTCAATTTCCTTTTAATTTCTCCTCTCTCTTGGACAAGGACGTTTTCAAGGGGTTCTTGTATGGTTCAGGACAGCTGCGAAGGTTTATGGCACACAACTTGGTTGGCAGCATTCAGTTTTCTTTAGAGGTCAAGATGCTATGCCATCTTTTAGGAGGATACCTCCCCTCTCAGTAAGGGGAAGTTGAGGCCTTTTAGAGAAGACTTGGCTTTGATTATACAAACTAAATTTGAGTGGTTTTGAAGAGATGTGAACTCTTTGCCTTTTGGGGTGTAGGCTCAAGTACTTTCTTTCCTTGCCTATATAGGGAGGGAATTCTCCTGTTAAGCATTATGCTTAGATGATGTAACTATCTAATGATGTGATTTCTAGTTCCTTGGAAGTTTTATATGAAGCACCTTTTTCAAAAAAGAAAAGGGAGTACAATTAGGAAGGAAATCTGCTTCAATGACTTGATGGACAGGGCCATTGTTAATCTTCAAAGCTCCCTAGAGTGATACAACTTCAAGCTGCCTCGAGCCTATTGGTCTATTGTTTTTATTGGGTGGCATGCCCTATGCTAGTTGTTTTTTGCTCCTTGTGAGGTGCTGAAAGGTTGCTGTTGGTTTACAGCCTTAGTGCTGTTAGGTCCTTGCTATTGTATCTCTTGTTGCTTGTTGTGCTTCATTGATGTATCTATTTTATTTTAATGTCCCCTTTTCCTAGGCAGTTATCATTTGCAGAGGTTAGTTCATCACTTGGTCCCTGTGGACTACTAGGGTGGTTAGGAGGCTTTCTGAGGGCATTTGTAGACTTGGTCAGTCAACCTTTTGGATCTAATTGGTGTTTCCCAACTCAGAGTATTCCAGGGTTTTCACTGTGCACCTCTCAGAGCATTATTTGGACACTTCGTCCATACTTACTATTTTTAGTAAGTCACAAGGGGTCACTGGCATGGTCAGTTGGCGGTATTACTATATTGGGCATGATGGAAAATTCTTATCCTGGATTTATCTTGGCTTTATCATGGTCATGTGTATTAAGTTTTAATAACGTCAATAATAAAGTTAAATTAAAATATTTAACTTTATGTGTTATTAATATATATTTAAAGGATTTAATGATAAAGGGGGATATAAGTGATTTTTAAAAAGATATTTTATATTATAAAGTTAAGCGACCAATTTGAAGGGGATACAAGGCAGGAAATAAAATTAAATAAAATATAATTCAAAAGCCAACTTGGGTGTGGGAGTTTAGGGAATATAAAAACCATTTGTGAGCTCATTTGCACATTCATGTTGAGAAGAAATTTGATAAGGGTTTGCAGGTTGGACTGGGGAGTCTGAAAATCTTAGCTTCATTGAGGACGAAAACCCTCATGAGGAACAACATGCTATAGGAGTGAATGACCTTCCAAGGTTGCTAGTTGACGACTTCATATAGGGGTTGTGCATTGCACTTCAAAGATTGTTTGAAGATTTATCGGGAGTTCGATAAATTACGAAATATTTGATATAAGGGTTTTTGAATATCATATCATTAACTCTTTATTCAGTTTTGAAGATTGAGATTATTGTCCAATTTGGAGGATTGATATTATTGCACGTTTTAGGTTTGAAGATTTCTTATAGTTGGACGATTGTTTGAGACTCTTAAGTGTCCCACCCAAATGGAATTTGGACTCAACGATTTAGCTCTATATTTTTAAGATCCCTTTGTTTGACACCTTTGCATTTTGTCAAACACTTTGCAAACTAACTGTACGGAGTTGTTTTTGAGGTTGTGCAGTTTGCTATGTGTTGGCGTTTCAATTCACACCTCTGGTATGTGAATTAGAAACAGACAGCTATGCATAGATAAACTACTCTTTGAATTAGGAGGGGAAGCTCCCTTTTTGCTGATATTGCTTAAAGAAAGTAAACTGAACTAATTTGCCAATCTTTTTGTTCAGCTAAGAGCACAAGGTTATAAAACTCAAGCGCTGTAGCTGATATTTTCTGTTTTAGAAGTTCAACTACGACTAAGCCTACTCTAATGACGTTTCTAGCTACTCAAGTAAATGCAGAGCTTGAGAATTATAAATGAACAAGGAATGATTCTTTGACATAAATACTTAAATGAACTCTCTTCCAACACACATCTACTACACTTTCAATGCAATCTGAAATAAAGATCATGTAAGCATAACATATAAAATGGAAATCTGAGACATTATATTAGGGCAGCAAAGTAGGCACAAGACTTTATTTTCTCAAATCTCAAATAACAAGATTACACTTCTAGGATAGCAGGATTGTAACAAAATAGGCTTACAGTTTTGCGATCAACCAGAACACATTGACACAAGTAACATATAGATTGAACAATAACTTGCAGCTAGAAGAGACTTGCAAGGTTGCTCTAACACTAAGTGAACTGAAACTAAACAACAACAACTTGCAGGCAAAATAGGCTCAACAATTTGTTATCACAAGCACAGTTCTTGAACAACACTGAATAACAATTAGAAGGCACTAGTAGGCTCAGCGTTTTGTTATCATGAGCATCATTAAAAATAAATGGGCAAGGCTGCCCTTATTTATACACAGGAAGAGGAGTAGGGAACCCTAAAATCTCTTTGCTTTTACAACAAAGACTTGCCAACATGCAAGCTTTATTTCTAAACCTACAACAAGATAAGCATCTAACAACCTATGCAAGCATAAAACAAGGAAAGTGCCAACTATTACATTTTGATTTCCTTCTTCTTCAAAGAATGGATAAGAATTGTGGCGAGAATAGAAAGAAAGCGTGAAGAAAGCTGGGAGAAAGTTGTTGCTTTAAATCTCAACCACATCTGCCAAAAGTGGGAAACTGCCTCTTTATCAGGAGCGTTGGTACTATCTATAGCCATATTCCGCTTTCTTAGATTTCTTTGCCTTTTGCAAACGAACTTAGAAAATTCTTGACATCTTTAGCTGGTTTATCAAATCTTGCTAGTTTCGGCGGCTCTGCAACTGGAGTGATGACCTTTTTTAAATATATCCTCTTGCTTTAGCATATCTTTCACAACTTTTATTCTTCTAACACTTCCCCTGATTTTTCAATGGAAGTGTATTGTACAACTCTTTTCCAATACCTATCCTTTTGCTCATACCACACCCTTTCATTGACTGAGATGATGTTTTTTGACCAAGGTGGTATTGAAAAGCACTTTTTAACATCACCTGTTTAGATAATCATGATACAACACTTGTTTGGCTTTGAATTCGATGGGAGAGTACTCCATATTGAAAAACTTGAAGATTGACTGTAATCTTGACTATGTTTGGACAAGTTTTGAACAAACCCTAAATTTAGCTTGTTGATTTTTCTTCTTCAAATGGGCAGATTTTTCGAAAAAAAATCTGAGATATGGGTTTTGTAGAGAATCTCGTTGCAAGAGGACCCAAATGATTCATTTTTGAAAATTTTGATGGCTGGTTGAAAAAGCAGCAAACCCTAATTTCTGAAATTTTTGACAAAAAAAGTTGAGAGTTGGGTTATGTGCAAAAGTTCGTTTGAGAGGGACCCAGATGATCAAATTTTGAAAATACTGAAGTTTTCTTGGACATGCGTGGAAAAAGTAGTTTCTTGAAAACTTGAAAATTTTCCAAAGTTGTAGAGAATTGAAAACCAAGCTGACCCAGATCATTGAAATTGGAAAATATTGACCCCCTTCTTTTGAAAATCGGTGCCTTGGAAATTCGAAGCATGAAAAGCGAGCCTTTGTGTGAGCTGATCTGGAAAATATGAAGAACTGTGAAAAAGCATCATTTTTTAGCTCTCGAATCCTGAAAAGAATAAAATTTTATGTCTCCTCCTCTCTTGCTCTTGGATGCCAACCTGCAAAAAGTGAATAATGAAATCCAAAGCCTTTTTAAATAAGTTTTGAGGATAAATAAAAGGCTTTATTCTTTGCTTTAAAACTTTCGAAGCCAATCCTGAGCAGGTTCGTTGAACTTGGACACTTTTTATTGACGCATGATAAAAATTTAAAAATTTACGAAGGCATTCAGCCTTGGGTGCCCTTCTTGGCCTAGAGTGCTTTTCCTCTCCAAACTTAGCCATTTTTTCACCATTGTCAAGATTTTGCTTGATTTTGACCTCAGTTTGATCCTCGATTCCGAGTGCTTGGTGAATATTTTGAATTGATTGAATGATCCATCGTGGAGCCTAAGTGAATCTAACGAAGTTGTCCTGGAGGCTGCCTTTGATAAAAACATCATCTTGACCCTCAAAATCATGGGCGCCTTTCTTCTCCTGGGGCGCCCAATAAAATCAATGTTAGCCATTTTCACATTTTCCATTTTCTTGCTTATTTACCCCTCCAGATGATTTTATGATTTCGGGAGTTAGATTGGCCCGATTGACTGGCTGACTGTTCTGCTAAGTAGCTTGTTTGAATTTGAGAAGATTTTTTTGGAGATGCTAAGCCCTAATTATTGAATCTGAGGCTTCAAATGTTTGGGCACCTATCTCCTCCAGGGGCGCCCAAGATTCCAGACTTAGAAATTTTCTTGAGATCTTCATTTTGCTTTTGGCTTCATCCCTTCGTTCTGTCTTCAATATTTGCCGACTGCCAACTTCGATGAATTTGCTGATGGTTGCGTTGGAGAGTTGCTTCGACACTGAAGAAGACATGCTGGAGACTACAACTGCAAATTTGATGTTTTAGACCTTCAAATCCTTGGGCGCCTTTTTCCTTCTGGGGCACCTAGAATTCCAAACTTAGCCATTTTTGGCTCTTTTTCAACCTTCAAAATTGAAACCTCATGTTATGCCCTCCGTTCGATTTGCAACTGCGGGTGATTGATAAGTTTGTTGATCAGGCTAAGATATTCACTGGGAAGGCAAAATTCTGAAGAGATTGATTGATCTGACAAACCCTAATTGCTGGATTTGAGCCTCCAAAACCCTAGGTGCCCCTGGCTACTTGGGGCGCCCAAAATTTCCAAACTTAGAACATTTTTTGATAATTTCATGATTTGCATTCTGCTTCTTTGCCAAGACTTCTCCATTCGATCTTCAATTTTGACTGATGGATTGATCTGATGATCATGCTGACATATTCACTACGGAGTTAGAAGGGTTTTGAGCAACATTGTCTGGGATGAGAAAACCCTAATTCTGACATTTGGTGCCTTGAAAAGTTGGGCGCCCCTGGCTACCTATGGCGCCCATCTCCTCTAGAGAGATAGTTTTATTTTGCAAATTTCAACTTTTCCCGTTGTTCCATGTGCTTTCCATTGCTTTGTTTGCCGAGTTATTTTGCAAATTTCAACTTTTCCCTTCGTTCCATGTGCTTGCCATTGCTTTGATTGCCAAGATGAAAAAATATTATAAGGCAAAGAATCTTGGGTGCCTAGATTGAACTGGGGCACTTGAACTTTCCAGACAGTCAAATTTTTGCAGTTTTCAAGATTCTTCAACCTCCATTCTTTGTTGTTCGTTCCTCGATCATCTGTTGCAGCTTCTTGATCTGAGCAGTGCTTGAGACTCTGAATCTGACACCTGTCAGTTGAATGACCTCCATTAATGACCTTCGAGCTCCTGAAAAAGAAAAATAGACCCACTAGGGCAAAACTGATCTTTTGATGATTCTGACTAGACCAACCTGATGAGGAAGTATTTTTGACCAATCAAAATTAGTTTGAACCCTAGAAGCCAAACTTTCTATTTTTAGAAAATTTCGCTAGCATCCATTTCAAAAGAAACCTAGAAAAACCTAGAAAAAAGTTTTATTTTTAGAAACTTTCCTAAAATTTAGGGCCGAAAAATTGAGATCTGTGTTTTGTAAACTAGGTCACTCTGAGCAGACCCAGATTGTCAGATTTTGAAAATTTCAAGTTTTTGACCCTCATGCAAGACATGCAAATTCCCAATTTTGACCTTTTTTGACAATTTTAACAAGACTTTGACCATTTCTTCAAAATGCCTAAGTGTAGCAAATTTTTTAATTTGGGGTACAACACTATGTGACACATTAAATGCAGAGATACAATTCTACGAAATACACTATTTCCATTTGCATTTATATAAATATTCATTCCAAGCATCAAATGGCAATTGCAACCATTTACAATACTATTTCCGTTCATTGAAAACTAGACTTTGCAAGCAACTAACATTGCTGTCATAAAGACTAAACACCATTAAACTAGCAGCTATACAATTTTTTGATTGACAGTATATCTGAAATTAACAATCAGACCTTAAGAATTACATTTCAATGCAATTAAATACCATTTTGTGTTGTGTAATAACCCCCTTTGATCTGGGCTTAACCAGGAAATACAAAACATAGATATTTGCAAATAAACCAATTTCCAAACAGTTGCAAGAAATTAAATAACTAGATTTTATTAATGCTTTAGGAAATACATAAAATCCATACTTGGAATCAACAGCATAAATTTCAGATCTGGGAATGCTTGATCAACAACTGTGAATATCAACAATCTTCAAACTGAACCCTGAAAACTCTGTAAACCCCTGAACGATGATCTCCAGGAAATTGATGAAGCTTTGCAATAATCTTTGTATGAGACTATCTCTTAGAATGCCCTTGGGTGATCTTTCACACCTGTAGACATTGTCCTCTCTGAGGGTTTTCATCCTCAAAAAGCTTGAATCTCAAACCAACAAACCCTGCTGCTCAACTCTCTCAATTTTGCACAAGTTTTAATAAAATGATCAATGATAATGAAAAAACCAATGCCTTTTTGCTTTAATTCCCCAAATCTGCACTTGGCCAAATAATTAAATAAAATAAATATTTGGTTTTGATGCGTTTGGCCTTTTTAAAATAATAAATTAATAAAGCATCATTAATATAATACTTTATTAATTTCCATTCAACCTCCTTATATCACCTTTTAATAAGTCGTCATTAAATATTAATATTATTAAAGTCAAATAACTTTAATAATATAAGAAACCATTAACCCTCAATAAATCACCAAACACCAACTCAAATAATGATTCGATCATATTTTTCGGATGTAGGCCTGATGACAACTGATCCAGATAAGACTTATTAAAAATAGCAAGCATAGGCGATATAACCAAGTGACTTACTATAAATAGTAAGTGTGGGAGAAATCAACTAGAACGATCTCCATAAGGTCCACCACCAAATCACTTAGTCATTGAGCAGGAGAAAATTGAGATAAACCATTGAAAAACCAGCTGAAGAACCACTTAACACCCTCAAAAGGGTTCCCTGATCATCCCATTAGCCTACGGGAACCAGATAATAGGCTAACCACGGCAAGATATAGGTACCGGAAAAAGGGGACATTACATGTTGTTGGAAACATCATGAACTCTAGAAAGACTCCTTGGCTATATAGAGTGATGAGTTGCAAGATTACTTTTTGTCTCCCCTTCAAGTATTCATGCCCAGCCTTAGTAATATCACCCACTAGACTCAAATAGAGGTGCTGTAGTGAGTGCAACACTTTGAATTGGATGTTAAGGCTGAAAATCAGTCACAAGCCTCCCAGGAATGTCTCCCATTCAACATAGGAATACTCAGCAAGCTTGAAAAGATCTCCACGGCTCAATATGTGACCTCCACGACTTGGCAACAGCAAGATATTGGCATTAACGGGGTTCACAATAACCACGTACTAAGGAAAGTAGCACCCAACTCACATGGCAACATCATTCATGGTTGGTGCTAGGGTTATTTGCTCAGCAACACACATTTCCAGACTTCCATGACTCTCAATCTGAGACACTTGGTGATATCTTAGGAACTCTACTCAACATTGGCGTCCATGCTTTTCCTGGCAAATTCATCCAAATATAACAACTCTGAAATTTCTTTATAACCCTTGAAAATACCTCTATTCTGAAAATGATTAATATATTGGCAGTCTTTTGATAAATTTTTCAAACCCTTGAATATGAAACTCTCCTGCAGATTCAATGAAGCACAAGCACAACCTTTGAATGACGTTGTCTACAAGCTGGCTTGGGAGATCTTCCACTCCTGCACCGAGCTGTTCTTCCTAAGGGATTTTGTCCTCAAAAAGCTAAGTGTTTCCAAACTTTCCAGTCTCTTGTAAAAACCCTTATCAAAATAATCTTCTTCAACAATGAAATTTTGTGCAAAATGAGCTCTCATTGCCCTTTTATATGTCCACGCCCAATTCACATTTGAATTTCATTTCATTTAATTTTCTTTAATTTTGGTGCACAACTTTATAATATGACATCCTTTTTAAAGTCACTTATATCTCCCTTTTAAATTGGCACTTGACTTTATATTATAAAGTGCACTTTAAAAATCACTTATATCTTTTTAAATATAAAGACCCTTTTAATTTATTAATAATGCATAAAGTTAAATTATTTAATGTTATTAATTCTTAACACCTTGGACCATAATCACGCCAAGATAGAACCGGGTTATAAATTTGTCATCATGCCAAAAATAGTAACTCTACTATTGACCATCCCATGACTCACTATAAATAGTAAGTATGAGCAACACATCCAAATGACTTACTAAAAATAATAAGTGTGGGTCAAAGTATCCTGAATGGCCTTCGGAATGCACACCACAAATAAATTGGGACATTGAGCTGAAGAGTACATAAATAAGCATCAAAAGCCAGCTGAAGAGCCATAGATTCCCCTCAAAGGGGTCCCCTAAACACCATGTTAGCCTACAGGGACCAGTTGGTAGACTAACCACTACATTTGTCAATTGCCTAGGAAAAGGGGACATTGCATTGTAATTGGAATATTTATTTTGCTGTTGAAATTTTGGTTACCTTTCAGTTTGTACGTGGGTCTTTGAAGGGGTTATTGCTGCATACATCCTTAGACGTCTGGTATTTGGTTCACAAAGTTATACGCCAGCTTCCTATGGTAGCAATAAACCAATTCGTGGGGTTTCAAGACTGGGCATGAGGGTTGCAGAAGGTCATGAGCCTTCCCACATCACCTGCGTGGCTCCTTTCCTCAATCGCTGCTTCTAAACTGTGACTCAGATTGTTAGCAAGGGTTGCACGAGAATCTCAGTGCTCAAGTCGCCATTTGGAGTGACATTGGTAGAGGGTTTTCAGGCCATGGGTTGCTGTGTTGATAGGGTTTGGTATTGCTGGGCGAAATCTGACCTGCTGGGCGTGATATGCTGTGGAGTATCTGCTGTTACTTCAATTCCCATCCCTCTATCTCTGTGTGGGTCATCTCCAGCCAGCTTTAGACTCTTCCCTGGAGCTGCTGTGACCTTGGATACTTGCCAGAAATTTGGTATTTAATGCTGCAACTAAATTCAGTAATTCTGAGTATGTATATCGCTGTCAAACAGTTGAATCTGAAAAATAAATGTTGAGTTCTTTCCTTCATTGAATGAATGAATAGTTCCTTAATCTGAAGCAATGCAAAGTATGAATTCATTTATTTTCTGAGTTTGTATTTGTGAGTATTTATTGAAGGAATTCATGTACTGAAATAATACAATATGTAAAGTTGTCCATTTGTTGGGTTTAATATATACGATTTGCAACTTCAAAACTATCAAACATACCCAGTTCAGTTTGCATACAATCCGTTTGACAAAATGATACATGTGTCAAACTGAAATAATTTGAGCAAATTGCAAAATTTTAAGTCCAGTTTGGGGTGGGACATTACGTTCAGTCTTTGTAAAAGGGTTGGGGCCCTTTCAAAATTCCACTTTTACCCTTAATCAAAAAATAATATAGGGCGTATAGATAAAAACAAATGTTATAAATTCTCAAATTGATGATTATAAAAAACTGTATAAGACTTTTAAAAAATCTATTTTATTTCACCTAAGAGAGTTTATATAAAAAGCCTGTTATGTTTTGAAACATGACCAACTTTTTGTAGGGGGCAATGCTATCTTTTTTACTTTTCCTCATTATTGTATAAATTAAAATAAAAAAACCTCATTGTGGTTTAAAATTTACCTTCTAAAAGAGATCTATTCAAAATTTCAAAGTATGAACTTAAAGAAAATTTAAATTACACGAACCCTATACCAAAAATATGAAATTCTTCTTTGCCCTATATTTTTGTCTAAGTGTAAAACTGAGCCAAAAGAGATAGTGAAAACCACTTTTAAAAAACTTGTGAAAATATCTGGAAAATACGGCAGGTCATGATTACTTGGGGTTAGTCACAGATTTTTCAAGTGTAATTCTTCTATGGTTCCATGCATTACTCCTTATGCTGGTTTAAGTCTTTGATGGCATATTATCATCTCCAAAAGTATAATATACACAAAAATTCATGTTGTCCTCATCTCATTATAAAATATCCTCATCGAAAGGGACCATGCATGCCTGGAAACAAGAGCCAAGTTAACTAACAGTAGTTGCCATAGAAATCTGTTTGAGCATATGAGGAATTGGTTGAAGTTTCAAGGAGATGATTCATACACTAATCCATTATTCTTGTGAGGGAAAATGCACCTTCAAACACAACATAAAGCAATGAAGGGAGTAAAAATGTCTTTTTACCCTGATAATTACAGTGTTGGACAAAGTAAATATACGGCTAGCCAATTTTCTCCATACTTCTTTATTGAATAAACTATAGAGTATTCAGTTTTCAAAAATTGACCAGTCAGCAAAACTTCACAAGAAAATTACAACTAATCACTGGATAGAATATTCATATATTGTTTAGAAGTTCCGCTTGGCATCTCTAAGAACACAAACAAAATTACAAATCCATTGAGTTGATTGTGTATTCTAGGACCAAAAGGAAGACCATGCACAATGTGACATCTAACATTAGCATGTGTCACATTCAGAGAAACATACTATTCAAGCCATGGTTTGCTATGTGGAATTTTTCACTGTTGTCCGTACATTCAAAACACCAAATACCCAACATTCAAAGAAATTTAAAATATTACATTTTAGAAAACACAGGGTGGTCCCTAGTTTACAAAGTAGGATGTGTTGCGGCCACAACATTTAGCAACTAATGAACCAGTAATAGAGATTGGGTTTATGACAAGGAAAATGGAGTGTGAACTCTCTTGCCGAGACTCACCAGCTCTGCAGTGCAATCCATTTCCTTTTTCTTAACAATTTAATAATAGCAGGTTCTGAAATAGTTTGTGGCATTTCAGTTGCATGGACACGGGTACAAATACAAATATGGATACGGTATCGGATACGGATACGACCAATTTTTAAGACCCCCAATATGGATACGGCTAGATACGACATTCATAAAAAACACATACACATGTATTTTCTAAGTTATTAGAGGAGATTTTCATTACTTTATAAGTAAATATAAATTAAAAATGATATTAAAATTTAAATATTAATAATCGAGTAAAGAATAAACTATTAATTATATATATATATATTTTTTAAATCTCAAATGTTTAAACAACATAATATAGATATAAAATTATAAACAATTAACTTTTTTAAATCTATAAAAATTAAAATGCCAAAAAAAGAAGTATAGTTGCACTGGAAGAAGACCTAGAAAAATGGGTCGCTAAATTAGAAAAATGTTTCATTTGTCTTCCGCATTTGGTGTAGGTTTTGTTTATTTAAAAACAAAAAAGAAAATTGCAAGATTGAGGTTTTTTAAGATTAAGTTTAGGAAGATTCACGTCAGATTTTTTGAAAATCAAGTCATATAGTATCCGGCATGACTGGAAAATCAAGGTTTTTTGGGTAGTCGTGGGTACGGTATCCAACATGTATTTGTGGCGTATCATACCCGTATCTGTATTGGATACGGGGATGCGTGTGCCCACGGAGGGGCAAGGGCGTATCTGGCTACTCTAGATAATTTACTTCATAACCAGTTGGTAACAAATTGTCTCTTTAGATAATGTCCAAATGCTTACACACATAAGAAAGTTACTCTATGTACTTTGAAGCCACTTTTTATTTTACTTTTGTGCATGTTGAGAGGGTGAGGGCTGTTGAATGAAAGCTGTAAGACTTACATTTCAGTTGTGTTTAGTTATCATGGCACCTCATTACTTTCTGTTCAGCTAGATGTGCATTTCTTTTTATTAATGATCCCTAGTAAAATTATGTCTTAGAATGCTAGATTATCTCATTAAAAATAAATCTATGGCTTGATATCAACCTCTTCATTTATTAATGCTTGATTCATTTGCTATTTGCCTCTTCACAAACATTCTTTTGAGTTGAAGATGAAGATGAGGGTAAACAAAAATTATTTTATTAAAATTTATTTGCATTGTTCTTATTTGGTCGTTTCTTTTAGAGGATTAATTTTGTTTCATAGTCGATTTTTAGTGTTGGTTGTGATTTGTCCAGTGTTATTAACTTATTTTTGTACAGGAAAGGATACAACTTGAGACTGCTCGTTTGTACAAGCAAGCTGGAGTGAATCCATTAGCAGGTGATGAATTACTGATTGACACCTTGGATATTTATTTTTAGTCTATAACAATTACAAAATTTATATTATAAATAAGCATTTAATTGTTTATTACCTTCCAGATATTTCAACTGACAATTAAAAGTATATAAACAAATAGGCCTGAAGAGGAAATTAGGATATATGGCATTTTTTATGAGACTTAAGTTTTTGTTTTTGAGAATAAAATTCATTTAGCTTTATTTAATTTTAGCTAAGCATCTTTTTTTCAATTTGTGCAATGTGGGTGCATGTGCAAAGCTGTTTAGAACTTAATGCATTTTTTTGCTTCTTCTTTCTTCTTTTCATGAACTTATCAGAACAACTGTTTGTATCTCTTATCTTATGCTCTTTATTCTTAGATGCTGAATGGAACTCTCCTGTATGGTATCTATTATCCTAGAACTTATTGTGCTTTCGAGACCTGTTCAATAGACAAATAGTTAGACAACGATTGTTAACATATTTATCCATGTTTGGACTCATGGTTTGAACCAAAGGAAGTTATGTACAAAAGGTTATCTACACCCTCAGTGGAAAAATGTCATGTCCCCAAAATTATGTGATTTGAATTTTGGAGAGAAAACACAATAGTGTTTTTAAACACTATGATTTGCATTTAATATTTTAATACTATTAAATAAAATAATAATAATATTAAATATACATTTAAATTATTGACTAAATAATATTTAAATTTATATTTTGCTGGACCGTGGCCGATCTCCTTTCAGGAAGGTGTTTGGTTTTGTATTTAAACTAGTTCATTTCATTCTTTGAACACGACGAATTTGGATGAGAATCTTGTTGATTGAATAAGGGACGATACCCCCTTATTGGTTTGCTACAGGTAGGGACATAGCCCTCTTCTTGCAGATTCGTTCCTTTCAATCATTCCATATTGTTTTAAGCTGAGGTCGATTTCATTGCATCGCCAGGTTTGACGGAGGAAGAACGATTATCTCACGTGGCCAAGCCTCCTTCTTTGGCCACACCCACTCACTATCACTTGGATGATCGTTGCAGGGATTGGATTAAACAACGGACCCACCTATTTGGATAGTATCACCCCATGGATTGATTCGAAGGTTGTTTAGAAGATATCATCCTTAGAGATATCACTCATTTCATTGGAATGTTATCCAGGAGGCAACATCGACACTTCACGGGAGTACTTGAAGACCACGCGATCCCTTCTATTCATGAACATGACTCTACTCTTGGATAATTCCGTGGAATCCCTTGCCTAGGCTATCTACATCTTAGATCATACATTACCCGGGCATCCACATCAGCATTCAAGTGTTCTTTAGGTCGATTTGAATATGTAAATCTCTGATATATAACTAGTGTCGATCCGATAATTTTCCTCAAGCTACGCATTGAATCTCCTTACTGGGACTGAAGTGAAGTCTGTATGTTTCCAGAATTCGCTTCAATTAATAAGACTGCTGGATAAACAAAAGTCTATTTTTGTGTGGCTTGTAAAGATTATATTACAGTATCGGGTGCCATATATATTTCTGTTCAGATCTGATAAAACAGTATATTGATATCTCGTTACTGGAATTGCTTTCAATGGTGATTATGTTCTTTTCTTTATTGAGTATATTCTATGCTTTGTTTGCTTTAATTCTATTCTTTGGAGGTGTTTATAGTCAAATCTGAGCAGGTCTATTACAGTGGTATGAGAGCTTGGCCTCTTGCTAGCTTGTGTACCTTTTCATTAGCGACCGAGACCTGAGATACTATCTTAAAGAGAAGAAGAAGCCATGGGCGAGAAGGAAGATGATGGACAGCAGTTTGTGAAGGAGTCCAGGGAGTTTCAATCCAGTATGAAGGAGACCATGGTGGAAATGGTCCAACTATTGAGAGGGTTGAACCAACAAATGGGGGTTGGTAAAGTAGCGCAAAATGGTCCTGAGAGTAGTAGCTCAGGTGCAATAAAACCGACAACCTCCACGAAGTTCTTCAAAGCCAAATTTCTAGATCAAGGGGCAGAAAATGAAGCAGAGGTACCACCTGAAGAAGAGGATGACATGGTCAAATTGCATAATGAGTATCATGCTATAAGTGCAACTATTCGTAGAGATATGACCTTCACAGAATTCCATGACATGAAGACTAGAAGAGGGCATAAGAGGAGAAGGTATGAAGAAAGGAAGGACATCCAATATTGATTGGGCAAAATCACTATCCCAGTTTTCGATGGTTCTGGGGGTTCATTAGCAAGAGCTTGGTTGTAGAAATTAGACACATATTTCTCCTTGAATCCCATGTATGTAGAAGAGGCCATCAAGTTTGCAACCTTACATCCTGAAGGTTTGGCCCACGAATGGTGGTATCACAACATGGTGACACAAGGCCACAACTCCATCAAAACATTGGAAGATTTCAGTCAAAGGTTGACAAAGAGATTCAATAGGAAGGATCCAAAAATTCACTTCCGAGAGCTAGCACAACTGAAGCAAGAAGGTAAAGTGGAGAACTATGTTGCCGAGTTTGAGAGATTGACAGTTATGGACCCAAATGTGACGAAAAGAAGGCTTATAGTCCTCTTTGTTGAAGGCCTATCTGAACCCCTCAGAGGTTTGGTAAAGGCATCAAATCCTAGCTCACTATAGGACGCCATTAGGAGAGCCTTGAACCTGGAAGGTTCATCAACTAAGGGTGGATTACACTCCAACAAGGCACCTCCCATCGTGACCAAGAAGCTTCCTCACGAAATTACTCCTCAACCAATAACCTTACCACCAAGGTCTAGCAAGATGGACGTGACGAAGAATGAGCTCCAGAGGAAAGGGTTATGTTACACTTATAAGGAGCCCTGGACAAAAGGTCACAGGTGTTTGGGAAAAGGACACATCTACTATATTGAAGTAGCCCCCAATGATGAAGGAGAAGATGAACCCGAGGGCATTACTAAGGAGGATGAGCATGGGTTGACATGGTAGGAAGGATATCCAGGGGGCACTCTTGCAACAATTTCAGGAGCACCAAGGTATCATGCTCTTCATATTAGAGGAGACTTACAAGGACAAAGGGTGATGGTATTAATAGATAGTGGAGCCAGCCATAACTTCATTGATGAGGGGATAGTGGCTAAGATGGGTCTAAAGGCCAAAATCTTTGAAAGATTCAATGTGACAGTTGCAGATGGTTATTCTATTCCGTGTACTCATCGGATCCAATAGATGGAGTTGACTCTCAGAGGACACAAAATACACGATGATTTCTACATAGTTGGCATTGGTGAGGCAGATGTGGTCCTAGGAGTACAATGGTTACACTTGCTTGGGGAATACACGACAAACTACCAAACCTTGGAATTGAAGTTCAAATCTAATGGGAAAGGTCATACTTCGAGGTCTCTCCAAAGGAAGCCCTAAGGAAGTTTCAGCCATGAAGACGAAGAGATGGGAGGAAGGAGCAGAGATCGCCAAACATCCAAAATCGAAGTTGCTTGAGGGCTAGCAACACTTGGGCGGGGAGGACTGTCATGTCCCCAAAATTATGTGATTTGAATTTTGGAGGGAAAACACAATAGTGTTTTTAAACACTATGATCTGCATTTAATATTTTAATACTATTAAATAAAATAATAATAATATTAAATATAAATTGAAATTATTGACTAAATAATATTTAAATTTATATTCTGCTGGACCGTGGCCGACCTTTCAGGAAGGCGTTTGGTTTTGTATTTTTAAACTAGCTCATTTCATTCTTTGGACACGACGAATCTGGATGAGAATCTTGTTGATTGTATAAGGGACAATACCCACTTATTGGTCCGCTATAGGTAGCCCTCTGCTTACAGATTTGTTCCTTTCAAGCATTCCATATTGTTTTAAGCTGAGGTTGATTTCATTCCATCGCCGGGTTTGACGGAGGAAGAACGATTACCTCATGTGGCCGAGCCTCTTGCTTTGGCCACGCCCACTCACTATCACATGGGCGATGGTTGCAAGGATTGGATTAAACAACAGACCCATCTATTTGGACGATATCACCCCGTGGATTGATTCGAAGGTTGTTTAGAAGATAACATCCTCAGAGATATCTCTCAGCCATTCATCCAGGAGAATCAGCGGCATCTTTCATTTCACGGGAATATTATCTGGGAGGCAACAGCGACACTTCATGGGAGTACTTGAAAACCAAACGATCCCTTTTGTTTGTGAACACGACTCCGCTCTTGGATGGTTCTGTGGAATCCCTTGCCCAGGTTGTCTACATCTTAGATCATACATTACCCGGGCATCCGAATCAGCATTCAAGTGTTCTTCAGGTTGATTTGAATATGTAAATCTCTGTTATATAACCAGTGCTGATCCGATAATCTGCCTCAAGCTGCGCATCGAGTCCCCTTACTGGGACTGAAGTGAAGTCTGTATGTTTCCAGAATTTGTTTCAATTAATAAGCCTGCTGGATAAACAAAAGTCTGTTTCTGTGTGGCTCGTAAAGATTATATTACAGTATCGGGTGCCATATATATTTCTGTTCAGATCTGATTAAACAGTATATTGATATCTGGTTACTGGAATTGCTTTCAATGGTGATTATGTTCTTTTCCTGAGCGAGTATATTCTATATGCTTTGTTTGCTTTAATTCTGTTCTTTGGAGGTGTTTATAGTCAAATCTGAACGTTTCTATTACAAAAAAGCATATTTTTTCCTGCTATATGTTGGGCTTATTGCTGTTGTCAAGGACATAACCCAACCTTTTTAAGTTCATACCTATTATAAAAACCCACTTGTCACTTACATACCTTGGTTTTTAATCCCTTTGTTTTTCCCTATATTATCTTTATTTTCCCTATTCTGATACCCTGATACTTTGTACTTAAAAGTTTATTATAATGAAGCAAGTCTTTATTAATGTCATTAACATGCAAATTATAAACTCAAGTTTTACTGTTACACATCTGATTTCATGTGCATTGTAATGAATTAAGCCATGTGATGTTTTTAACGAATAGTTGGTGAGGTTTGTCCTAACATTTGTGGTTGTATGGAACCTCTGAATTCCATAAATAAATCTTATTCAAGAAATATGCTCAGCTTAAGTTCAGTGTGCGGCTGTGTGCATTATTACCTATATTGGTCAGTCTCTAGTATCTACTCTCATTACCAAGCCTGTGTCAAGTTCTTCAAGTCTGAATAAAGGAGTTGAGTTTGAGTTTTATTTTTGTCTTTTGGACATACTTGGTTGAGTCTGTAAAAGACTTCCGAGTGTGCCATGTTAGCTAGACTTACCACTTAGCGTGCTGTTCTGTGGTTTATAAGAGGCCATAAAGGACAAAAAGGCCTCATTTTCGCCTCTACAACTTAAAGTGAGGGTTTATTTGGTGTAGGGAGCATATTTCCTGAAGGAGGGCAATTTTCATCCTTGCAAACTCTAAGTTTCACATGTTAATTTTTTAGATTTCTGGCTGTGCAAGACCAATATTGTTGTTGTAGTCTGTTTCCCTTCCTAATTTCAGTATAGAGCATTTTTAGCTTTTGTTAATATTCAATGCAAAAACATCTCAGGTATTCCATCTACTAGCTTTATTTACCCATAGTATCCTTGTGCAGATCTTATTTTGGCAGCATTCTACTTTGTAAGACTTAGCATATATGTACATCTTTTTGTCTTAGTGCTCTTTATTTAGTCTTTTATGAGAAGGGTTTATAGCCTCTTCTTTGGATGCTCCCCATCCATATAAAGCATCTGTTTTGGATGAAACAGTTCAGATCTCTAGAGACCAGTTGCTGCAGTTATTGCAGCAGCATGTTTGCCGAAATGTGGTGCAGTCACTTATTCAAAACTATTGAATTACATCTATCTCAAAAATGAGATGGCTCCTAGGATCAGAATTCCCTTTGAGGAAGTGGAATATAGGGTTTGGAGGTTTAAAGAAAGGTTTCAACTTCCAACTTTGTGGACCTATGTTCCAAAATCTTTTAAAAGACTGGATGTTTTCTAAATAGAGGATCTCTAGCCCTTTTGTAATTAAAAGATTATTATGGAGTTATTTCACGACAGTTTTTGTTTTTTGTTAGAATTTTAATTAAAACCTTTTGATGTGACAGAAAATGGAATAGTGTGTACAGTAAACTGTTCTTCAAATTAGTAGAGTAAGCTCCCTGTGGCTTGGAATTTAGAAGATCTTTCACATAAATTGGATTTAGAAACCTATATTTTTGTTTTCTCAATCTAGAGCACAAAGCATTTTTAGCATATTTGCACTAGATAAGAAGATTTTTTTAATGTGAACCTATCTTCTGTAGAAAATAAACTAATTATAAGTAATGACGCTTATAATTTCTAATTAAATTTAGAGATGAAAAATCATAAGGGAGACAAGATGGGATCAAGAATGCACAAATATTAAATACAAAAGAATGATACACAAAGTTGTAATATTGCTTTTGATAATAGTCGCAATACAAAACTTGAAACAAACTATCAAATTGTACTTAACATAAAATGATCAAACATTAATACTTGGTACTCAGTGAACAATTTCAGAAACAAGCAAGCTTGACAATTACCATCAACCAATCTAAGTGCAAAAAGACACTTATTTATACTGTTTACAATGGAAATGCGTGAAAATTAATAAAGATTTTAATCGCTACTTTTATCTAAATAGCTTGATTGCATGAATACAAGATTTATTATTATCCACTGAAAATCAACCTAAAGCATGCAACATATTAGTTGAACTGATAGATGGGATTATTACAAAAATAAATAATAGCCTTATATAAGGTTATCACTTATCACCATTTGCATGGAAAGAGATTTAAGAATAGATCCTAAAAATAGAAGTCTTTTTCAAAGCACACTCAAGACAAAAATGGGGATTTATCTTTTCACTGGAATTTTCAGTTATAAGACTTTTTTGAAGACTTTCAAGAAATTGGTCTACTTTGACTTCCCCTGGAAATGATACTGAATCCATATACACAATCTTAGTATGAAGAACAACCTCAACATCTGAAATGATGATCTCAAAAACTCTTGATTCTTTTTCTCCTCCTTGAAGATGAAGAATGATCCTTTCCAAACTGTATATATCATGAATCATCTATTTGCTGATTTTTCTCAAAACCTCTTCTACACCTCATCAACATCAAGGTTGATTCCATCCTCATTTGTATAGTTGCATGAAATAAGAGGAATGAATTTAGAGACATATTTCTCAACTGATAGCAACTTGTTTTTTTGTTCAAAGAAGAAAAGACAAAGCTCCTGTTAAATTTGTCATAAGAATTGAATACTAAACTTTCCATGCGAAAACCTTATCTTGTTTTTTATTCATTTTTTGATCCTCCATTTGATTAATTTTTTTCAGTGACACTCTCATAGCAAGGAAAAACTTCCATCATGCACTTCTCAATGTCATCAATCCCTTCAAGAACTTTCTTTGCCTTCGCCACTAATTTATACAAATTCTTCAATGTTTCTGATCCTTTTTGACTTACACCTTCTAACCATTTTTCTAAGTTTTTACCATAATCAATTAGCTGATCCATTTTTTTTGATCTTTGGTAGATTGTAAGATGCCAGTCCTTACTTCACACAAGTACACAGTTATTGAAATTAAAGGAGTGTTACTCAAATCTGAAAAGAATTACTGTGGACAGCCGATAATATGGTTTGTACCCAGTCAGTGAATATGATTCGCACTTCCACAGTAGAAAGACTGAAAGCAACAATTCAAATCAATACTACCACTGTAATTGCACAGTCACAACCTCACGATCTCACACATAATTCGGATTTAATCAATAACCATAGAACCAATGACAATCGGCTAAGGCCCAGACTGAAAGATACTAGTCTTAGGCAGAAGCATGGTATGGTAGATACATAGACTGTTGATGCAAACTGGAATACATGACTTCAATACAGCCCAAAAATGTATTACATGACAAGCACTCACTGAAGATTGAGATAGCCGTATTACAGTTGTTCGTGTACTGGCGCAATGATCGGCTCCAAGAGTGATGGCTTTGTAGATAGTGGATGATGCCAAATGCCGTAGCTGGTTCGCCCTTTCGTCACGTGCCTCGCTTCAGATCTGTACCTCCATGCCAGTGATGCTGCGAGTGGATGGTATAACGTAGTTGCCTTCAATAGAGACCCTGTGGAATGATGCGTCACCCGCTGAAGACTCCTCATGCGGCACGAGCCTGTGGCTATGCCACAAAGCGAGTGCTTCTTCCTCAATCCACCACATAACCCGATTCAATGGGAGAATAATCGGCAAGTCAAACCCGTGTGCAAGAAAATCTGAGAAACACGACTACAGGGAGGGGCTACGTCCTACTCTGCTGTGATCTCCTGAGGTTTTCGTCCTGGGCAGAAATGCCAGACTTAGTTCAATCCTGATTCGATGTCCAAAAACAACCATTGTTGGCTTATAAATACTAATTGAGATGCCTCCTCAAATTGAGTTGGCCAGAGATGCATACAAATTTAAATGTTATTATAAATAATTAAAATTTTATATTATTATTTAATATTTAATATTATCATTATTATTTAATATTATTTTAAATTAGCATTTAAAAATGTTTTTCTCGCCAATTGGAAATAGGTCCCAAATTGGGGACATGACAGTCCTCCCGTCCCGAAAATTGCTTGTCCTCAAGCAATTCACACTTGTATACCAGGATCCCATATCAATCTGAAAGTCATTGCTCTGCCATTTTGTTAGGCTGCTTTGATGTAACCATCGCTAGCATCATCGCCCTTCTGCAGCATCTCGTGAGGCACTTCTTCAATCATACAAATCCCAATGTCATCATTTTCTTCCAGCATGCTCTGTTGAAGAATACCGCTATGCAACCTTGAGACGAGATAAACATCTCTCATCCAAACTCCATCAATGGTTTGATCAATCTTGGAACAAGGGAGTGTAAATGTTTCTTGGTCCATCTCCATGTAATTAGAGTGCATAATCATGGGGTTTCCTTGATAGACTTGCAATTCTTTTTCATGGCACGCAATCTCAAACAACCCAATCACATCATCACATCTAATATGCTGCATAGTGTTGTATGGTCCCATACACTATGAATCATCATAATCACATGATGCATTATGTCCATACCTTGAATTTGGGTTGATGTTTCTTGCACATTACTATCATCTGTCGTTGAGGTGTCCTCCTGTTTGATAGCTTGAAACTTTGATCCTTCATTCTGCTCCACTTGAGCGTCTTCAAGGGACTCAATCAATTCTACGACTTCCTTCTCTTGAATGTTTGGCTCAAGTTCCATCACCTTGGGCCCTTCTTGTTTCAAAAATGATTCTTATGGCTCTGACTCTTTAATCCTTTCCTTGGCAGTTTATGAGTCTTCCTCTTTCTTTTTTCGTCTTATGTAGTCATATAGTCCTCTTTTGTGGGAGTAATAGGACTCATGTGCCCTCAAGTACGCATCAAGGGGAATACAAGCCTTTGCATGATCTGACAAACTTTGGTATTGGTCCAAGATTTCAGAAGCTTCAGTCTGATATTGCTCTTGAGCAAGATCTATGTCCTTTATCTGAGGTTGGAGCTTCAATTGCCAATCCATGCCCTTTCACCAAATTCTTTCCACAAATGGATCCATAGGCTGGCAAGATCAAGGCTTTGATACCATTGTAAGATGCCAGTCTTTACTTCACACAAGTGCATAGATATTGAAATTAAAGGAGCGTTACTTAAGTCTGAAAAGAATTACTGTTGACAGCCAATAATATGATTTATACTCGGTTATTGAATATGAATTGCACTTATATAGTAGAAAGATTGAAAGCAACAATTCAAATTAATACTACCACTGTAATTGCATAGTCACAACCTCACGATATCGCATAGAATTCAGATTTAATCAATAACCACAGAACCAATGACAATTGGCTAAGGCCCAGATTGAAAGATACTAGTCTTAGGCAGAAGCACAGTATGATAGATACATAGACTGTTGATGCAAATTGGAATACCTGATTTCAATATAGCCCAAAAATGTATTACATGACAAGCACTCACTGAAGATTGAGATAGGTGTATTACAGTTGTTTGTGTACTGGCACAATGATTGGCTCCAAGAGTGACGGCCTTGTAGATAGTGGATGATGCCAAATGCTGTAGCTGGTTCGCCCTTTCGTCATGTGCCTTGCTTCAGACCTGTATCTTCATGCTAGTGATGCTATGAGTGGATGGTATAACGTAGTCGCCTTCAATAGAGACCCCGTGGAATGACGTGTCACTTGTTGGAGACTCCTCACGCGACGCGAGCCTATGGCTATGCCACAAACCGAGCGCTTCTTCCTCAATCCACCACAAAACCCGATTCAATGGGAGAATAATCGACAAGTCAAACCCGTGCGCAAGCAAATATGAGAAACACGACTATAGGGAGGGGCTACATCCTACCCTGCTGCAATCTCCTAAGGTTTTCATCCCAGGCAGAAACGCCAAACTTAGTCCAATCCTGATTCGATGTCCAAAAACAACCATTGTTGGCCTATAAATTCTAATCGAGATGCCTCAAATTGAGTCAGCCAGAGATGCATACAAATTTAAATGTTATTATAAATAATTTAAATTTTATATATTTTTTTAATATTTAATATTTATCATTATTATTTAATATTATTTTAAATTAGCATTTAAAAATGGTTTTCCCAGCTAGTTGGAAATAGGTCCCAAATTGAGGACATGACATAGACTCTAAAACTTGTGGTATAAACAATGTTGTCATTGGAGATGGCTGTAATAGATGAGTTATATACTCTCAAAGCTATCTAATTTTAGCCTTCAAAACCACTTTATCTTCATCGTCTTTCATTACTCTTTCTTTGATGTTTTCTATGACATTTTTTATCATGTTGACATCTCCTTTAGTATATGAGCAAAAATCCGTCTTTACAACAAAAAAAATAAGCAACTTGCATATCTTGAGAACTTTTGTGTAATGTCCCTTACCCGACTTTTCCCCAGAATTCGCTTGTTGATTAGTTTTAGGGTTTCTTTTTTTTCAAATGAATGTTCTCTTTGACTAAGTAATCTTGGATTGAAGTCTGCATTTCATATTTCCACATGTACATATATTTGTTAGCATTAATATCTAGATATCCAAATATAAATATAATCACAAATCAATAATAAAGACACATGAGGATTTGCATGGGTAGAGCCGTCCGAAGCTATCCATCTAAGCCCAAGAGCACAAGCATCTTATCAGGACAACCCACCCATTGGCCCCGAGCGACATGAACGTCTCGTAGTGGCGTGCTTAGAGGAAACACTTGTACTTGCTTTTTCTACCCGTGCCAGCACCTCAGAAGACACTTAACCTATTGGGGAAACCAACAGAGCTTATAAGTGGTTCCGGGCCTACCATCCCTCCATGGCCGTAGCGGATTGTTAAGTGGGACCCCCACCCCTCCATGACCGCAGTGGATTGTTAAGTAAGGTTTTTAGGCACCACTTTTCTCAGGCCCTTCCTCCCTAATAGGCTTGCAAACACTCAGAAGACAATCTTTTAGCAATCAAATACATTTGCATTTATTATTGATTCTTTAAGTTAATATCAACATCATTATCATCATGATAATACTAAAGAAAGCATTACACCAATAATCAAATTAGCAATATCTATTTCTTATATTCAAAATATGCTAAATATTATTGCTAAGTGAGTACATCACCTGAGTTGTTGTATATCTCTACGTTTTTTGATTCCTTACTTGCCTCTTTCAACCTTATATTGGATTGATCATAGGATGAGGACAATTCATAAATATACATAATCTACTTATGGTTATATTAAAGACTCATCATTATTTATAAGGCTTAATAATTGCTGCAAGTATCATTATTGTATATTCACAAGTGATTCACCTATCTACTCACCCATATATATATAAGTTTCCCCAATAAAATATAATTATATATATATATATATATATTACTAATTATATTTTATTTTACTTCCCTAATTATATTCTTGTCAATGATACTTATTCCAATATATGTGTTCCCTTTGCTGTAGTTTCCAGATTTCACTAAATGTAGATGTATTTCTTTTTTGTCTCTCTCCCTCCTTTTCACAAGTGACATATGCCCCTTTATATCCCATTTGGGAGAAGAGTCACCTCCTTTTGATTAGCAGCCTTACATTTGTAAGGGACACATCCCTTTAACATAAGTGTTGCTTTCCTTAACTATGTGAATTGAACATTTTTCAGTTTTGTGTAATGTCGCCTTCTCAGCAGTGATTAGTGCGGTTGGCCGTTAGCCTATCCCAGAGGCCTGTAGGCGAGTTGGAAGCAGAAATTAGGGTTTCCTATTTTCTAGGAGGATGTTTTGGTAGTTTTGGAGGCTTGCATGTTGGAGTTTTGTAGTTTGGATTCTGGATTCCTTCTGGGTCTTTAGAGAGCTTCGCAGTGGTGTGACATGCAACTGAAACAGGTAACTTTTCCGAACTTACTATTTTTAGTAAATTGCGACAGTTGCTCAAAACATGGTTAAAATGCATTTGGACACACTTACTATTTTTAGCAGTATGCTATTTATAGTAAGTTCTATTTTTAGCAGTTTAGTATTGGGGTTTCCGACGCATATCAGCATTTCCGATGCATATCAGCATTTCCGGTGCATTCCAGTATTTCCAGCGCTTGCTATTTTTAGCAGGGTTTCAACAAGCTAGTTCATAGGCTATTTTAGGCAAGTTAGTTTGAGTAGTTTGGTCTCCCGCACTCTTGGAGCTTATTTTGGTAAATTAAGTACTTTGGTGAAAATATTTGGCTAAGGCATGGAGGACGCCTAGATTGGTGAGATAATGTTTTAAGTGAAAATATTTCCTTTGCAAAGGTGGACGACTTCATAAAGGGAAATTATTTAAGTTGTTTATAATGTTTATTTTCACTTGATATTTTGGACGCCTACCTTATACTTTATTTGCATTTTGATAAAGTATATTGCCTACTTGAAAATGGACGACTTGGAGAAGAGGTTAAATGAAATGCAAATGAATTTAGTGAATGTCATGTGGGCGCCCTAATTGGAGGGAAAAACAATTTGAATTTGTAGAGAAAATTATAAATAAGAGTGCTGGGCTTCATTGTTGGTATCCATGAAAAAATATAACGAAGTGTTGCCGAAATGGTTACTCACTCACTTCGAGGAATGCATACCTCCTAGCAAATTTAGTTTTTTGCTTGAGAGATAGCAACTAGCTAAAATACTGACTGTTCTTTACTCTAAAGATCAGATGGAGCTTATTGAGATGAGGATGTTTGAGGTTTTCTGAGGTTTTGGAGTGTTTTTTCTCAGTTTACTGGTTGCTGGTTAATGTATTGCTGAAGGAGATTTTCAGTCATAAGTCTTTTTGTGATTTTATTTTGTTTTTGGGTGGTTGCTCATTCCTTTCCTTTGCCCTAGGCATCCCCTTTTGCAGATTTTTCAGATTTTATCTTGAGGTATTGAATTTTCTATTGGAGGTTGTCCCTCTTCCCAAGCCATACCATGCCTATAGATGCTTTCGAATTCATGCATAAATCATTGGTGGGTGTTTGATGCAATTTCAGTGTCTAGATTTGGGTGCCATCTTCCCTAGTTTCATTTGCATCTTACTTCAGGTCTATTGGAGGAGTATTGGAGGAGCTGTGAGCATTTTGGTGTGTTCTAGGCTTGCTGGTTTGAGTTTTCTGTGTGTTGGTTTTTCATATCAGATTGCTAGAAGTTCTGTTTTTTGGCTTGTTTCTGTTGAAATATGGTAGCTTTGGTCAGATATAGATATCGATGATCGCTTATCTGATCGAACTACTATTCCAAGTATATTATCGATCTGCAGGGAAGAGGTTATTACTTGCAGATTAATGGTTTTTCATGTTTCATATATGATCCCGATCGAGCATCATTATCGGTGATCATTTCCAGATTGGATATTATTTATTTGTGCAAGATAAATACAGATTGAACTTAGTAAGCATTTATGTTTATTAAGTAACATAACCCGATTAAAGATCGGGTGCTTAGTTAAAGTGAAAAGATACATCCCATGAACGGACATGCCTCCACTTTGTGGAGACATGTCTACTCATGGGATGTGTCTCCCTGTTACATACTTAATGCAGATCCGATCCACAAAAGAAGATATTGAAATCTATAGATATTCTGCTCTTGTAGATCGAATCTCAGAAGGGATGCACTTCAGACTTATTGAATTAAATGATCGTTGATTAACATGGTATCAGAGCCAAGTTAAAATTCACAAGTCTAAATTTTTTGATCTATATCCCCTTCAGGCGCGCACTCCAAAATGGTGCGACATTGTTCCTGAAGAGACTTATCTATCACGACTGAGAGGAGTTGTTGGGCTCTGGCCATCACTTGCGTGAGCTCCACCCGCTCACTTCCCAGCAGATCACGCCTGGAGGAGAAAGCGGCAACCTTGCGCACGATGGTGTGTCCGCCACTCATAGCACTGCCTCAATGTCGTGGGATTGCAATGTGATGTTGAGGGGCCTGATGGTACGGGTGGCGAGAGCCGAAGGCTACGCAACCGCCAACAGAGAGATTTGCCCCCGTGGTTGTCTCTTTCAATGATCGAGCCTCCCAAATCACTTTAATTGATTATTGCCTCCCTATGTATGATCTGTAAGCAAGAGCATGGGAATGGCGGATTAGTGATTGAGTGAATAGAGTGAAGAATCGAAGACAAGAGACTCCTTGTATCTGACATGCCATGCGGCCCAGTGTTCTTGTCTTCAATTCCATGATCTCCCCAATGGCAGAGACCCAACATAAATACAGGAGCCTACACGATGATAGCCCAGCAAGAAGAAAAACAATTATTAGCTTTGGGCGCCAACCACATAAATTTAATTGTTATTTTTAATAATTTAAATTTATTATTAAATATTTAATAATTTCTTATTATTTATTTAAAATAGATTTTTTGCAGACTTGGTGTTTAAAATGCCGTTATCATTTTCCCTCCAAAATACTCAAGTAATTTCGAGGACTGCAAGACAATTGGAGCAGAAGTCAGGAACATTCTCAAAACCGTCGAAGGAGTCTCTGCTAAATTCTTGTGAGGATATTCTTGTTCTGTTTGGGAGGAAGATATAAAACATTGATTACACTTATATGATCAGACTCTGTAGTGTCTGGAACGAAATGAGCAACACAACTCCGCCCACGAGTGGCATCACTATGGCATGGGCGTTTGTTGGCGTTTCAGTTAGCACCTCTAGAGTGCTTATTGGAAACGGACAGCTATTGCAAGTGTGTTAGTACATGCTCTTTGGATTATAGAGAGGAAGATCTCTCTTTGCTGATTTTCTACTGTAAAAAAGGGGTGTACTAAGATTACTATCTTTTTTACTTAGCGGTAGGACACAAGGGTGCATAAACCAATGCGCCGTAGCTAAGCTTTTTCTTTGGTTTCCGCAGATCTTAACTACGACTAACTAACTTCTAGACTATCCTACCTCCTCAAGATAAACAGAGCATGAGGGCATAGGAGCAAAATGGATTTGGTTGGATCACTTGAATCCTCCGTCTCAATGGAATATGGCCGAGGCTCTGAACCTTCGGATATATACGAAGATAGGGCTTGATACAAGCAAACACTCTCTTACGGTAAACTGGATCTGAGACTTGCCAAGGAGGAGGAACCCCTATCCGAGGTGTAGGCTTGGATACAGCTTACTAGAAACAACAATGAACGATGGCCTGTCTAGCAGGATTCCCAAGGAGGTGACGACACCTGTCCAAAGTGTAGGCTGCAAGACAAAACATTAAACAACATCATACGATAATGATCGATGACAAAATATCCAAGGAGGTGACGACACCTGTCGAAGGAGGAGATTGAAACAATACACTATTTGAAAACAAGACTTTGGAATAACTCAGGTATTTAGATCAAGCAAGCATGCGCCTTCTGATTTATTTCTTCAAGCTCCTCCAAAGAATTACAAAGGTCGGGACAGTTGAGGCACGAAATCATGCACAATTACGATCAACCAACGAACTCTCATCCAAGAGTGAACAAATATAAACGAGCTAACTCTGGCAACAATGGCACAACAATTTTGCTAGCAAATAAAGGTTTCAAAAAAAAAAAAGGAACCTAAGGCTCTTATTTATAGAAACTCAAAGGAGTAGGCAACCCTAAAATCTCCTTGAGTTATCAAACAGTTCTTGCCAATCAGCAAGATTTATTTCTATGTCTAAAAGTAGGTGAGCAAACAGTTAACTGGAAATCTACTTCAGTTAACTGAAACTAAACAAAAGTCAAACTAGAAGTCTACCTCAGTTGATTGACACCTAACTAAAAGTGAACTCACAATTACATATGTGTCTCCAAATAGACATCCACCTTTTGAGGAGATCTGAGATCCACAAATCGTGGGAGTCAATTAGACATCTTAGATCAGTGGGATCTGACATGCATGATCTATGGAGATCTGTAGTCAACTTGGAAAAGGGCATCAAGTTGACTTCAGTGATATTTATTGCTACTTTGGAGGGTAGGACGTCCTTCTTGAGGTGTTTGGCACCTCATCACCATTGGTCAACGGTGCTTTTGTTCATTCGTTGACTTCTTCATACAGAGACCGTTACATGCTTGTCAATCGTTAGCTTACCGCTTGTCAGCGATTTGATGTATGTATCTCCTTCATTCTGCCTCTCTTAGGAGGGTTACTCCTTTTCTTTTTGTCTGTGTTTCCACTTTGACGTGGAAGGTAGTGTAGTATTAACCGATGGCGGCTCTGTGTTGGGAATGACTACCCTCCGCGTTCTTTCGCAGCTTTGACGTTTTCCTTGATCTTTCTCAATGGAAGAGTGTTGTATGATGAAACCGCGAAGCTTGATGATGAAACCGTGAAGTTTGACCATGATCACTCCAACCGTGAGAAATGCACATGAACTTGCTACATGTGTAAAATTCCAACGGTTACAATCCTCTAAACTGGCCTTGGAAGGCGATCAGATATACGAGGTGAAACCATTATGGAACCTGTGGACTTGTTTCTATGCTTGTCAATCTGTCCAGATTGACCTCTTGGTGTGCCTGACGCAAATTGGTGCCAGTCGTTTTCAGAAAATCATGGAGTAAGACCATTTTGGTCTTGTATTTGTCTTGGGAGAGTTGCGTTCTGAAAACCTTGAAGATTGACTGTGCACACAATGCTGCTCGGACAACTTTTTTTGGAACTGCTAAAAATAGCCTTGCCAGGGGTAATTTTTACGAAAAATTCTGAGACATGGGTTTTGTTGAGAATAATTCTCTAAACAAACCCAGATCATCAGAAATTTGAAAAAACGAGTTTTTCTATGACATGTAAGAGCCCTTCGGTGGCAGGGGCAGCGAGGCACCAGAAAGTGATTTTTCTCGAAAAAATCCAACACATGGGTTTCGTTCGTGCTTCAGAGCTGAACAAACCCAGTTTGTTTGATTTTCAAAATTATGACTTTTTTCGGAAACCCTAAAAAATAGGGGCAGCAGGGCTACTTTTTTTGGAAAAATCCAACATGTGGGTTTTGTTGAAAAAGCTATGCTGATCATACCCAGTTGGCCAGATCTGTGATTATCTGTCGTTTCCTGTGACATGCAAAGAAATATAGACAAAAATAGAGGAAGTAGACAGAAGATGGATTGGAAGTTATAAACTGCCACTCTAGAAGAATTATGCCTTTTGATGCAAACTCTGATAAATAATCCCTCTGTGCAACAGATCTTCAAAAATATGAAGAACGGTGAAAACCCTTCTATCAGATCTTCAAAAATGTTGGAGAAGAAAAATATTAGTTCTTGAGCTCCTCAACCTGCAAAGAAATAATGAATAATGGATGCCTAGATGCTTTAATATGTCAATTTGGAGTTGCAAGCATCAATTGGGCATCCAACTCATGATTGAGCCTGATTTGGAGTTCAAAAAGGTGATTTCCACTGATTGTGGAGTGTTTGGCCTCTTTTTGCCTCCAAAATTTGTTAACTCAAGTCAACATTTGCTTTTGACTTTCTTAAGCTTCCCTTTTTTAGTTTTGATCATTTTTGCAGGCTGAAGTGCCTTTGTTTGATCTTCGATCCTGGCTGCTCAGTTGATCTTCGACAGTTGCTGACGGATCCGTTGTTGAGATGGGATCAACTTGACGAGATATGCCTGGGAGAGATTAACTTAGAAAACTGAGTTTGAGCCTCCAGAATGAGGGGTGCCTTTCTTCAAGAGGGGTGCTTTAGGTTGTGCCTTAGTCAATTTTCATTGACTGTTCTTCGTTTTGGCCTTTTCAGACCCTCTGTGCTTTGATCTGGCGTTCCCGTTGATGGATGAGTCAGATGACTTTGCTTGACGATGCATCGGGTAGCCAACTTGGTCTTGCTCAGGATGACTAACTTCTCGGTTGGAAAAGACAAGTTGAAGTCCTTCAAGCTTAAGGGCGCCCCTGGCCAGCAAGGGCGCTTTTAGCTTTTGACTGTATTTCTTCATGCTGTGAATTGCCTGACTTTGACCTCCTCCATCAGATGATTGATTTGTCAGAAGTTTTTGCTGATGGTTTCATTGGCGAGACTGGTCATTGCTGAGAAGATCATCCTGGGAGGCAATAAAGATTTTGGTTGAATCTGGATGCCTTCAAGAAAGGGCGCCGTTCCTCAAGAGGGGTGCTTTTAGCCATGCCTTAGCCATTTTCTGGCTTGTCTTTCCAGTTCTTCAATTTTGGCTTTTTTCTGCTTGATCTCAACTTGTGATTGTTTGGCGTGTCTTTTGAACCTGCTGTCAGATTGATCACGTAGCTGGGAGGAAGCTGGAAAGATATCATGTATAGAGCTGTAGCTTGTGGATTCATCTGGTGCTTGTAACTAAGGGGCGCCCTTGGCCAGCAGGGGCGCTTTTACCATGAAGCTCTCTGATTTGGCATCTTCGTTGCTGATGGATCCTCCATACTTTGCTGACGGTTAGTCAATGATCCCTGAATCAGATGATTTTGCTGATTGTTTTGTTGTCGAGCTAGCATGAGAGTGAAGAGGATGACTGAGTTGAAGATGCCAAATGATCAAATTTTCCCTCTGAGATCCAAGGGCGCCTTTCTTCAAGAGGGGGGCCTTTTTCAATTGTAGACTGTGTTTTGCCTTGGTAGACAAAACGTCCATCTTCCAGAGTTAGCCAAATTTTGGCCTTTTTCGTTTTGAGAATCTCCTTCGTTGAAACATCTTCTTTTTGACCTTTTTTGACACGGCTTCTTCGTTGAAGCTTTTGAGGTTTAGCTTTCAGCACCTAGTACTGGCCAATCTGCCATTAATGGCTGCGGAGCTCCTAACTTTGTTCCCAAAAAATAGAAATAGACCCACCAGAGTAAAACATGTCTTTTGATAATTCTGACTTGATCAATGTGATCGTGAAGGCAATTAACCCTATCAGAATTATTTTCAATCATTTCCGGGAAGGTCCTATTTTTAAGGGTTTCCTTAAAAATAGGGGCGTAAAACCCTAATTTTCATTTTTTTAGAATCTTAACCATAGGTTCCTTGACAGAGACCCACAAAGACTTCATGTTTGTTTTGACCTAAAACATACTTTTGATGGCATTTTTACATTGTTTAGCTCAATTTAAGTAGAATGCCAAAAAATTCATTTTGGGTAGAATAGTGTTGATTATCTGCTAATTCCCTATTAGTTCATGGGCTTCCAGTGCGCTCAGACTTAGACAGAAGAGACCATTGTGTTACTTGCCTTCTCTGGATCTAACCCTGGCTGAAGAAGCGATGTGTTAATGTTTATGGCTCGATATGAATCCAATGCACACTAGATAAATAAAACTCTCAACTTAAAGTCACAAGAGAAGTGCTGGAGTGATCGCCTAGTATGCAACCCGATGATGGAAATCTTCATGAGCGCTAGCTAGAGCCATCGGCTCTACCTGGTTGACGGAGGAAATCTTGGTCTCGATTGGTTGAAATGCACCTATCCTCAAAAGGAATTTCATACTCAGAGATTTGGAGTTTTCACCTAAATATATCATATTGGAATTTTGTGTTTGGCATAACCGGAAATTGGTATAGTCTAGAATTCATCCTTCAATTATTTGCTTCGGTGTTGACTGTGCGTAAAAGAAGCCATTAACACATCGAAGGGAAAGTTATGGAGATTGAAATCTGACTGGCATCCTTGATTAAGAGATAAGTATTTCATGTCCTTAATAATGCTCATGAATTTTATGTAGTCATTAATTCATGATATAACATTGGATAAGCGAATCTTGTATGCTTCTAGCATTTTTATTTCTCTTCGGAATAGTTGACTCATATGAACTATTAAGGAATCTCTTCTTAATGTTCATTAGGATGGACCAAGAGATTGCTCTCAAAAGAAGAAGAGAAAAGAGACACTGGCTTGCAGCCGTGAAATTGAATAAATGGCTGAAGACATCTCTTCGAAGAGGAAGAATTAACTTTCAGAGGGAGTTCTATGATTCAGTAAGGGTTCCTTGAAGTACCTCTTCAGCAGTTGAGATTAGAATTGCTCAAATCAGTCAACCTGGATTTAACATTGGTAGCTCCGCAAACCTATTTATAATAGAGGGATCTGGGATGAGGTTGAAGAGGACAACCTTGAATCTCTATAGAGGTGTGTGTTGGAAACCATTTCTTTAAAAGCAAGTGTTGCAGGCAATCTTGGACGATGAATTCAGGAGGTTGATGCAAGTGCTTGAAGATTCAGAGGGAGCCTACTAAACCTAAAGAAGATGATCGAAAGAGTACCTTTGGATGTTGTTTCAGGTTGAGGTCTGTGATGATATCCTGGTGTAGCAGGAAGCAATCTTCTGTGGCACTGAGTACAACAAAAACCGAATATATTTCAGCCTCTATGGGAGCAAGAGAAACAGTATGGCTCCGGAAATTGCTTGTGGGATTATTTGATCAAAGCATATAGAGATTCCTTACCACTATGTGTGAGACATGGTAGAAAGGAATGTGATCCAGTTGGAGTATATTAGTACAAGCGATCAAACAACAAACATTCACCAAAACTCTCTCCGGAGTCAAAGTTGAACACTTCAGGAAGAAAATTGGTATGTTTGAAATGTAAGTTATTGTTGAGATTGAGAGTCAAATTGTTTATTTTGTACTAATATATTTAAAAGATGTTTAATGTGTAAACTCTTTTGTCATGTGTGTGACTCCATGACTTTATGGCCTCCCCCCTCCCCCTTTTTGTACATTATTGCAAGGTGACGATCTTTCTGATAATGAACACTTTGACATTGTAAGGTGACGACTTTACAATGATTAATTTCACTATCATGATGGATATCACCAGGGATAACTTTAAGAAACCCCCCCCTGGTGAAGGTGTAAAATCCTGGTGAATCCTTCCTTTTTTTTTGAAAAAAATATTAATTTTCCTAGCGAATCTATACACATTATTAAAAAAAATTGTAAAATCCTGACAAATCTTAATGAATAATTGGTAAAAATAATAATAACACTGGCGAATCCTAGCGAATAATCACTAAAAATATTAATTACAATGGCTAATCTCTCCTTTAAAAATTTGCATAGTTGATTGGCGCAGTTCCCCCATATATTTTTGTTTTTTGTAATATTGAAGTAGGGGCCCGGGGGCGGTAGGCACCGGTGGGGTCATGGGGCAGTGCCCCTTGTGGGGGTCAAGGGGGCAGAGCCCCCTTGTGGGGGTCGAGGGGGCAACACCCCCTCGCGGGGTCCGGGGACAACGGCCCCGACGCGCTCCTGTCGCGATAAAGGCGGGGTCGAGGGGCAGAGCCCCTCGCCACCAAGCATAAATTCACTATTGAAAATGCATTGGAGCACACACAGATTAAACGTTTTTTATAAAATATCACTTTAAAAGTAAGACTGAATAAAAATTGAAAAAGTTACCATCGATTAGATTTTTAATCGGATGGCTGTGAGTTGATTCCGCGGCCTAATATGCATGTGCCTTTTCAAAGGCTTGCTGAGGCCCGAAATTTGTTTTGGACCACACGATTAATAAAATGCATATTCAAGGCTAAGCCGCTAAAGTATCCCTAAAATTAAATAGTATTTTATTATTAATGGCGATATTACCCCAAAATTGATCGGAGGAATATAATATTATTGGCGAATATAATTAATATTTTTAATTATGGTATAAACTATTGGCGAATAATTTCCAATACGCATCGTTTACATGGCGAATTAATCGAGACGAAATTAATTTTTTGTAAAAACCTGGCGATTTGGTCTCCTTTTTATCTTGCACTATTTGCCATTTTTGGAGGTCTCGATTTCTATTATTCGCCAATTGGCGAAGATTCGCCACTAAAGTTTTTCCTGGATATCATGTGACTTGATATCCGTGGATATGTCATGATAGTATCTCTTGGACATTTTGATAGATATCATGAGACTTGATATCAATTTGAAGATCATTATGATCCTTATTCATGGTGGATATGTATATATATCCATGGATATGCCATGATCTATTATGGTAGACATCATGTGACTTGATGTCAGTGCACATACCATAATGAAGATGTGTTATGAAGAATGTCATGTGACTTGACACTTCTAGTATACCATATCTTTTGATATCACGAGTAAGGTGATATCACTTTATACTTGGTTGGAGTTATCTTCCCTAGCTAAGAGGGAGTGTTGAAATATGGTAGCTTTGGTCAGATATAGATATCGATGATTACTTATCTGATCGAACTACTATTCCAAGTATATTATCGATCTGCAGGGAAGAGGTTATTACTTGCAGATTAATGGTTTTTCATGTTTCATATAGGATCCCGATCGAGCATCATTATTGGTGATCATTTCCAGATTCGATATTATTTATCTGTGCAAGATAAATACAGATCGAACTTAGTAAGCATTTATGTTTATTAAGTAACATAACCCGATTAAAGATCGGGTGCTTAGTTAAAGTGAAAAGGCACATCCCATGAACGGACATGCCTCCACTTCGTGGAGACATGTCCGCTCATGGGACGTGTCTCCCTCTTACATACTTAATGCAGATCCGATCCAGAAAAGAAGATATTGAAATCTATAGGTATTCTGCTCTTGTAGATCGAATCTCAGAAGGGAAGCACTTCAGACTTATTGAATTAAATGATCGTTGATTAACAGTTTCCATAGTTGAGAGTTTGAGAAGTTTGGAGAATCATATAATAACATTTTGCAGTGATTGGGCAGCTATATTTCATTGTAAGTTGCAGATTATTTCATATTGTAAGACTGAAATCAGTAGTACTGATTCAATCATCTTATTTCGGCAACTTTACCTTTGTAATTCCCACGATTGTGGAAGAGACAAGCCTCGCCATCTTTACTTTTCAGCATTTACATTTTGTATTGCCCGTTGAACAAGCGGAAGGGGTAGGCAAGCCGCCCAACTCTTTACTTTCAGTACTTTGTAATTCTCATCATGCTGATCGGCTGAGCCGTCCAACTACTTCTGCTGAATAAGTGGTCAAGTTGCATATGCATTGTACTTTCCAGCACTTTCAATTTATATGCTAACGGTCCCCGACGCCGTATGCTATCACCTCGTCCACATCGGGATCCTGGTGAACATTCTTGGTGTAGGGTTACTTTCTCAGTTGGTTTTTGGTTTTGCTAATGCTAATGGGTGAAGTGTTGTGGTAAAATTTGAAAAAATTGTAAGGGGGTCATTTCATTTTGACAACAATTTTCTTTTGCTTAAAAATAACTTTGGACTACGACACAATTTGCAATTCAGTTAAATATAAGCTTTTTTGACTTTGATGTTCGACACACAAATGAATGACTTGGTGATGACGAAGGAGCTTCTTGTAATGCAATCATGTTCGGGATTGGGTACACCAACACTTCTAAAGTTTACAATGGTTATATTTTTCAAGGGACAATGGCTTTTTATAAATTGTACAAAGCTTTTTATGAAAATTGGATCCCTGCCTCTAACCCTAAAAATAAATTTCCACTGTTCTAGTTTGGATTGGGCACAATATGCAACATAATGACAAGGTCTATCACCTTATTTGCATCGAAGAGTGAGATTGGAGATTGAGAAGTACTTTATTTCGAGGTGTCTTATCAATGAGATATGAAGGATGTAAATATTTAGGTGGTTTTCTATCCATCTTCTTTGCCATTCAAATGAGACATGCTTGGCCCCTATGTTTGAGAGTATACCATTTTTAGTCATAGGACCTTACATGGAACCGTAGAGCTACCAAGTTGATTATCTCCTTTCATTTCATAATATATGTTGGAGGTGTTAAGCATCCCTAGGATACTACTGATTCTTTCATAGAGAGGGATAGTTGAGTGAGACGACATTCATCCTCGTGTACTACTACATGGGGACACAACTCAATCAATTCCATTCTAGGAACCATGAATTTGTTTTGTTTCTAGATCACCCTTGCTCGTAGTATAGACCACAAATGCAAAATGCACATTATTGGAACTGCTTTTTCATAGCCTCTTGAAAGAGCTTCAACAACAGTGACAATTATTTCTGCCACATCCTATTGTGTTGCACTAAAAGGTGATTGCCTAGTTCATTGACAATGTTCTCATTCTTTTTTCTTTTGTTAGTTGCTACCACCCATAACACCAAGTTATGAATTCAACTCTAAAATTATATGTATCAACCAAAATCAAATCTCTTGTAGTTTATGCCAACTAAACAAAATTTCGTTGGTAAAGGTGTTAAAAGCTATGAAGTTGGGTTCATCTAATTTTCTTGCCAAATCAGGTGGGTCTAGTATAGGTCTAGATTTTTGTCTAGAGCTAGGACAACCATGGGTTCGCCTAGTGTTTGACCTAGGCAGAATGGACACACAAATAACTTGGGGTGCTCAAGTCAAACTTTGGGAAAATCTAGACCATACTTGGGTGTACTTGACACAAACCCACAAAAAAATGGGCATTTTGCTCATTTTAAAAATAACCCAAAAACACTTTTAAAATTCCTAATATGACCTAAAGTTATCTAAGATGATCTAATTTGACATAAAGTGATTCAAACAACATTCATTTGACATGCAGAAGAGACCAAACACCCACTTTGCCTCCAAACTACCAAGAAATTCTATTGTGTTTCTTGAGTGTTACAAGAGAGAACTAGCTGCACCTACAAGATTTATCAATTAAAAGTAAGTTTATTTTGAGATTTTTTTCACTTTTTTTTTTAGAATTTTTTGAAGTTTTTGGAAAATGATTCGTTGCTTTTTTTTCTTTTAAAAAATGTTTTATTTTTTTAAAACATTTAAAACATATTGTAGGGTTATAAAGTTTTTTTTGTTTTGTTTTGTTTTTCTCAAGTTAATAACCCTAGGGTTGTAATGTTTTTTGTTCTTGTTATCCTTATATAATAATTGCTAGCTCATCTATACACTATGACCATTCAAGGAATAAGAATTTGTTTAGGGATGAACAAAATAGGTTGCGAAAGGAGCCAAATAGGGCATATATCAAAGAACAAGATCACATCCTCTATACGAGAAAGGATTATGCAAGCCTCATATTGGCCCTACAATACTGGCTGCCGCACATCTTTTCATTCTGCCATGTCCTCCCAAGAAGACAATACCACATCTATTTCTTGTAAAAGAGGTCCATTGAAAAGGCCTTCTAGAATGAGGAGACGGAGATTGTAGATCAATGCATTACTTGTTGCATTTATGCCAATCAACTTCCTTTCAACCTTGTCAAATCACTATAGATCACCATATTGGCAGGAAATGGTGATGGCAATTAGTCATGCACTTGTTGATTATATGAGTATTGAGTATGAAAGTTTGTGCACCACCTTATTGTTTAATAAAAAAGATTTTGTAGAGACATCACTGTAGGCAATCAAAGGAATGCGATCTAGAACAAGAGTGCCCATTTTTTTTCCAATGGATGGAAGGATTTCAAAAATAGACCATTAATTAATGTCATTGCAGTGTGCACTAAAGGAAAAATGCTTTTGAAGGTAGTTGATTGTGAGGGGAAAGAGAAGAATGTGAACTTAATTGTCAGCATCCTTATAAAATTCATTTAGATGGTGGGCCCCAAAAACATTATCCAAGTCATAATAGACAACACTAAAAATTGCAAGCAACATGTTTATTTGTGGAGGCTTAATATGGAGTATTTTTTGGATACCATGTGCCATCTACTCCCTCAACTTGGTGATTTAGAAGATTGACACATAGATCGAGTGGGTGAAAGAAATCTACAGCAAGGTTGAGGAGATTCAAATGTTTGTAATAAATCATCATATGTCCCAAGCCATCTTAAGTTCTCTAAGTTGGAGTTGTTGAAGGTAAGCTTTTGAAATTTCAATATTCAATAATTTTATTTAATTTTGCCATAAAATAAATTACAATAAATTTTAGTTATATGAATCATTTATTTTTTGAATTTGTTTCCTTTTTTTACTATATGTTAGGTTTTTGAGACTCCATTTGCATCACACAATCATCTCGAGACAATTTATGAATTTGCAAGAGCCATTGAGCACCTTGGTCATCATCAATCTTTGGAGTGCATGGAGACAATCAAATATATATAGAGCCTGAAAGGTTTCGTGTGGATTATATTTTGAGTTTCATTGAACCCATCATTTGTATGATTAGGTTTGTTGATATGGATTGACCGTATTTGGGTGAAACTTATGATAGCATTGACTCTATGATTGAAAAAATAAGGACCATAATAAAATCCAAGGAGAATGATCCCACATAAGCATTTTTCAAAAGAGTGTGAAGAATTGCTCGAGTGTTGGAACAAGATGACCACAACTTTGCATCTCTTAGCATTTGCTCTGTCTTCAAAATATTACAATATTGAGATACTTTCCTTGTTGAGGAGGGTGACACCATATAGAGATCACGAGGTTTTTGGTGGATACAAGGCTGTATTTAGAAGAATGTTTCTAGATCAAGATGTACAAAATATTGTCTTGGGTGTGTTTGGCCATATTATATCTTCAAGGAATCATGATTTGCACACTTTTAGACAAGTACAAGTAGGGCACTCATGAATGGTGATACATATATGGTCAAGATTCTATTTACTTGTAGCTTCTTGTAATAAGAATTATATCTTACTTTAACTTTCTTTTGTAGCTATATATTATGTTATATAATTTCAACTGTTGTATTGATTTTGTATGCAATTTAAATAGATTATGATTTCTTTGGCAGTTTGGGATTTGGAGTACATACTCCTTTATCCACTTAGTTAAGGCAAGTGGTTGGCTTCAAGAAAAGAAAAGGAGTTGGTCAATGTGCATTCCAACTTGTGTCTCTTATCACAAAAGAAAGTTGATTACAAGGAGTGGGCGATGAAGAATTGGGATGTAATTCCTGAGTGTGCTGACTTAGATGCTTCTGTTGCACAACTTTCTTTAGTCTCTTTAGGTGAGACAAAATTGACATAGGACATGGCTAGTGGGAGTGGCAATCCAATAGCTTGTGGTTCAAATGAACCAAATGTTGACCTTGATGCTCTTGATGCAAAGCAATATTAAGATTATTGATTGTAATTTTGTACTGATTTGACATTTGACATTGAATCCATGAAATGAAATACAAGTATTTAGTTTTTTGCAATTTATGAGCGTGTGTGTATGTATATATGCATGTATGTGTATGGCCGTAACCAGCTTGGGGCAAAACAATCTGCCATACTGGTGAACCTGAAAGTTGAATGTGGATTTGCAACTTAGTGTTAGTGTATGAACTGTTAGGAACCTATTGTTTGTCTTTTCTATTTTTCTGCTGTTGAAACAGATCACTTGTATTGTGAATGCATATTTGACATTTATTTGTGGCACCATTCATATGCATGTTTTGCACTACCTATACCTGCTTATCCTCTACTTGGAATATATTATTAAGTGGCGTTGTTCTAAATTTCTGTTGCCTGTGCTTAATTTCATACTTCAACTATTTCTTTTTTTTCATTTTCTCAAATTTTAAATAAAAAACTATTGCGTTATTTTTCTGTCACACAGTGTAATGTCCCCTTTTTATAATTTTTGTTGTTTTCTGATTTTTTTGGTATTTTTTTTTCTAGAACACATACCACCAGAACAGCAATTGAAACTTGTAATACAAATGCTGATTGCAACTACCAAGTTGGAAAATTCACAGAATACTTTAAATAACTTTAAACCCCACTCAAATCTGATTAAAAATCAATATGACAACAACAACAACATTGATCTTATTTGATTACAAGATAGGAGAAAAATGACAACACTAATAAGCAAGTTGAAAAATGAATTTTCAGAATTACCATTTTCCCAAATTAACTCACAAGTGAACAATGATGCATGTTGTGCAATATGGCCACTGATAAGGTGATCCAAATGATTTAATAATACTCTCAAAGCCAAATAAAACACTATTAATGTCTGATATAACCTTTTGTCAACTAGGACAACACTTGATATGATTGATGTAAGTTATAACTGTTAGTGTTTCTTAGATCAGATTAGATAATAAATTGCTCAATAGAAATGCAACACATAAGACAATGAACACAACAAGATACCCTGGGAAAACCCTCCTCTTGAGGGAGAAAAACCCAGCAAATGATTCTCTTATATATATGATAACACAGTGACAGAAATCTGCTTACAACTCAGCCCAGCAATGGCTAAAATAGAGTCACAATGAGTTTGCACTTCTTCTTAATGCACAGAATACAAATGAACCTGTTCTTCCTTGAGATCGAACTGCTGTGGCACATGCACTTCCTACTCTTCAATAATATATATGAATTTCTGCTCTTACTGGTAATGACGAATTTCTGCTCTTGAGGGAATTGCAAACTTCTGCTCTTGATTGACTTGCGAACTTTCTTTTTTCTTTGTCATTCGAATTACCTTATGCAAGGATAATGACCTTGTACTTATACATCATAGGCGCCTTTTCATTTAGGTCGGCCTTTCTTGAATATATAAAATAAAACATAAATAGCTTTAGGTCGGCCAGTCACTAAAAGAATTAAGTGAAACAATATAGGGTCGGCCCTTTGCTTTATATTTAATTTAAGTCTCTTGGGAAGTGCAGACCGAAGCTGTAAAACATCAACACTCCCTCTCAGCTAGGGATGAACTTCCATCTGCACAAGACACATCATATTAGAATGAAAACAAAATAGAATATCACCTCAACGTGATATTAACCATTATGGCTACTCCCATAGATGGTATAAACTCATCACGGATTCCCTCACGTGATGTTGTCATGGAGTCACACACATGACATCCACCATAGCTTCTCCCAGAGGGTGGAAACAAGGGCTTTCACCTCAACTCTCTCTCATCAGAGAATTGCATTATCAAGGGCTTTCACCTCAACTCTCTCTCATCAGAGAATTGCATTATCAAGGACTTACACCTCAACTCTCTCTCAGCAGAGAATTGTATTAACAAGGGCTTACACCTCAACTCTCTCTCAGCAGAGAGTTGCATTCTCAATCAAGGATCATTGATTATTGAGACTCTTTCTCAGTCAAGGTTGCATTCTCCACCATACCAAGTTTCTCTCGGAAGTATACAAACTTAATCCTGGCGAGAGGCTTGGTGAGAATGTCTGCCGTTTGCTCTTCAGTGCTGATATACCTCAACTGTATAGCTTTCCTTTGCACCATATCTCTAATATAGTGGTACTTGATCTCAACATGTTTTGTTCTGTCATGAAACACAGGATTGACAGAAAGCTTCACACAGCTTTGATTATCACAGTGTATGATAGTAGGCTCCATTGATTGTCCAAACAATCCTGCAAGGAGCTTACGAAGCCACACTGCCTCACGAGCTGACACACAAGCTGCAATATACTCTGCTTCAGTTGTACTCAAGGCCACTGAAGACTGTTTCCTGCTACACCAGGAGATCATAGCAGTCCCCAAACTGAAGCAACAACCAGAAGTACTCTTCCGATCTGAGACACATCCTGCCCAATCAGAATCAGTAAAACCATGCAGCTCCAAATCCACATTTGAAGAATATCTCAACCCATATCCAATTGTGCCACATAAATATCTCAGGATATGTTTAGCTGCTACAAGATGTATTTGCTTTGGTTCACACATAAACTGGCTAAGTGCACTCACTGCATAGCAGATATCAGGTCTAGTGTTAACTAGATACATCAATGAACCAATCAACTGTCTATACATCGTAGAATCCACTAGTTCTGAACTAGCTGCAGCTTCTTTCAACTTATCTAAATTAGACTCCATGGGTGTAGACATAGGTTTGCAGTCAATCATACCAAACCTTTTGAGAATGTCAACAGTATACTTGCCTTGACTTAGAATCATCTCATCTGGCTTTTGCCAAACTTCTAAGCCAAGAAAGTAATGCATAAGACCTAGATTCTTCATCTCAAACTCTGAAGCTAATTCCTTCTTGCATTTTAGTATTAGATGTTCTTCACCAGTAATGATCAAGTCATCAACATATAAAACTAAAATCAATGCTTCACCATTTACTACCTTGAAGTAGAGGTTAGAATCTGCATCATTCTTTGAGAAACCCAGACTTGAAAGGTACTGATCAATTCTTTCATACCAAGCACGAGGAGCTTGTTTAAGACCATACAAGGCCTTCTTCAGCTTGCAGACATGAGATTCTTTCCCATGCACCTCAAATCCTTCTGGTTGCTCAATGTAAACCTCTTCTTCTATTATGCCATTCAGAAAAGCTGTCTTTACATCCATTTGGTGAATCTTCCATCCTCTAGATGCGGCAATAGCAATGATGGTTCTAACAGACGTGTAACGAGCCACAGGAGCAAAAGTTTCTTCATAGTCAACTCCCTCTTTTTGTGAGAACCCTCTAGCCACAAATCTAGCCTTGTGTTTCTCAATGCTCCCATCAGCTGCATGCTTGATCTTGAAGAGCCACTTAGAAGACACCACAGATTTGTCTTTGGGTCTAGGAACTATATCCCAAACATCATTCTTAAGTATAGACTGATACTCCTCAATCATGGCATCTTTCCATACATGTTGACTAGAAGCTTCTTCAACATTTGAAGGCTCTGACTCAATAATCTGACTCATCAAGGCAACATAACTAGAGAACTTGTGAGGTCTCTTGCTTTCTCTGAAAGCTCCTCTTGGAGCTGCAAACCTTTTTGCTTCCTGCATTGTCTTGCGAGCCCAAAGAGGTCTTTTCTTTCCAATCACAATGTCTAGAGATCCATCAGTAGGATACAAAGGCTCAGCTGGATCAATATCTTCTGTAGGTTCTGTATTCTCCTTCAGATTCTCTGGAATATGGTCAACTTCCATATCTTGAGGCGGTTCTTCTTCATCAATCTCCATAGGAGTGCCTTTGGACCTTCTGTAAGCAACATCTTCCTCAAATGTGACATCTCTACTAATCTCAATAGACTTTTGTCCTGGAATGTATATCCTGTAAGCTTTTGATGTCTCACTGTAGCCTACAAGAATTCCTTTCTTCCCAGAAGGTTCTAGCTTTGTTCTCTTTTCCTTTGGAATATGAACATAGACTGGACAGCCAACGATCCTCAAATGACTAACTCCAGGCTTTACGCCTGAGAATGCTTCTTCAAGAGTTTTATTCTCTAAGATCCTGTGGGGACTCCTGTTTTGAACATAGACAGCTGTTCTTGATGCTTCGGCCCAAAGATAGATTTGTAAGTCTTGATCATGGATCATAGCTTTCACTGCTTCCACGATAGACCTATTCTTCCTTTCAGCAATACCATTTTGTTGTGGATTATAGGGAACACTGAACTCCCTCTTAATCCCTGCTTCAATACAAAAATCTCGAAATGTACCAGAAGTGTATTCTCCAATAACAACTTGATCGCTAGAGTTGCTTTCCATTAAGTTTGAAAGGTGACTTTTGAATCCGGTGATGTGCCTAGAAGCACCACTGTCAATCAACGAAGTGTAAGAGTCAGTAGAAACATTGCTAGACAAGGCTGAATAAATAGATAATCACTGGAGTCCTTTTGTGGAGTGACTTCTTCAACATCTGCAGTGGCAACTTGAAGCTTAGGTCATTGAGGGCACACCCTCGCAAAGTGACCATACTTATCACAACGAAAACATTGAATCTTGGACATGTCTCGTTTTCTTTTGAAGGTAGGAGCATCATCATTTCCATCTTCTCGATTCCTTTTGAAGAATCCTTTCTTAAAGCCTTTTCCTTTGTTTGATGAATGAGAGGCAAGAACTTGTAATTCTTCATTCTTTGAGCTTTGACCAATTCCTCTTGCTGTTAGTCTTGACTCCTCTTGAATGCAGTCAATCCTTAATCGATCAAACTTGGGAAGTTCAGATCTTGCACTGATTCCTTGAATGAATGCCTCCCATGAAAGCGGAAGACCATTGAGAGCAAGCATAGTCAGTTCTTTATCATCAATCATGTGACCAATAGTGGAGAGCTGATCTTTTATCTCTGAGATCCTCATGAAGTATGTAATAACAGATTCTCCTTTCGCCATTTTCACATGATGAAGTTGTTGCTTCAGTGCAAGGGCTCGACTGGTGTTGTTGATTTCGTACATCTCTTCCAAGGTTGTAAACATCTCTCTTGCTGTATCCAATTTGAAGATAATTGGTACAATATGATCCTTGATGGAATCAACCAATGCTTTCTTTGCCCTAGTGTCTTTCTTCCTCCATTGCAGCTTCTCTTCTTCCCCCTCAGGTTCGGGAACTTTTGTTTTCACAAACTCAGCCAAATCATTCTCTTCCAAGGTTAGCATGAACCTGAACCTCCATGATGTGTAGTTCGAGATCCCTTCGAGTCTATCCTCGATTTTCAGACCATTCACCATCTTTGAGAAATTTAGAAGATAGACTGAGAAGAAAAGATAATGAAGGTTGCAGACTAACAGATCTGAATTTGATCACGATCTTTTCACACCCGCTCTGATACCATGTTAGTGTTTCTTAGATCAGATTAGATAATAAATTGCTCAATAGAAATGCAACACATAAGACAATGAACACAACAAGATACCCTGGGAAAACCCTCCTCTTGAGGGAGAAAAACCTAGCAAATGATTCTCTTATATATATGATAACACAGTGACAGAAATCTGCTTACAACTCAGCCCAGCAATGGCTAAAATAGAGTCACAATGAGTTTGCACTTCTTCTTAATGCACAGAATACAAATGAACCTGTTCTTCCTTGAGATCGAACTGCTGTGGCACATGCACTTCCTACTCTTCAATAATATATACGAATTTCTGCTCTTACTGGTAATGACGAATTTCTGCTCTTGAGGGAATTGCAAACTTCTTCTCTTGATTGACTTGCGAACTTTCTTTTTTCTTTGTCATTCGAATTACCTTATGCAAGGATAATGACCTTGTACTTATACATCATAGGCGCCTTTTCATTTAGGTCGGCCTTTCTTGAATATATAAAATAAAACATAAATAGCTTTAGGTCGGCCAGTCACTAAAAGAATTAAGTGAAACAATATAGGGTCGGCCCTTTGCTTTATATTTAATTTAAGTCTCTTGGGAAGTGCAGACCGAAGCTGTAAAACATCAACAATAACCTTTCAGAATGCTGGAGCAGCACCTTATTGACTGGTATAACCTTCTGATGACTAGTACAACACCTTATATGATTGATGGAACTTTCCAAAATGTTGGAACAACACCCTATGTCAATGTATAACCTTTTGATGATTGGTACCTTATATGACTGATGTAACCTTCCAAAATGTTGGAACAACACCTTATATGATTGATATAACCTTTTGATGACTGAAACAACACCTTGTACAACTGATGTAACACTGTGGATGATTGTTGGTGGCTGGGATTGATGTATACCAAAAACTGTATAACTGATCTAAGGGCTGGGATTTACTGATTTTACTTCTCCAAAGGTAGTGCTCAACTAGGATTGATTGAATATGTCATAAACAATTTAGATCCAGCACTTTTTGATGCACAATAACTCTCCAAATTCTTGAAAACCAATAATGAAATTCTTAAAACCCTCAAATATGATGCGAAACACTGTAGCAGCAACATATAACTCTCCAAAGGATGAAATCTTCAAAAAATCTTTGTAGCGACATTGTAGCAACAACATGCAAACTTAAAAAATGCCTTCAAATCCTCAACGAACATTTGTGAACCCCAATTAGAATCACCCAAAATAGGAAACAAGGGTTTTCATCCTTGGATGCCAAAATTCAAATGCCAAAATGAAATCAAGATACTAAATGAGGCTAGATGCCCTCTTTTTATACTTTTTGCAACATCCCCAATAGTCAATAATAAAAAAATAAAAAATAATTAATAAAATGAACATAATGTTTATCCAATTTCAAAAGAGTCAAACATTTGACTAATTGTTTTTTACAATATATAAAATGATTCTACAATTATTTACAATTAGGACAAAGTCCTTTTACAATATTTAACCATGACTATAAAACTCAAATTGTTTTATTTTTACAAATATCACTTCACACATCTTGGAGCCTTACTTAGAATTTGCAAGGAGAAAGAGAGAGAGAGCATCATCAAGGTGATATCCATCTTTCCACAAAGCATTAAGCTTTCCTGTGCTACTCCACTCGAGAAGCTTGACCCATTACGAAGGATTTAGCAATATGTGGCTAACATGCATGAAGGAATTTGGTGCATTATGTGAATCACTGACAGTCTACCATACCTATATGCTCACGCAACACATAGGTATTGCACATGTCCATTGATAGACATATTATGGGAGAGAATGCAGATCAAACAAAGCAATGCACTTATGATTGATTTTAAGCTATGGTAATAGCATCTTTTTTGTAGGTAGAACGGTCTACATTCTTTGAGTTCCCATAAATGGCACCCGTCCATACTCATCTCTCAAGTTATCAAACAAAATGTACTAAATACTCTAGATTTCAACACATAGTTTTAAATAGATTCATAAAATTCTGTTATATAAACCAATGACAATCAATGCCTGTAGCATAAAAATATTCCAATCATCTCACTATGATATCTTGACATTCAACAGGATGAATAAAATATCTAGAACACAGTCCATAACTGGCATTCAATCCTTAAAATTAGTTAAAAAAATATGTTTCCAAGGAAATAATGTTTATTGAATAGTCCACCAAAGAAGCTAATCCACATCACAAACACAACCCTAAATCCACTCAATACTATTGGACAAAAAGGTCTTACTACCTCATCACAACATAATTGGGACTAGATTATCACCTTATTTACACATAGAAGCTCACAACTTATCTAAAAGTAAACTAGTACACAATACCATCTTCTATATTGTTTCACTAATTCCCAAGTCTAAATTCCTTTTCTAGAATCCAGCGAAAAGGGTTACAACCAAGTTAAAAAATTCCTCATATATAATAAATTAATAATACATTTATAAATAATGATAAGAATCATTTAAATTTGTATAATTGCATCATATAAATCACATTCAAAGTTTGTGATTATTGGATCAACCGTATTATGAACTCTAACCACTCAATAAGACATATTACTCATATTTGCTTTTACTGAAGAAGGTTTTAAGTAATACAAAATTTTATGATGCTAAACAAATAAAATCTAAACATCTTACAAACCATTAACAAGTGATCTAATTGCTAAGACATTTAACCACCCTTTTACAATTAGACCCCATAATATCCATAAGGATGAAAAAAATCTTAACGCACATTGAGTAAGGTTAAATAATTACTTTTACTAAACCAAGACCCAAATCAAGGTTAACTCCCATGCAATTAATAAGCCCATCAATCTTTCATATAATAAATTCTCTAAGGAATAATTTACATCATCTTCCATAATATTACTCAAATCCATAGAACATGACAATAATGAATGGATTGATTTGTAATTACTTCGAAATCAACTAATTTAAATTAACAATTTCCAATCCGCAGATTGCAACAAAAAATGAAAGCTTTTAAACAATCATAACATTTATGTTACTTGGCAAAATTTAAAACTTAAATATGTTCTAGAAAGATGGAAGAGCAAAGAATAAAACCTAGAAAACAGTTTTCAAGAATCCTAAACAGATGAGAGCAGTTCTCTCTGTAATTTACTCCACTAAAAATTTCTACCTAGAACAACGGTTTGACAAAACAGGACAGTCTTAATTCTAGATATTTGTAAACAATACCTTCATAGAGATGTTCTAATTAAGTCAACTTAATTTTAATGACATGGTTTTGCTCCAACTATCAATGCACAACCATGGACTTCTATTTTCTTTTCTAAGTTAAAAAAAAAACCATGTCATATAAGAATCACGTCAAAATTAATAAGTTGACTTGTAATGCTAACAATTAATTTCTCTAGTTTCCACCATAATGATGGCTTGTAAAAAATATGAAAAACATGTTTGAAGCACACGATCTGATATCAACAAGGCTTAACTATCAAGCCAACAAACATATTAAGATGCATGATTTATTCTCAAAATAAGTAAAGGTCTGTATAATGCCTGCACCATGCATTATATGATCATACATTGTCCAGAATTGCATTTTCAGCTATATATGAATATAAATATAGTTAGCTGGGCCTGTTTAATATCTGCGCATGAATGTCATGTGTTCTTATATTTATCAGAAGTGCATTCAGTAACCTATTAATTTTTTGTGTGAGGCTGTAAATATGCACAATCTCATAGAGGACAAAACTACACCCCAAATGGATCGAATTACTTGAACTCTTGGAGCTTCAGTTAATTTTTAACTGGGATATAATCTCCCACTTATCATTATTTAAAGTTAAACCCTCCTAAGCTGTTTGTTTTTCTTTGCATTTTTTTCTTTTGAGCTTTCAAACAGGAATGGGCAGCTCTTCCAACGCCATATTTGGACACTATAGCAAAACAATCCAATGTTCCAAATTTTATTTAAATACCTCCACCAAGTGCCACACAATGGTGACAGGGATCAACAAGGGTTTAATGATAAAGCACTAGAGCCTTTAAACAAATAAAATTGCAGATTTTTATCTCTGCTACCAATAAATGAAATCTGCAACGACACTGTGTTTTATTCCTTTTAAATCTGCAGCTGAAAGCAAGACAAGAATAAATCATACCTGTAAGGCAATGTGCAGCAGCAAGGTCGAAGAATGATGAAAAAATAACACCAAAACAATAATCTACTTTCTCCTATGATGCCCTCCTCAACAATAATACCAGTGATGGAAAATAGGGGAAGGCGTGGTAATCAATATCCATGCACCAGGTAAAAAAAGAAGAGGGCGCAAAGGGCCAAGCACCGGGTGTAACATCATTTTATCATAGAGAAAATACCACATTCTTCTAATTTCATTGATTCATGGTCCTAATTATCCCAAGCAGCATGTTTGGACAATGCATAAGCCAGCCTATTTCATAATCCTGCTCAGTCATAAAAATAAGTTTATGATTGCCATGTATAGGGATGGCTAAAATGAATAAATTTGTGAATGTTGTGTGTAGTAATTTACCTCTATTCATATGCGTCCTAGTGAATACACATGCCAATTTAAAGTGACGTGTTGACCATATTATGGGATTGAATCAATCATGCAAAGGCATGTTTATGCATATTTGTCTTTACAGCAAAGGGTTTAATCAGTTCATAAGATCTTTAAAGGCCAGACTTGAAAACTAATATATTCATTCTAAAGGAGCCAATAGTCCACAAGTAGTCAAGATAGACTAGCTACATTGATTAGCCACTGCAAAGGACTTAATCCGACAACCAGTTCCCAATAACTTAAGTGAAATGCAAGCAGCCTCTAGCAGTCAATGCCAATTTAAATTTAAAAGAACATGTGATAAAACTAAAAAGCCCACAACTCAAAGTTTGATTTGACGAAGAGCAAAAACTAAGCAAAGAATCCAATGGTGTGTGCATGGTCTCCAAAGTAAAACTAATTGAACTTAGTTTGGCTGCCAGACTAACTTTAGCCATTTTCAAATAGAAAGGTGCCACACAGCTTGCATCTTCTCACTGATATTTAATTAAATATGTACTCTTCATATATGCAATTATTTCAAATATATGAAACTTGTAATTCCTAATTTTATTCACAGATATGCAACCTAAACTACATGAGTCTAAGTGAGTGTGTGTGTGTTGATTCCATCATGACAGGTTTCCTTCAATTGCTAGAACCTTTTCCCCAATGATACTCTCTCCAACTTGAGAGAGTGTCAATAGTTCCTATCACACTTATGGAAACAAAACACATAATTAGTCATCATCATGATCATTCCTTGATTTATCAAAATTAGTCATCCGGTCATAGTTTGAAATTGTTGTTAATCTTAAAATCATTCCTATTTACATTTCAAAAGATACTTAACATGATCAAACTGTCTTTCCTAATTGTTTTCTATTAAACAATTAATACATTAATTAAGTATTTGAATTAGGCAAATTAAATGGAATGTGACACTTTTCCAATTTGGACCCTTGATTAAGTTTCCCTCCGATTAGTATTTAAAAATAGTTTTTATTTTATTTTAGTTTTAGTGATTAAAAATATATTTTTATTTTATTTTTAGTATTTAAAAAATACTTTCCATTTTAATGTGCTCAAAAACACTTTTTTTTTAATAATATTACTTAAGTTGCCCCTTAAATTAAAAATTGCCAGGCCCAACTTAAAATAATATTAAAATTTATTTCCTTTTCTTTGCCCTTTAGCCTACAGGAAATGAAAATAGGTTTGCGGTCTTCTCCATCACACTATTTTCGAAAAGGGAACATGATACACAGCTCCCTCATTTCTCAGAAATTTTTGATTACTTTAATTGACTGTCTCTGACTCTCTATAAATTATGACTTCTAGAATAGATGGATCTCCAATCCTTTTGAAAGTGCATCACATTCTTTATTGCATGTTTTAGTCTGCTATATCTTGCCTTAAATGTTATTCCAATTGTCACAAAGCTGTATAACAAACTTACCTTTGATAGGTCCAGTCAATGCCAATTTGGGATGTGATTGTTTTGGATTTTATTAGACATCCCCAGTCTGTCACCATTTTTCTTCTAATTTTGTCTCACTTTGTGTTTTTGGGATCCTTGTGATTAATTGTCATTCTTAATTTTGGTAAAATCACTATTTTTTCTTCAACCAAATACTGTTTCCTTTAGATATTCTATTTTCTCCTCCAAGAAATCAAACTTAACATGTAAGCATTCTATACCTCTTACTATAAGGGCTTCTAAAATCTTCCTTAAATTGAACAGTTTTCCTTTTATTGCTATGTTATTCTCTTAAAATTTTTCATTTTGGTTTAAATTACAGCCAAGACTTTGTCCTCTTGCAGTGTGTAACCATGTCAAAATTTACATAGAGATTACTCACCAGCTTCATGAAAACTGCAGAAAGTATTAGTGAGACTATAGGGCTTGAAAAATCGCACTGTCCATATATTTAAGAAAGTATTGCTTATTCTATAAATAATTCATGAGGTCATACTGATAATCATTTGAGTTAATATCTGACATTAACATAGCTTCATTCATGGTGTGAAAGATATTGTCAGTGTTGCAACGTTGTGACTAGTAAATGTCCTCGTAGTCTTATCCTTTACTTGACCAAGAAGGTATGGCATCAGAAATATTATTTAGAAATTCTTTCCCAATGGTTTTGAAATTATTCCACACATCATCCATTTTAGCATCGCTCAGATTGTAAGGCAACTTGTAGATTTTTTTTTCTTTCTTAAAACCAGCCATGACCAACTCCCCTCCGAAGCATTAGTCCATTGGGAGCTTCCAGGTAGCACAGGTCTAAAGTATTGGTTGTGGCTCCTGTTGGTTGTGATTGGCTAACCTACAAATGCACTGGCCTAAGTTTGATTCATTAAAGAGAGCCGGATAACTCTCTCAACTGGAAATGATGACAAAATTTTCTGTGATGATCACTGATGCCTCCCCTCACCCACTCCCCCAACACATACAACAGGCTGGGAATATTTACTAGAAAAGGCATTACTCAATGGTCTAAATAGGTTAAAAATTCTCTTATATACTTCACCATTACAGAAGTTCATCTTAAGTCCAACAGACACTGATCTTTATTGTTTTCTGTGGTTTATTTCCAGTTGCAATGCTTAAAAATATCTTATGTAGTTCTCATTGGGAATTCACTCTATTTTGTCCATGTCTCTATGGTTAAATATTCAGTAATTTTAAGATACAGAATATTCCCCGACTTTTCTATAGTAGGCTTGTGATTTGAAGTAAGAACTTTATGAATGATAAGAATTCATAGTATGAAAGTGTGACTGGCCTAGCAAAGATGAAAAATGTTGAGAAGTTTGTAACATTTTAGCAACTAAAAAGATTTCTCATTCACCTATGGTATGTCTCTGATTTTATTTTCAAAATTTTATCTAACAAAAACTTGCTTTCTTTCCATTTCGATATATCAACAGGATGTCTTCCCACGCTTGCTACAATGCCTGTTTGGATTGGACTATATCAGGCTCTCTCCAATGTGGCCAATGAGGTAATAATGTAGATTTTTCCAGCAAAAACCACAAGGGTTTTGCCTTCTTGACATGGTTTCTTATATTCAATGCAAAATCTTACTTTCAACTTTCAATACATTCTTGTGATCTTAGTTATTCATACTTTCTTACCCTGTTTCTATGATCGTATTTGTTTGAAGGGTCTTTTGACAGAAGGTTTCTTTTGGATCCCCTCTTTGGCTGGACCGACTACAATTGCTGCTCGACAAAATGGAACTGCCATTTCATGGCTTTTCCCGTTTGTGGTAATGAGATTGCTTAGTATAGTTGCAGGATCTAAGTCTGGTGTAATGTAGTTTATAGATATTAGTAAGGCTCAGTATGTTGTTTCAATGAGTATAATATCTCTTGTCTCTTCTGCTTATTGTCATGTGGCTAAGAAAAATACCATCATCGAGTCAGAAATATTACAACTCAATCATGCAAGTTATGGATGTAATAATCGAATTATTAAATGTTGCCTTCAAATTTCATAGCTATTTAAAAAAGTTGGGTAAAAGAAAAATACAATCCAATCAAGGTACCCTCCTGTTTTGTGTTGATGTTAAAGCTTTGGTCAAAATTACATGAGGGTAATGTTGAAGCTAATTTTTCTTGGTCACCGTGATTGAGATGTTCCATTGCAAATGTTTTGTTATAGTGTACACTGTCTATGTAGAAGTATTACATGGCGAGGATTAAACTTAGCTGTCAGAATTTGACATAGGACATAAATTGTTCCTAAGAGTATAAGTAACAATGTAAAATATTCTTTCTCTCCTGATGATGCGTCCAGAAACTGGGCTCAAAACGTTGAGATCTATATATCTGAACTTGGTGGACCAAGAAGCTTGCACTAGAATGATTAATCACCAGGAAAAACTCAAAACATTTAATGCACCAGGGTATGGTCTTAAATACCCATTGGTGACCTTTCCTTATATCAATTCCATAAAAAATCTCCTGAAATTCCCTTTTCCTCTACATATCTGGGTCACATATGTATGTGTGTGAGTATTAGGAATCAATTGTAAATTGTAATTATATTCAACTATCCAATCCAGATGAGAAATGTTACAATCATGATTTATCAGATGGGGAGGTTCTCATCTTATCATATTCTTGTTCTCATTCAATTTGTATGTCTCTTTCTGATCTCGTCTTTGCTTATATCATGAATTTAGATTCTCGATATTTCTATGCTTTCGTGAGGCTTTAATATTTGGTAAAACATTGTTGTTGGCTGAGATAGGGCAACCTTGAAGTAACTACTGAGATTATTTCATCCACAATTAGAACTTAGCGGTGAATATTAGGAGTCCTGAATAACTATATCTCCTAATGGCATTGGACCATGATATGAATGTGGTCCCATTACTTTGCCCGTCAAAATCAGTAACTTTCTTTGAATTGTTTAAAATTCTTAATCGTCTATCAAGTTTTGTCGAGATTATACAATTTTCTAACCAAATATTTTCTTGTTATTGTAAGTTAAATATTCTCCAAGCATTTACTTTTCTAAAACATTTTGCTCTTAAAGATATTTTTAAAATATTAATACAGATTTGTAATTTATAATCATAATCATAATTGAATTTATTTTTTGATCTATATATAAAGAGAAACTACTTATGAGTTCTCTAAATTCTATTTCATGCGTGTTTATTTTACATATTTATACATTTCTTAATGTTTGGAATTTTACCAAGTTTTTGTCAAATCCCTTTTCCAAGTCAAATTTAGGCATGTTGAGTTTTTGCCAAGTTTGATTTTTTGAACTATGGAAAAGAGACATGTAGTCGGCCGACAGTGTACTCGGTCGGCTGTGAGTTGATGTAGTAGGCTGAGAGTGTACTTGGTTGGCTATGAGTCATAAGTAAATAAGATTTTAGTTAATATTAATAATCCATGTACTTTGTTATGTACAGGTCATGTTAGTTAGTTGTCTCGGGAACAGTTCCTGATGAAGTAATTAGTTATAATGAAGGGACGCGACGATTGGTACCTTAACCACCGCCAGCGTACTATATGTACTTGAGTCATGTAGTCGGGAAGGGGGATGGATCTACTATGCTATGCTATGTTCTGTCTGGAGACATTATGATGTAATTGCCGAATATTGAATAAAGAAATATATCTATGTTTTGTGCGATTGCCATGTGATTATTATATGCTGTTAATGTTATTTTATATCTCCGTTTACTCTGTACGTCATTGTACCCATAGCGAGTAAACATTTGGCGCCGTTGCCTAAGCGAATCCAGTAACCACCCAGACAGGAGAATGGCGTTGTGATGGGGCAGCCGACCGAAGGGCCGGTAGAAGCAAACGAGGATCGTGAAGACGCTCTGACGAAAGAGCTCTGCAGTCTGTGGGAAATCTCGTTAAAGGACCACGTATGGAGGGAGGCTCTCAGGCAAGAGATCCCTTAGTCGGTCATTTGGGATAGATTGTGCGTCAACGAAGAGGTCGACCATCTTCTTGCCAGATTGCCAAGACTGATAGCACGCCACTACATTATCTTACAGGATCTTCAGGCGGAAGAGGATCAAGAACACTGAAGGCAGCAAATCTTGCAGCGGTATGAAGAACAAACCAAACGGGAAGAGGAGGAATGAGACACTAGCCATAGACGTACCCTTGGCAACCAACAATGATCGCGTGAAAGACCTGTAATGCCCGTACGACTGAACAAGGACAAGAACCGAATACCATTCGGGCACGAAGCGGAGGAAAGAATTCGGCGATCATTGAGAGTACAGGAGCAAGAAAACTAGCGGCAAAGATTATGTAGAGCACATCAGATTTTTGTGGAAGGGAGGGACGAGGAACCCTTCATCACCCCGTACGTAGAAAAATATAAAAACCGAGAAAATGAAGATGAATTGAATAGAGAACTTGAGAATAACATCCAACACATTCGGGAGTTGTCCATATTGGATGACGACGAAGGGCTGAGGACAGGGAGATCTGAGCCCAAGACCCCTTTGCAGAGGGAGCACCAGAGTGGGACCCAAGAAACTCAAGGTGTAGAGGATGTTGATGGAGGACGGGAAAGTGACTTGTTGTGACCTTTTTCACACATCACCCCATCCAGATGGGGACCCCCTAATTTTTGCTCCATTCTGGTTGTTTGGCTTTGGTTAGTGCGTCTCTCTCTCTATCTCTGGTCCTTCCGGGGACGTCCCATCGTTTGACCCAAGTTGAAGTATTGGTTAAGTCTGTGTAATTAGGGTTTTCATCCTTCAGGCGTATTTAAGGTCAAACTGAGTTATAAAATTGAAATCTGAGCTTAGTACAACAATCACAAGGCTTCCAGCAGGGTCCCATTAAATTTTCACTGTATTCCGGCAACTTGCTATTTTTAGTAAGTATTCAATTTGGGACTATTTTATCGAAATTTTGGGAATTCTGTTAGTTCCACCACATTCAGGTAACATCAAGCTGCTTGCACGTAAATTTTGAGCCAGATCAGACAATTTGCTATTTTTAGCAGTTCAGGCTTCAGGAGCCATTTTCAGGGGTCAAACATATGATTCTTCATTGCATGTCCAGAGATTACTTTTGGGTTTCTCGAAACCTTCGCAGCGATATAACATGCAAACCGAGACGACCACTTTCAGAGTTCAGCCTTCAGAGGCTATTTTTAGGGTTTGCATGCGGAGTTTTTCAACGCATGTCCAAAGATTCCTTTTGGGTTTTTCAAGAGCTACGCAACAGTGTGACATGCAAGCGGAGAAGATCAAGTTTCGAGGACTTACTATTTTTAGCCAGTGCATGCATGCAGACCAGTTTTCTAGGTTTCTTTGGGTTTCTTGAGACCCCACGGACAATATAACATGCAAAACCATCCGGTAGTGGATGAGTCACTTTTCAGACAGTTTCTATTTTTAGCAGGTACACTCTGGCAACCGCCTAACACTCCAGTTCAGCAAGCAGAATGACATGCAGAAGGAACGAAGTCAAATGGAGACCGTTCGGGATACATGCAAGTCAAATTAGGGTTTCCACTTTTATAGGGGGTGAAATCCAGAAATAGTCAAAATGGAGTACCCCACCCATGTCAGCATACTTCAAGGCACTTGCTGGCAAAATTTGAGCAGAATCGGAGAACTTACTATTTTTAATAAGTCAGGGCACGGCTATAAATAGCAGGTCTGCACCCGAGGTTGGCATCAGAGCGACACTCAAGCTATCAGGATCAGGCGTTGCAAGTTTCAGGTCAAACAGAGCTACTGAAGTCAAAAAAATCAAGAACTTACTATAAATAGCAGCTGGCTATAAATAGCAGGTCAGGGCAGATAACTGGCAAAACGGGTTCACAAGGCGAAGAAGATCAGATGATGAAATTTTCAGGCAAAACGGAATTGAGGAAGTCAAGGAAATCCGGGGCTTACTATAAATAGTAGGTGGCTATAAATAGCAGGCTGACATGTGGGACTGGCAAAACGGGTTCACAAGGCAAAGAGGGTCATATGGTGAAATTCTCATGCCAAACGGAGCCATGGAAGTCAGAAAAGCAAAGACTTACTAAAAATAGAATGTGAGATCAAGATCCGGCAGGGGCATGGAAATTTGTCTAAGTATGGAGAAACAGAAGTAGCCACCCCTAAATGCGCCCACCTCAAGGATGAAACTTAGAAAATATTCTAAGGCAAAAACAGAAGTAGCCACCCCTAAATGCGCCCACCTTGAAGTAAAGGAAGCAAGTCAAAAAGTTTCTAAGTGTTCAAATGGAAGTAGCCCATGGTAAATGCGCCCAACCTTGTGAAGTGACTTAGAAAAATGCCTAAGGCACAGGAATAAAAGTATGCCTAGTCAAATGCGCCCTCAAGGAAGGTGAGGATATGAAATTTTCTAAGTAGTGAAATGAAAGTAAGCACATCAAATGCGCCCTCAAGTGAAAGTTAACCCCATGAAATGCGCCCAAGGGGGTGATGGAGTTTCAGATTCTCTAAGGCATGGAAATCAAAGCTAGAAGGCTAAAATGCGCCCTCAAATGGAAGTAGGCTATGTCAAATGCACCCAAGCCTAGATGATGCTAAGAAGAAAAATGCCTAAGGCATGGAAAATAAAATGTGAGCATGAGGTCTCAAATGCGCCCTCAAGTAAGAGCTAGCCCCATCAAATGCGCCCTCAAGGTGAGGAGGTCTTGAAATTTTCTAAGGCATGGAAAATGGGAGCTTGACCCTCTAAATGCGCCCATGAAGAGGATGAGTTAGAAGGGGTTTTAAGTATGAGAAATATAAAAAGTTAACCCTATGAAATGCGCCCAAGATGAATAAAGGCTTGAGAACTTTTTCTAAGTGAGAAATCAAAGCTTGCATGAGTAAAATACACCCAAGAGGCAATAAGATGCTAAGGCACGAGGAGTAGAAGTAGACACATGAATATGCGCCCAAGTTGAAGTGGAGATTTTTTTAAAATTTTTTCTAAGTGTGGAAAATGAAAGTGGCTCATGCTAAATGTGCCCTTGATTGAAAATGTTTCTAAGGCATGGCAAGGGTAAAAGCTAGCAAAATAAAACATCACTGAGTGAAATACGCCCAAGATGTGAAATGACTTGAGAAAATTTCTAAGTCGCAAAAAAATAAATGCCAAGGGGTCAAGTGCGCCAGAGGTGTAAAGTGAGGAATTTTTTCTAAATGCAATAAATATTTCATCAAAAATATACGCCTGTGGTAGAGAAAATGTTAGAAATATTTTCTAAGTGGAATAACATTTCACTGGGGAAAAACACGCCCTTGGCATGAAAAGATAGCTTGATGAATTTCAAAATTTTCCAGAGACATTTAAATGAAATGGACACAGTGACGAAGTTTTATTTCCAAGGCGGAAGCAACTAAATATTTTCCATGGGTCAAGTGAAAAATCAAATGAACCCGTTCAAAAGGTACCCATGGGTTGGGAAATTTTAAAATTAATTTCCTAAGGGAAATTTTAGTATTTTGAGAAGAAATTCGTTTTGCCTAGATTATTTTCCTAACGAAAATTAAATCTCAGAGGGTGGATTAATCTGAGCGAGCAAGTGATTTCTGTCAGCGGGTTGAATTATTTATAAAAAAAAAATTTAAAATGTCTAAGGCAAATTTTATGAAATTGAGGATTTAAATGACAGACATTTTAAAAGTTGGAAATGGATTTACAACTCCCACGAATTTTTTTCGAATCAAATTTATTTAAACACTGCGAAGATTTTAAAATGGAGTTTTCAATCAAGTCAAGTGATTTTTCTCGCGAGTTGTTTAAATCACCAAGAGTTAACTGGCAGACTAAGGGGAAAATTCGAAATTTGAAGAAGAAAGAATCTTCATTAATGGCAACTGCCATAATGACCGGTTGACGACTAGCCCACTACTGCGCCTGAATTAGAAGATGCCGAATGGAGAGAGTGGAGAATTGATGAAGGTACTAAAAATAGCCCCAGCACTACTCAGCAGGATTCTTCGCGAAGAGTTATTTAAACAACTTCATTTCTTTCATTTCTTCACACGTTTCGAAGAGCTTGGAATTGCTGCAGTGAAGAATTTGGTGAGAGATCAAAGTCTTTTTCGAAGTTGCTGAGATTGAGGTTGGATTTTATTCTTTTGAGAGCGAAGTTGCTAAGGATTTTAATTCTTGAAGAGTTGAGAGGGTGTTGCTGCAAATTTCGAAATCATATACTGCAGTTGCTGGACAGATATTTTCAAACTACTGAAAGTTGGGGTTGTTGAAATCATTTTCGAAGTTGCACGAGAGTTCTTGGAGTTGCTGCAGATTTTATTTATTCGAGCTGCTGAAAGCTAGTTGCTGTTGGAGTTGAGAAGACATTGCAACAATCTCTCTTCATTTCTTCATTCTTCTAGTTGCTGAGGTTGAAAGTTGTTGAAGTTGACAGAAGTTGAGGCGAAAGATTTAATTTATTCTGTGCTGAGAAAATAGCCACATTGCTGAAAGTTGTTGGTTGGCTGTAATTTTCTTCGCCAATCAGAGTGCAGTTGCTGGAAGCTTCTTTATAAGCTCGGAGTTTTTATATAGTTTGAGGTTTGGAGTTAGATAATTATGCTGAAGAATTTTATTTTCAAAAGCTAACTCCAGATCCGCAGCCGTCTTGGAGGCTATTTTATTTTATTAAAAATTTGCAAACTAACTTATTATTATTCTATCTTATTCTTGCAGATGGTTGGAGCAAAGGATGTTGCAAGAAGAAGCAGAGCCGCAGGCAGAACTGCAAACAGTGAAACGGCCAAGGCTAGCTCATCCCGACAGGCAATGATCAAAAGGCTCGCCAAGTCATTTCTCCCAAAATCGGCAATTGTTTCAAAGTTGGCAGGATTAAGTGACACCAACCTCGGGTCGTTTAATCTAAATGCACTCAAGTCTAGGATGTACGGACTGGGAGGCCATCAACCATCAGTCATGGCACATAACATCATGAAGAGTGGTATCTACGCAGCCGCTGGTTTTCCACCAGCAATTCAGTGCCCGGAGCTAATTATGGAGTGTGCGAACTACTACAAGCCGGAGCGTAGAACCATTGTCTCGCCGGATGGCAAATTGCTTGCCAACTTCACGCCAGATGCCATCGGAGAGGCATTTGGGATTCCTACTGCCGAAAAGATGCTGTACAGATCAAAGGAGAGGGCGGATAAAATGTACTCCACCTCCTTCGAGAGGGTTGCTGCGGTCATCAACAGAGTCTGGATGCAAAAGCCAAAGCCACCTCGCACTAGACTCCCAAAGCAGATAATTGCCGAAGATGTGAAACAGGAATACTGCGACTTGATGATGATGCTGAGCCGAATAAATGGGAGTGCACAAGCCTACTTCTTCGAGCCTTGGATGTTCTACTTCATCGAGATCATCTTGGAGGGAAAGGAGTGTGTTGACTGGGCAAGAATGATCAGTGATAACATAGATGAATAGTTCAGGAGCCTGAGGGGGACGAAAACCTTTTACATGAGCTCGTATGTGATATATATGCTGGCAAGAATGACCAAGTACCGAGGGATTACATACAAGGAGCCAATAGGCTGTGCACCTGATCAGTTCAAAATCCATGAGGCCTGCACACAGTTGCATCTAGCTAACCCTGCCAGTTACAAACGGGCTAATGATGCATTCACAATGCACATCACGAGGACCCTTCAGCGGAGAACGCAGCAAAGAATATCCAAAGAGGCACAAGCATTGATCGAGGAATACGGATATTGGCTCATCCAATTTCCGAAATTCACTTACATTAGGCTGCAGGGGTTCACTTCGTATCCATACCGGCTACCGAGGTACCCCACCGATCACATTATAATGCTGGAAATATCTAGGCAGTTGATCGCCTATGATAAGATTCAGAAAAAGAAGAAGAAGGGTGGACTTGACTTTCCTATTGCCATGGGAAATTCCACTGAGGTGTGTCCCTCCTTGCAGGCAGCTCGAGAGGCAGAGGATGAGCTGCAATTCTATCATCTATCGTATCACACAGGCAGACAGGATTTTGATCCGTACAGAAACATCCGAATGATACAGAACGTCGAGTACCGACACAAGGCCCACATTGAAGACTTTTGGGCAAATGCTGTTGATGAGGTTGAGATAAGGAAAAGGATGTTTTCCAGGCTTCCCCTCAAATTGATCAGGGAATGTGAGATCATTCCAGTTCCCGACCAGGTGGAAGAGGATGTCAACGTTATGCAACCCGACTATGGTTCAGTCAGGGATACTTCGGTCCCACCACCTGATTGGTCCGAGCCAGAAATCATGGACTTGGACACGCTCTCTATTTCGGTGTTGACTTTCACAAGGGCTTGTGTCGATAGACATGTATGCAGACTTAAGAGCAGATCGATTGCCCTTACTTATAGCTTGATGGGTGACCCGAGGCCGCTATCGGTGAGAAGGGGAAAACAGGTTGCTCAAACAACGGAAGCACAAGTAGAAGTACCAACCCAACCGATACCGTTGAGGATGGAACAAGCATCACCTATGCACTCACAAACTCAGTCTTCGAGTTTGAGAGTGATTTCATTATTTGTTGATCAGAGGGTAGGATTGGGTGAAGAGCGGAAGCTTGAGGAGGTGGATCAACCCAACATCCGAGAATCAGATAGTATAGGCGTCAGTACATCTAGGGCTGGCCGACAAGAGGAAGAAGAGGAAACAGTGGCTGACACTTGTTTCCAATAGATGTTGGACATGACATTGGAGGAAGAGGAAAACACAGAACAAGGGACCCAAGGGTCAGGAGATACGTAGCTCGTGGAAGATGATGAGCCCGAGCAGAACAGTGCAAGAAGAGAAGAAGTGCACGAGGTGGAGGCAACGGAGGAGCAGCCCCTTGTCATTTGCAATCTGCAGCAGACGGTGCCGGATTGGCTTTCGGATAGAATGAGAAGAGAACCCGAGGATGATACGGATCCAGCCATCGAGATGGAGGAGTTCCTCAGGAGGATCAGTGCGCCACCAGAAAAGAAGAGGGCCAGGAAGTTTTCAAAGATCTCGACTGATGAGTTAGGCTCTCGCACGCTTCAGGTGGCTGTTCCAAGAGAGGATTGTGATCGAATCGAGGAGAGGCCTGAAAATTACGTGATCACCACGGTAGAGTTGGGTCGTCCTACGGGAGCCCAAATTGTTGAGGAGTTCGATAACTCCTATCAGGCATTGAAGCATCAGTTGCTCCGCACGGAGGGGAAGTATAAGAAATTGAAGAAGGAGCACAAAACCTTGATAGGATATGTGCAGAGTCTAGCACGTCCAGGTGAACCAGCAAACCCAACAGTAGAATGCCCACCAGAGCTTCCGAGGGAGTCAGTTGTTGGCTTAGAGGATTTAAAGAAGATGGAAACAGAAGCGGACAAGTGGGTTAGCCATGTTCGTACTGAGACAAGGAAATTCATGGAGGACCTCGCCAATGCTTATCGGTAGGCCTCAAGTATTTTGGCACGGATTGACATGGTGGATTAGGCCTGGGTCGATACCCGCATCTATCAGACGAAGACTGTACTTCGTTTGGGGGCTTTGATGCATATACCTCTAGAAACTTTGGTGGATGGAGGTGTGATTCAGGATGGTGACAGGTATGATTTCACTAGTTGGTACTCCTTGGTGGTCATAGGCCGTGGATTTCACGATGCAGCAAGGGCAGATTCAGCCAGAGTGAGGAAAGCAATGGGTAACATCTTTGGAGGGAGTCCTTAATACATTAGAAGCCATATTTGCTAGAAAGTTGGCCCCAGAGGAAATAACTGCTGATGGCTTGAAAGACAAACTGGCTCCATTCTTCTCAGCTGCTAGGTCGCTTGTCCTGGATGACTTTGAGAACGTCTCCACTTTCTCCAGTATAATCCAGAATACCCAGGACGCCTTGGTGGCATGGAAGAAGTGTTACGCTTGGCACGGTCAAACGGTAGCGGTCTCGGAGTTCCAGCTCAACCATATTCCACCGATTTCTGCCTAGGAGGTTGAGGCGGTATTGGCCCGGCTAATCGAGTTTGCAGTCCGAGAACAAGACAGTGGGAACACACTGCTTGATGAAGATCTTCTAGAAGAAGATAGTGGGCATTAATTGCTCATTATGGTTCCTGCAGGGGAGTGGAGAATATTCTGTGCATTTATTGCCCCACTCCCCTCAGTGGCGGTTTTTAGGGCAGAAACCCTAATTAGGGCATAGGTGGCTCGATCCACGCCCTTTATTGTAATTGAATCCGAACAGTCCATTGAAATGGGCTAACTATAAAAGGGGCATCCCCCCTCATTTGTAATCTATTAGACATTAGATCAATAATTGAATCAGAGCGAGAGTAGAAGGCATATAGCATTTAGCTTAGAAGTTAGCTTAGATTGAGGAGGAAAGGAAGTTTTCCCATTGAGGACTTTGTAAGAAGTTGTTGTGAACACTCTCATAATATAAAGATTTATCATTGTTTGGTGGTTCTATCTTCTATTGTGAGTAGCTAGCAAGGCTTGTTCGTCTTTCCAATTCAAATAGATAGAGTAGAGTAGACTTTGTTTTATGCAAGTAGTTGTTAATTGTGGAGTGTGGCGTTGCGATTTGAGCACATCTTCTTTCATCCATACCACTAGCGGGCTTACTGATGGTAAGTTCGCCTTGCGTGGTCAACTGGAGTATTGGCACTTAACTTCAATTGTGGCTCATATGTCCGTATGCATCGTAGTGATGGTATGAACATGTTGTGTCATAATTTGAACACCTTTCTCATCCTTTGAAGATTGCACCAACTTTGTCGGAGTTGTCCGAAAGGAGATGAAGCAAAGTCTGGTTTGAAGAGTGTTTAAGTCAATCCTCGTCCTCCACCCTTTAGAAGTAGATTCGTAGAATTCCTACCCCTTATCCCTTTTTAATTCAGTATTTCCCGGTTAATTTAGGAGTCAGAGCAATACTGTCAAATCATTCATATCCTAATTGCTTCACAAAATCGAACAACTACGTAAGTCCCCTTGAATACCCAGCATATTCACATTAGCCAACTGAGTCTATACGCGTTAAAGGAACCTTGGAGTTGAACGCATGAACTTTCATGCAATCTTAGCATGCGGAATACTTTGATCAAGAGAGAATAGAATGACTGTTGTGCATTTTTATTCTGTGTTGATGTCGTCATAAAAAACACGTCAACATGACTCATACGTGACCGAGAGTGCAAGTGACGCACTAGAACGTAACGGGGAAACCGGTCCAGTCGGGTCCAATATACAAAGAGGACAGCGGGGAAGGACGGTCATTCTAGAACGCAAAAGTTGCCGAAGTTTACAGGGAATGGGTTAGAGGATCCAGTTCGACAGTGCAAAACATGCGAGACAATCTGGATAGCAAGTGGAGAAGATGACCCAGATCATTGGTTGAAAGCCTTTCCGGCGACACTTAGAGATAGTGCCATCAACTGGTGCTCAGAGTTGGACCAAGCACAAAAAGCTACATGGAGATTACTCAAGAAGGCCTTTCAGGACGAATTCAAACTCCTGAGGGATGACAGTGAGATTGTAGCAGAAATCTAATGTACGAAGCAGGGAAATCATGAGAATGTGCGCACATACAATCGGCGACTCAAAGACTTGTTGGGAAAATTGGAGGTTCAACCGGCTGATGGGCTAAAGAAGCGATGGTTCATTGAAGGCTTGCTTTCGTCGCTGAGGAAGAAGATGAAAGTCTTGCCTTTGTCGTCGTATGCTGAAGCATACAATCGGGCAATGGATATAGAAAGCGAAAAAAAAACATCCTCCCGAGGGAAAAAGAAGACAGGCGACGAGGAGAGTGTGGATGACAGTGACGGTGGATCCAAGAATGTACAAGCACTCAGGAAAGATATGATGCAAATGATGAAAGAATTGAAGGTCGACAAGGAGAGTACGAGGGAAGCACTAGAATTGTGGTGTACAAATTGCAATGGGGAAGGTCACACGAAGGCGAACTGTCCAAAGATGTTATTTTGCGATATCTGCCAAGCGATAGGACATTCCGTGAAGGAATGCCCATACAACTTAAAAGCCGGAAGTGCACAAGTACTCTTCGCTCAAGGAGAACCGTCGACACTGCCAAACACACCACCGAAGCCCCAGTACAATAGCAACACATCCCCTGGAGGTTATCGGAGCAACAGGAGTCCGAGGAACAAAATACATTACGACGGTAAAGGACGACCCATGATCCAATGCCGGAAGTGTAACGAATGGGGTCACTTCGCCAAGGATTGCCAAAATGACCAAGGTTCAGGAGGAAGATTGTGTAAGTGGTGTGGACCAGGCGACCATGAAGATAGTGAATGCCGCAAGCAGAAGGGTGTCCATATGTTGGAAGTAGAAGAATGAGAGATATTGGCGATCACCAGAGCGCAAGCAAAGAAAGCAACCTACCTAGATCTATGTACGGAAAAACAAAGGATGAAGGAAGCAAAAGCCGAAGTGGAACTGGCGATGGCAAAGGAGAACAAACTATCTTTGGAAAAGCCAGAAACCTCTCGACGGTCGGAGGCGGAAACCAACATCATACAGCAGGTACTGCAGACCGCTGTACAGATCAAATAACTGACCTTCTCCAGACCTTGCCGTAGTTGGGATTGGCAATGGCAAACAGCCTTGGGGATGGCAAGCAATCGCGAGCGAAGGACGAAAGACAAGAATTGGTACCAGAACTACCACCGTATGGTGAACAAACCATTGATCCTGTACTACTCACGGCGAACATCGGGAAGATGCCGACGGTTGTGTAGATGGAGATCAGAGGGAATATCTTGACAAATACTATTGTCGATGGAGGATTGGGAGTCAACGTACTGCCCGAAGACACATGGAAGAGCCTCGGGAAGCCTACACTCTGGCCACCGACATTCCAACTCATCGGTGCCGATCAACATGGTATCAAGCCGTTGGGGACGTTGATGGCGTAGAAGGTGATGATCAGGACACAACAGTTTTTGCTAAATTTTGTCGTCATCCCATTACAGAGGAAAGCGTATGATGCATTACTTGGCAAAGGATGGCTGATAGCTGCCAAGGCAAATCATAATTGCAAGACAAACACACTCTCAATCATGAACAACGGGCAGAAGTACGTCATCGACTTGAAGAACCAAGACGTGAGCGAAGAATTGGCTTCCTCCGGATCAAAATCAGATGGAGGGGAATCAAATGTTGACGAAGGAAGACGATGGAACCGAATGTTGAGGGCGTATTGGAACTTGAGAGTTGTTCGGAGGACGAGACAAGCTCACTGAATGGCTTATTTCATTGGCAGATGGAAGACTATGAAGTGTTCAACCAAGAATGTAACATGCTACAGATCGGGGAAATCAAGGAAGAAGAGAAACAAGGCATGTCCAGCCAAACACTTCTAGCCGAGTACGGAGAGTACAAAGAAAGAATATTAGAACTGGATGATACGCCAGCCCACAAATCCGAACAGGTACGAGATATAAAAATTGTGTTGTAGCCAAAAAATGGAAAAAATAAAGTAGACGAATTAGAAAATGTTAAAAATGAAATAGAGACAAAAGAGACGGAGGAGAGAGAAAACAAAGACAAAGAAGGAAAAGATGACAAAGGAAAGTTAGTACGCCAAGCAAAAATCAAATTGCCCAAAGTAAAATCCGTACGACAAGGGAGGAAATTGGTACGCCAAAAGAAGACAAGTCCGTATGAACCGACAAACAAGAGCCAAGAAGCCGTACGCCACATTAAGGAGAAAGCCGTATGCCAAAAGCAAGAAGTCGTACGCCAAGAGTCCGTACGTCCAACACACAAGGAGGCTGTACGACCAATTAAAAAAACCGTACGTTGGGAGCAATTAGCTGTACAGCTAAGACGAAAGGGATCCGTACGTTGGAGTAAAGGAAAATCTGTACGCCACAAACAGAGGTCCGCACGCCAGAGTGAAGGAAAATCCGTACGCTACAAACAGAGGTTTGTATGCCAGAGTGAAGGAAAATCCGTACGCCAAAGAGAGAAATCCATATGCCACACTAAGGAGATCACCATACGCCAGACTCAAAAATCCGTACACCAAAACCAAGAGTCCGTACGCCAAACTCAGAAGCCCGTACGCTGGAGATAGTTAACCGTTCGGCTAAACCAGGAAGGCTCCGTACGCTACAGAGAGAAAACCATACGGCAAAATAGAAATTCAGAACGAAGTGGTGAGCAAGTCGCCGTACAGCAAGGTAAACATTATGTACGCTTTGGGCAAAGGGTCGTACGCCTAAATAGGAAATCCATACGGGAGGTTGTGGGAAGAACCGTACGACTGAATCAAAAGGAATCCGTACGGTTGAAAAGGGTCGTATGCTTGAGGGAGCAGAAGTCAGTACGTATGAGTTGGAGGAGGTCAGTACGGGTCAAACGAAGCACATCTGTACCAAGCATCGACCTGAAGAAAGTGAAGTCTTAGAAAAACAATGCAAAATCTGTATTTTTCGGGTTCATCAGCACTATTCAGATTATGTGGAAAAATCATGAAAATGAGGCACCCGGACCTCGCGAGGGGCGCTGCCCCTCGACCTCGCTGGGGGTGCTGCCCCCAGACCCCCGTGAGGGGCGTTGCCCCCAGACTCCTACAAGGGGTGCTGCCCCTTGACCCCACTGGAGGCGTTGCCCCCAGACCCCATCATATTTATTGGAATTGCCAAATTGTAGTACAACCAACCATCATAGTATAGTCACAAGAGCAATTGCCTATCAAGCAGATGAGAGTTGCAGCCCTCGAGGAGAAGTTGGCAGAGAGAGACAGAGTATTGGGAGAGAGTGACAACCAGGTGGCAAAGAAGGATCAGCTATTGGTAGAAAAAGACACACAGGTGGCTGATGTGCAACAATTTTCAACTGAGGGGGAGAGTCAACCACAGGGAAGAGACAAGGAATTGGCTAGCACCAAGCAGGAACTCGAGTTGGTATTTTTGGTTTTTAGTCGCCTGGAAGACGACTACTTTGTGGGGGGGATGATGTAGTTGGCCGACAGTGTACTCAGTTGGCTGTGAGTTGATGTAGTCGGCCGAGAGTGTACTTGGTCGGCTATGAGTCATAAGTAAATAAGACTCTAGTTAATATTAATAATCCATGTACTTATGTTATGTACGGGTCATGTTAGTTAGTTGTCTCGGGAATAGTTCCTGATGAAGTAATTAGTTATAATGAAGGGACACGACGGTTGGTACCTTAACCACCGCCAGCGTACTATATGTACTTGAGTCATGTAGTCGGGAAGGGGGATGAATCTACTATGCTATGCTATGTTCTATCTAGAGACATTATGATGTAATTGCCGAATACTAAATAAAGAAATATATCTATGTTCTGTGCGATTGCCATATTATTATATGCTGTTAATGTTATTTTATATCTCCGTTTACTCTGTACGTCATTGTACCTGTAGCGAGTAAACAAGACACAATAAGCAATTTTGGAATAAAAGCAGGCCTCTATTTTTGGGCAGATAATAATGGCTCAATGTTTCTTAACTTTGCAAGTCAATGCAGATTGGGCTTATGCTGTTACATGTTCATTGTGAAGTAGTAAGAAAATTTGTTCAAATTTATTCACTGTATAATTCTCTGATTTTCCTTTGCATTTGAGCTCTTTGCTATTTGTGGATGTTTATTGAAGAGTTAATATCTGTAACTGCTAATTTAATCTATTTGTGGATTGATTTTTCTTAAAGATGAAGTAATAACTCTGAATTTAAATTTGCAGAGGATTGTAGTAAATTTGGACTTATGCCTTTTTGGCTGTGAACTGTTATTTTATTGTAGAAGCTTAAAATGTCCTTCAATATTTTGAAAATCATTCTGTTTCAATGTCTATCTGTGTTCTTTCCTCCTATAGTTTTCTTGTTCTTTTATTTTATTTCTCTACACTTAGATAGAGTAGTTTTAGGTTTTTTTTTTCTCTTTAATTTTCTCTTACAATCATAGTATAGGTAAACTGTACTAAGCTAGAATATTCATTAAAGCAGGAGGGTGCACGGCCACGGCCCATAACTATTATTTGCCAAATTTACCTCATCAATAGTAAGTTATGTTGATTAGCCACCAATCAATATTACAGTCCCTACCTTGAGACGCCCAACAATCAGGCTCTGTCAGACTTTGTCTTCAATTTCACTAGATATACAGATCTAGGATATTGTAATTGTTTAGATAGTCTTATTGGTTTTTGATATATTGTTTGTTTCAATTTCCTATTTTAACTTTCTCTCAGTGTTGTGGGATTCCATATTTGAATGTTTTTATATGGTTTTTTACCTTGAAGTTCTGAGAATGCTGAAAAGCAATAAGATATTAATAATTATTGACATAACTATTGACTATACCCATTTCAAAAAGTTACTTGGTCACATATTTTTCAATATTGTGTGCGATTCATCTAATGTAAGTCTTTCAAATCTTGCCCTAGTATCACAATGAACAAAGCTCAAGGAACCAAAACATTTGATCGCTTGTATGTGTGGGTAATCTGTGTACAAAGTAAAGTGGGAAATATTTAATGGATTTTTCCTCTGATTCAGAGATTTTATTTTGTCCTTGCAGGATGGTCATCCACCTTTGGGTTGGTCAGATACATTTGCTTATCTTGTTTTGCCAGTTGTGCTTGTTCTTTCTCAGTATGTATCAATGCAGATCATGCAGACACCTCAGGTGTGTGTTGTCAACACTAGATACTGTTTTGATAAATATCAACTATGATCATAAATAATACCAAGAAAGTGGTTTTAGCCAAGAGGATTCCTGTCATGTTCTGTTATTCGCTAAATAGTCAATATGCAATGTCACCATTAAGTTTAATGTGATTCTATCTTGGGTAATGTTGCAGGCTGATGACCCAAGTCAAAAGAACACACAAATCTTACTAAAGTTTCTTCCTCTTATGATTGGTTATTTCTCTCTTTCCGTGCCATCAGGATTGAGCATTTACTGGTTGGTATCAAAGATTTATTGGAAACAAATTAAATCGTGTTTTTATCAATTCTTCCATTATAATCAAGATAAAAGGTGTGAAATGCAATGCTTAAAGTACATTAGTCTGATGCTAGTTGTAATGGTTTTAATGTAGACAAGGATCCCTCAATAAATTCAAAATGAAGGAAAAATGATTTGTTCGTGTGTTTTTTAGTTCTTTTGCTTTTGCAAACATCACAATAGAATAATTTTTTAGTGGTTAATACATGCAGTAGAGCTTCTTTAGGCCTTTTTCTCTCAAGCTATCAATACTAATCTCTCTTAGCTTTTAAGTCTCACTAGCATGTAGGAGTGTTGTATCTTTTAGATTTTTCATTTGCACTTAATTAAGATATTCTGAAGATATTGAAGTGTTTCTAGATTGGGATTATCTTTTGTGAATTTTCTTTTGGAATGACTTAGTAGCTTGAGACCCAGACAAGCATGATGAGTAACATAATTAATTTATCACGTTTACTGACTTAGAGATTTTCCTTGATATTAGTTGTATAAAATTTGTCTCACTTTTTCAAATGAGTAACAATTTAATCCCGCACATACAATTTGTGGAGCCTAGGCTGTTTTACATATCAATGCAATTATACCTAAGTAGCCGGTTCGGGTTCGGGTTCGGGTTCGGGGGTTCGGTTCGCCGGTTCGGCTAAATTTTTTGGGGGGTGGGTTCGGTTCGTTTTGGGTTCGTTAGTACAAAAACTGAAAAACATGTAAAAATAAAAAAATATATATATATATATGCAGCCTAGAAGCATGAATTAGGATTAGAACATCACATAACATCATATAAACAACAAAACCACCATAAACTTGAATGATAACATGCATGATAAATATAAAATTATAAATATTCATCGTTCAAACTTCAAACTTCAAGTTCAATATTACAACACTATTAAAGTTTTAATCATCAAATGGATCCTCTAAATCATCTATATCAAAGTCATTGTCAACATTGACATTAGATGAAGTAGGAAGACTAGATGAATCACAAGTAGTGCCAATGGCACTGTCACTAGCACTAGTATTGTGCCCATGCTCCTGTTGGATATCGGACTCCTCATATGCAACATGGTGGGAAGTGGAAGCATCCAAGTCAGTATCCTCTGGCCCTATATCCCACAACTTCGTCTCCCCTTCCTTGTAGTCACGTTGTTTGTGTGAAAGGAGACGCAAGTTGGAATGCACATATACTAAGTTCTCCGCTCTTTTTGAGAGCAATTTATTGCGCTTTACTGAGTGGATGAAAGAATATGTGCTCCAATTCCTCTCAGATGCGGATGAACTAGCAACCTATGAAGACAAAGTAAACAATTAAAAAATTTAAAATTATAAATGAAATTATGAAACTTTTAAATTTTAAAAGTAAAACTAAAATATGAAAATTTATTAAACTTACTTGTGATAAAACTTTGATTGCAAGGGGCTGCAAATTTTGGAAGTATTGTCCATGGAAGTACCACCAACTATGAGCATCCTTTAAGAACCTGTCACGAGAAGCATCAACATCTAGATGATTTGAGTGCACAAAATCAGTGAACTCATTCGTGATTACAGATCGCAAATCTTGGTCAGGGAAGAGTCTCATAAATGCTGCCTTGTACCCTTCAGCCACTTCTAAATCTCTATATGGAGGAAGCCTTCCTGGCTGTGAAAGAAGCTGACTACTGTAGTATTTTGGAGTCAATGCAAAGGCAAGAAGGTGTAATGGAGTTGTCATTTTGTTCCATCTTTCTTCAACAATTGTTTGCACTTGTTTGAAGAAAGTCTCTTCAGGGTCTTGCTCTCTTGCATTTATGGTGCACTTGATCTTCTCAAGCATTGAGTCTATACCATCATATATTTCTCCAATGCATGGCTTGTCCATGTCAGTATAGCGAATCATACTCAAAATGGGCTCGGTGAAGCTAAGGAGATACTCCGCACGATCCCACCATGAGTCATCTAATATCATGCTCTTAATTTTTGTTGCTCTTTCAGTGCCGCTTTGCCTCCATATAGACCAATTGTTGCTAATCACCATGCTAGCAAGTGCCTCTTTAACTTTCACAAGTCGTCTCAAGACGATAGTATTAGAGGCAAAGCGGGTCTCTGCAACCTATTGCAAATTAAAAAAAATAATTAGAATTTAAATAAACTTTAAAGAAGAATTTAAATTAGAATGCACAATCAAATTATGAAAATCAGAAAATGACAAATGTAAATATTACTTCAATTACCTTCAATAGCTCCAATTTTGAAAATGATCTAAAGATGCTTTGAGACAAGTGGTGGTTGGTGACGAACATCTGAATGTCCTCAGCCTCAGCATACAATTCTTTGATCCATGCAATTTGATTCCCAATCTTTTGCATCATAAGATTGAGTGAATGGACTGCACAAGGTGTCCAAAAGATATGTGAATATCTTTCCTCAACCAACAACCCTGCTGCTCTACAATTCTTAGCGTTGTCCGTTACAACTTGAACAACATTGCGGGCTCCCACTTGCTCAATGGCTGCAATGAGAATACTAGCAATAAATTCTCCATCTTTTACTTGGCCCTCACAATCCACGGCTTTCAAAAACATTGCCCCTTTAGGGCACACCGCTATGACATTGATCAAAGGCCGGTTTTTTGAGTCCTTCCAACCATCTGAAACAATGGACACACCTGTCTCAACCCATGAATCTCTTATAGGCTTCAATGCATCTTCAACCAACTCAACCTCCTTTTCCAATAAAGTGCTACGCACCTTCTCATAACCCGGGCCCTTGTACCCTTTTGGAGCTTCATTAACCGTTCTCAACATCTCTTTCCAATATGGAGAACGAACAACATTAAAAGCTAATCCATTGGCATATAGGCATCTTGCTACACATTGGTCGGCAAGGGCTCTACTCTCATTTTGAAATGCAAGTTCCAAAGGCCCCTTTGATCTCTTGTTTGCAATAGGTTGTGCACTTCGAGCTTGAAGATCCGGAATGACAATAAATGGGTGGTCTTCTACCACAATATTGGGATTGGATGGGGGTTGCATTCCCTTTGATTTTTTTTTTAACAAAGGGTGATTTCCTTTTTGGGCTTCCCGTTGATCTGCTGCATCTTGCTCCATAATGTATTTTGCAACTGTCTCAGGTGGAATTGGTGCATCTTTTTTTCCAGGGCAAGGAGTGATGCCTTTTCCACTCATGCCACACAAATGTGCTTTCACCCTATGGTATGAACTAGTATATGTAACGCCACACCCATTGCATTTCCAAAGATAACCACCACCACCTGGAACCTGTTTTATCATCTCAACATACTGCCATAGAGGAGAATTAGGATTTGTTTTGAACTTCGAGTTTGGTTTAGCTACGGAGCCGGAGGTAGAACCCATTGACATTGTGATTCCTATGGCAATTTGTTTGCAAACAACACATTCAAAATTTGAATGAAGAGAAAATATTGATTTATAAAACCTAGCTCTTTTGAATCTTGCATACATTCATAGAAGAATGGAAAGGAAAAACATATATAAATCATAAAATGAATCAAAACAAAGTTTCTGGTTTGTAAAATGTAAAACAAAAAAATGGATGAAAAAACTCAAAAAAATGTGAGAAAAGCTTACCTCTTTGCAAAAATATCCCTCAACAATCTTTGTGGCAGCCAATAAACACTTGCAAATCTGTAGGAATGGCAATGCAATCGTTTGTAGAAGCTTCACTGATCAATCTTCAACTCCTTTTGTCAACCCAGCAAGCAAAAATTTTAAAATAAGAACTCAGCCTCTTGGAATGAAAATGCTTGTTTGCAAAACAAATGAATAAAAATGATGCATTTTAGGTGTTTAAAGTGTTTTAGAGGTCACTTTTAGGGTTCCCTTGGGCGTGGGTCAAAGTCAAACTGCAGAAAAATATTAAAAAATGCAAAAAAAAAACGCTTTTATGCGTCCAAACACGTGGGTTCTTGTTGGGTTCGCCTTGGGTTCGCCCGGGTTCTTCTCGGGTTCGCCCGGGTTCTTCACCGGCGAACCGGGACTCCAAATACCGAACCCTGGTCGAACCCACAGACGGACCGAACCAGGACCGGTACCCGGAGCGAACCCGGACCAGGACCCTGAGCCAGGGAGCCGAACCCGGCTACTTAGAATTATACCATACATTGACTAAAAGATGCATGACATGCTCTTTCACAATGCACACATTTCTACTTAAGCTATTCTTAGTAGCATGCCTTTATAGATCGGAACTGTTGTGGCTGATTTCAAAAATAAAATTGCTGTAGACTAGATTTTGGAAAGGAAAACCCTTAAAAAGTAATATGTTTCTGTATTTATTTAATCACCCCTGTGGATTTGGACAACCTGCTAATCTGCTGACCCATTAAAATTTTTACATGTGAAAATTCAAAATTAAGATTTGAATTCATAATGCTCGACTGTAATATAAGATTTATTCTACAAAATAACAATATGAAAATTTTGACCTGACTGTGCTGTTGACCAAATTTTCTCTCTTTAAGGCTATTGGAAAAACAAGATAAACGAAAGGAACTGAGTTGTGACATCAGCACAGGTAATATTGATGTCAGAAAGGATGGAGCTATCAGTTTGACAGCTGTTTGACTTTGTTGCTGGCTTCACTAAAACAAATAGTGATATCAATAAAGCATGTAAGGATGTCTGTTTACTGTTTGTTTGAACACTTTGATTTTAGTGATTAGTGATACCCCATGATGAAATGTGCACAATGCTCCGTTAATATGCATAGGCTTTCCTCTACTTTCTAATACAATAGCTCACCAAGGTTCGTTTCTTGTCATATCCCTCCCAGGATTGTAAGACATCAGAATAAAACAATAATATTATTGATATTTATGCTTTCATATTAAAATATTATTATATTTAAATACAAGTAAAAATCAGCATTAGAATAAAATAATAATAAAATATATATTAACAAGATCATTATAATTATGATTATCAAAATAATATTATCATTATATATACAAATGTCACAAAATACAAATACAAACAAGGGCCTGATTCATAAACCAAATATAAAGTATAAATAAATAAATACAAAATATAAAATATAATAAAACAGTAAACAATAAAGTGAATATAATCTAAATTACAATTATAATTGCTGACCATATTAAATAATAAACAAGACCCCAGCGATTAGTATAAAGGCATCGATCATGCTTAAGACAAGATGGATTGAGGAAGGTAGCGATGCTTCATGATACGACTCTTCCAAGGCATCGGTTGGTCAAAGTCACTAGATATTTAGATGGATCGCTGCAAGGTAGAAAGGAATGAGTTAGGAGCAATACAAAATAAGAATATACTAGGGGAATAGACAGGAATAAAAGATCAGAATATCTTCGGTAGAAGGCATCAATCGCTGAAAGGAAACAGGAGAAAGAATTGGAATATGCTCATGAAGAATAAAGCTTATCAATATATGATCGCTGGCTAAGGGTCTTCTACATCAACGTGGTTGGAGGGAATAAGGATAAAAGAACATATTCTGTCAGAAAGAACATTCTCTGAAATCTGATCAACGTAGGGCAGCAAGCAGAGGTAAGTATCAACATACGTTGGATAAAAGTTGTTAATTACTTATGTATTTAGAAAGATGAGAATAGTAGACTTAGGTGGGATGACTATCAAATGTATAATTGGTGCTTAGAAATATATTTAAATACATTATGATTTACTAATATATTTAAATATAATATATATATATATATATAAGTTACGATTATCCAATAATGATGCTTTCAACAATTATTGAGCCGTATAAGCAATTATGATTCGTGAATATAAAGATGGATAGGTTTACGTATGTCTTTACCCTACGATCAATCAACTGCGGGTTTGAAGGAAGTAAGTTAGGGGGGATGATGTTTACGGGCCTCCCATGCTAATTACGCCACTTCGAGGGTGGAATAGTCTTGGTTGGACGTTCCTGTTGCTTGGGGCCAAGAGGTGGGTAGTCTTGGTCGGACACACATGCGCTTGGGCTTAGATGGGTTGAGTAGTTTACATGCACCCCTTCAAGACCGTCCTATCAAGCCAAACTATGATTGATTGTTAGGATGGATTCAAGGAGTCTCACTCATAGGGAGGATGGACAGGATAGCATGAATAGGAAAAGCACGTACAAGTGTATCCACTAGACACGCCACTCCGAGGGGGGAATAGTCTTGGTCGGACGTTCTTGCCGCTTGGGGCCAAGAGGTGGGTAGTCTTGGTCAGATGCACATGCTCTTGGGCTTAGATGGATAGCTTTAGGCAGACTTATCATGTGTCTCATCCAGGTCCTATTATGATGAAAGATTCCACAATGCATTATGGATATGGGTGGTTACATATTTTGTATAGCCTACATAGATAAGGCACTTATAATGTTTTGATCACATGAATTATATTTCCAATATTATCTAACATGATTGCAGGATCTAAATGAAGGTTTATCTTGCTTGAAGCATTTGAGTGATAAGCTATAATCCTAACTACATCAAGCTTGTGATTCTAGGACAAAATTTAGGGTTATCCCAAAAGGGGACATTACATTTCTTGATGCAGGATGGACCTAGTAGACTATAGATTTGAGTGGCTTTGGATTTACACAAACTAATCTAGAGAGTAGTCTAACTACTATCTTAGAGAGAACAAGGAAAGCAAATCTAAATATCATGTGAAGATATAAAAGAAAATGTGAATGCAAACAACACCCACCTCCCAAAAGCCTAGAAATTTGAGAAAAATATCATGAATAAAATCACTTACATGGCTTTGCCTCACTTGAAGAGATGGTACACATTAGGGCCGATAGATTGCTTGGCGTTCTTTTGAAGAATTGACACATGCAAAGTCACCATCATTAGTAGAGAGTAGAGACCTTCTAAGACTCAAATAAGAGATAGACTCTAAGTCACTAGGGGAAAATGATGGCCTCTTCAGTTAGTCCAGAGAAATGCCAACTAGTCTAGTCTATTGGCATTTCTTTGATGTTCCATGGGGTTTTGGGGATGGGGACAATGGGACGATAGGGGATGTGTTTTGGGGATGACAGTTTGGGGGCCATTTTTGGGGACAGGAAAACAAGACGATAGGGGATGCTTTTTGGGGATGACAATCTATGGACCATTTTTTGGGGTTGGCAATATAAAGTTATATACATTTATATAATTTAATATATATACCCAAATTAAAAAATATATTGAATATATATGTATATTTAATCAAAATTATTATATTTCAATATCTATATATATTATAGCATATACCATATAATATTATAATATATTATGATTTGAGTATCTTTATATGTATGTATGTTTAAAATATATTTCTATACATTATACACACACACACACACACACACACACACACACACACATATGTATGAATGAGTATCTTTATATATATGTATGTATGTATGTTCAATATATATATATATTTAACAAAAAAAATCTATATGTATGTATGTATTAATATATGACTTAGAGATTTTCCTTGATATAATATATGTATGTATGTATGACCTAGACAAGCATGATTAGTAACATAAATTTACTTGTTTTGGGTTCTAGACTCTTTTGTGGCTGAACATGAAAATCTTCTCTCTAAAAAGTTTTCTATGATTGCTTTGGAGGTAGTGCCTTATAGTTAGACTTATTCTTGGATACGGAAGTCTCCAAGTTGAGAATCTTCTTAATAGCATCTTGTAAGGATAAAAGATCAAAATATTTAACTAAATCCCTAAGAGATTCAAATAAGCCTTTTGTGAATAGCATTGACAACCTCCTCTCGGTGATGTTATGAACCATGATGGAAAACTTCTAAAAATCAACAATAAATTTTTTCACAATTTTGTATTGCTTGAGCTGCACCAACTCTTGAAAATGCATTTCAAGGTCTTTTCTATCAAATCTTTCCTATGCTCCACGGGGACGCGCCCCCTAGCTTTTTTCCCTCGTACTCGTATCGGGTACAGTACAAGGATGCGGGGACGGCCAGGAAACATCCCCTACCCACCCCTTTTTGCCGTCAAAATTAGGAAATGTTTCCGAAACGTTTTGTGAAGTTTCAGAGGACTTAGGGGACGACTAGCCGTACCCGGCATGACCAGGGTGACTCTCGATCGTACCAGGTACAACTAGCGTCCTCTATGGCCCAATGTTGTTTTGGATGTCTTTTTAAAAAAACCACTTTTTTAAAGAAAAAAAAAGGCATGGGCGGGCCGACAAGGATCCCGCCATGCCTTTTAGCTAAACCTAAACCGATTATATGCCACAAAATGAAAAAAAGAAGCTCATTTCTACATTTTCATTTTGAGGTGAAGGAGAGCAAGAGAAGAGCAGCAAGCTAAAGGAGAGAACAGCAGGTTGAAGAGGAGCTTAGGGCATCATTTCCACCATACTAGAGGTATGTTTTTCATCTTTTTTAGTATTTGCAATTTGTTTTTAAATTTTTCGAGTGTTTTTCAAGTTTTTCAACACATACGAAGGGCATTATGGGTTTATTTTTTATTTTTATTTGAACTTGCAGCTCTTTGAAATCAGAAATTTTTATAAAAAACAATTATGAGCAGCAGTGGTAGTGGTAGTGATAGTGAGGATGTTCAAGTTCAAATGCAAGAAAGAAGTAGACCTAGAAGTATGGCAAACATCGGGGGGTGTTCAGAGAGTGGGAGTGGAGTAGGGTCAGCAAGTTCAAACCCATTTGATTGTCCATCCCAACTCCTCAAAACCTATGCAAAAGGTCCATTTAACCCCAAAAAGCCTCTATTACAATTTGCAACAAGAGTTGATAAAGATAAGAAAAAAAATTCAGGGGGTAGTAGAGTATGGGAGTGCCATTTGTGTGGCAAACAATATAGGGGCAGCTATATGAGAGTTTATTGCCATATTTTGTGGATAGGTAGTCAAGGGGTGAAAGGTTGTAGAAAAAAATTCAAACTGAAAAAATTGAGGCAACTAGATTGCATATGGAGGGGGAGGCTTTAGGTAAAGGGGTTGCAAACATTTTATCAAACAGTTCGCAATGATTTATTTCAGAAGTATATTTTAGAATTTGATATTTTCAATGCATTAACTACAACTGACTTCAACATGGAATGGCTTTTCAGAACTGATATTCAATGATACATCTTCATTTCTCACATACTAGACTGACATACCTATTGACGTGCTTTTTATGACAACGCCAGCACAGAATAAAGTTGTCCAACGGTCACTCTATTCTCTCTTGATCAAAGTGTCCCACATGCTAAGATTGCTTGAAAGTTCATGTGTTCGACTCCAAGGTTCCTTTTATCGCGAATAGACTCAGTTGGTTGATGTGTTTTGCTAGTTATTTCAAGGGGACTTACGTAGTTGTTCGACTCTGTGAAGCAATTGGGACATGAATGATTTGGCAATATTGTTCTGGTATCTAGATTGACTCGGAAAATGCAGAATTTAAAGGGGATAGGGATAGGAATTCTACAAATCTACTTCTAAAGGGTGGAGGACGAGGATCGACTTAAACAATCTTCAAACCAAACTTTGCTTTGTCTCCTTTCGAACAACTCCGACAAAGTTGGTGCAATCTTCAAAGGATGAGAAAAGTGTTCAAACTATGACGCAACATGTTCATACCACAATACGACGCATACAAACATATGAACCACAATCGAAGTTAAGTGCTGATACTCCAGTTGACCACGCAAGGCGAACTTACCATCAGTAAGCCCGCTAGTGGTATGGATGAAAGAAGATATGCTCAAATCACAACGCCACACTCCACAATTAACAACTACTTGCATGAAATAAAAATCTATTTTACTCTATCTATCTTGAATTGGAAAGACGAAATGGCCTTGCTAGCTACTCATAACAAAGAAGAAATCACCAAGCAATGAAGCTCTTTGTATTATGAAAAGTGTTCACAACAACCTTTTACAAAACTTTCAAAGGAAAGTTTTCTTCCCTCCTCAATCTAAAGCTAACTTCTAAGCTAAATGCTATATGCCTTCTACTCTCTAGCTCTGATTCAACTCTTGATCTAATGTCTAATATTTACAAATGAGGGGGGATGCCCCTTTTATAATAAGTCCAATTCAGTGGACGGTTTAGATCAAATTACAATGAAGGGCTCAGATCGAGCCACCTATGCCCTGATTAGGGTTTCTGCCCTAAAAACCGCCACAGAGAGGAGTGGGCAATGAATGCACAGAATATTCTCCACTCCCCTGCAGGAATCATAATGAGCAATTAATGCCCACTATCACCATCAAGAAGATCCTCATCCATGAGAGCGTTCCCACTGGCCTTCTCCCGGATAGCAAACTCGATCAACCGGGCCAATACTGCTTCAACCTCCTGTGCAGAGATCGGTGGAATATGGTTGAGCTGGAACTCCAAGACTGCTACCGTCTGTCCATATCTGGTGTAAGATTTCTTCCATGTCACTAAGGCGTCCTGGGTATGCTGAATTATACTAGAGAACGTGGAGACATTCTCAAAGTCATCCAGGACAAGTGACCTCGCAGCTGAGAAGAATGGAGGCAGTCTACTTTTCAAGCCATCAGCAGTTATCTCCTCTGGGACCAACTTTCTAGCAAATATGGCTTCTAATGTATTGAGGACTCCCCCCAAGATGTTGCCCATTGCTTTCCTCACTTTAGCTGAATCTGCCCTTGCTGCGTCGTGAAATCCACGGCCTGTGACCACCGAGGAGTACCAACCGGTGAAATCATACCTATCACCTCTCTGAATTACACCTCCATCCACCAAGGTTTCTAGAGGTATATGCATCAAAGCACCCAAACGAAGTACAGTCTTCGTTTGATAGATGCGAGTATCACCCCAGACCTGATCTACTATATCCATCCGTGCCAAAATACTTGAGGCCTGTCGATAAGCATCGGCGAGGTCCTCCATGAATTTCCCTGTCTCAGTATGAACACGGCTAACCCACTTGTCTGCCTCTGCTTCCATTTTCTTCAAATCCTCTAAGGCAACAACTGACTCCTTCGGAAGCTCTGATGGACGTTCTACTGCTGGGTTTGCTGGTTCACCTGGACGTGCTAGATTTTGCATGTATCCTATCAAGGTTTTGTGCTCCTTCTTCAATTTCTTATACTTCCCCTCCGTGCGGAGCAACTGATCCTTCAATGCCTGATAGGAGTTATCGAACTCCTCGATAACTTGGGCTCTCGTAGGACGACCCAACTCTACTGTGGTGATCACGTAATTTTCAGGCCTCTCCTCGGTTCGATCACAATCTTCCCTCGGAATAGCCACCTGAAGCGTGCGAGAGCCTGACTCGTCAGTTGAGATCTTTGAAAACTTTCGGGCCCTTTTCTTCTCTGGTGGCGCACTGATCCTCTTGAGGAATTCTTCCATCTCAATGGCTGGATCCGTATCATCCTCGGGTTCTCTCCTCATTCTGTCGGAAAGCCAATCAGGCACTGTCTGTTGTGGATTACAAACAACAAGGGGCTGTTCTTCTGTTGCCTCCATCTCGTGCCCTTCCTCTCTTCTTGCACTGGTCGGCTCAGGCTCATCCTCCTCTA